>SJYT01032537.1:0-11480 GCA_006410635.1 Cephalophus harveyi
TTAAAAAAAATATAAAGAATATAATAAATATATCTCCAAAGCTTTTTAGATGGCCAATAGACACATGAAAAGATGTTCAAAATCCTCAATCATCAGGAAAACAGAAGTCAAAGCTGAAATGATATTACCTTAGATGCATTAGGATGATTATTATCAAAAAAAAAAAAAAAGTAAGTGTTAGAAAGATATAGAGAAATGGGAACCCTTTTCCAGTGTTGCTGGGGATGTAAAATAGTATAGCTGTAGTGGAAAACAGTATGAAGTTTCCTCAAAAACATTAAAAATAGAATTATCACATGATTCAATATTTGCACTTCTGAGTATATACCCCCAAAATTAAGAACAGGATCTAGAATAGATAAATGCACATTTCATTTTTATAGTAACATTATCAACAAAAGCAAAAACATGGAATCAAGCCAAATATTTATGGGCAGGTAAACATGTCTGTGTGTGTGTGTGTGTTTAGATATATACTGGAATATTGTTTAATATTAAAATGGAGTGAAATTCTAATATATGCCTCAACATGGATGAAACTTGAGGACATTATACTAAGTAAAATAATAGAAAAAGTCAAATATCGTATGACTCCACTTATTTGAGGTATTTAGAGTAGTCAAAATCATAGGGACAAAAAATAGAATGCTTGTTGCCAGGAACTAAGAGAGTGGGGTGTTGTAGGAGTATAGTGTTTCAGTTTTGCAAGATGAGAGTTCCATTAGATGCATTATGGTGATGGTTGCACAATATCAATGTACTTAATATCACTGAACTGAACGTATAAAAATGGCAAAAACTGGAAATTGCATGTCACATGCATATTACCATGATTTAAAAAAATTTAAAAGACATTTTTTAAAACTTACTGTCAATAGAGTGCTTCACTCTGACTAAAAATGTAATCTGACTTAGAGTATAGAAAAATAATTATTTCAATGCTTTTGGAACTTTTATATATATATATATATATATATATATATATATATATATGCATGCAGTAAGCCATGAATTTCTAATTGTGGAGTAAGTTTAAGACCTATTTTTCCCAGAGTCCTGGTTTATGCTTGGTTATCCTTGTGTCAAGTATAAATAATAATCAAATCTCTAAAAATTATTTAATGACACGTTGACACTAAGTAATGGACTTTTGGGATCATTTAGAATGTGAAAAAAGAGCAAAGTTTTGCCTGATAATGTATTATATTATTTACATTGAACAAATTGTGTGCAGATTTTGTTATTCCTTTCAACTATAAAAAAACTTACACAGTTCTGTTTCTCTGAACTCTATATATTTTAAACATCATATTACTTATAACTTTAAACCAAAGAAACTAACTTGTATTTCACAGAGAAAACTAGGATAGGATGATGTTAATGATCGTTCATGAGCATACAGCAGAGTTTTACAGCAAATTTGCAGAGCTAATGGGAACATGATGCAGCTGTCTACAGCCATACACACCATTTATACAGTTCTCAAAGGGGCACAAATGAATGTTCAGGACAGACCTAGTCTTTCTGAAGCATATAAAAATAAAAGGTGAAAGTATAATCAATTAAATTAGGCTTAGTAATCAATGTTGGAATATTCTCCTCTGTAGAAATGCTCTAGGTATCTAATGAGTATCCATTAATTCAACCTACTATCAGTCCAAACATGCAAGTTACCTAAAGTGTTTCTTTTTTCTTATCTTCTTCTATATTATAAAATACAATTATTATTTTAATAGTTTGTCAGAAAAATGATTCAATTTGGATTAAACATTTATATTTTCATAATCATAAGTAGAGGTAATTCTAGGCTATTCAATCAGTAAATCTGTGTAAGTTTAGGGATAAATACCCAAGTAGAAGGAAAATGTATGTGTATGTTATACTTAATACTGATAAATCAGAAAAAGGCATAGTGGTTTTCATTAAGCCAAAAATATTAAACTAATCTTGAAACCAAATATATCCCAGCTCCCTCACCCCCCCTCAAATACAAAGGCCCCTCCACATCTTCTCTATCTTCTGCCTCGTTTGTAGAGATGCTGAAGTCTCCCATACCTCCCCCTGAGTCATAGAGGAGCAGGCTCAAGCAGCTAATGATTAGGACAATAGAGTCACAGACAGTGTCTGATGTGCATTCCTGAGTGGTTTTACATACACTGTAATTGCTACCAGAGGGGAAAAGCTGACTGTATGATGAGTCATGACACAAACTGCTCATTTTTGAGCAATACTGAGTCTATGGCAAGCACAGTTCCAAGAACTGGCCTCAAGAGAATGGGATTAACACTATTGCTTATAATAATCTGTGTCTTTGTGGGCATCAAAATATGTATAGCTTGTTCTGCCTGTATATGTAAATAAGCAACTACAACTGTCAGCAAAGAGATGCTACAGATCCATGTCAATACTTCCACTCTAAGAATATGGTGCCCTGCAAGTCAGCATGAAGTTACAGAAAATGGACATTTGCCCATGATTCCTTAGAAATGGAATTATGTTCTGACAAATGGGAATTTGTAAACAGTTTTTGACAGGCAAGAGCTCTGTGCAGGAAATAACTCTTGGCAGAAGTCCCCTTTGCCTTGTTACAAACTTTAAAATCAGACACCCCCATGTTCAACTCATCTCTAGCCCTAGGACATCTTTCAAACATTTTGGTCACATGATACCTTGCCTAATTTGTTCATTCATTCCATAGATCCAAGCAGTAGAAATGAAGAATAACCAATTAATAGGGGGGGCTTCCCTGGTGGCTCAGAGGTTAAAGCGCCTGCCTGGAATGCGGGAGACCTGGGTTTGATCCCTGGGTCGGGAAGATCCCCTGGAGAAGGAAATGGCAACCCACTCCAGTACTCTTGCCTGGAGAATCCCATGGAGGGAGGAGCCTGGTAGGCTACAGTCCATGGGGTCGCAAAGAGTTGGACACGACTGAGCGACTTCACTTCACTAGATCTCTTTCCAAGCAAACTGTGTAAACAAGATAATACCTAAAGAAAAATCACAAGAGGTCCACAAGCCTGCAGGCAGGTGGGGGATGGTGATGACTCTGATACCTATCTCAATCATTAACTGAGATTACTTCCCTTTCCCCGATTAAAAAACTTTCATGGCCAATCAGAATATTCAGAGATGGTTTTGGTAGGACACTAAGTCTAACATCTCAGATTGCTGGTATTCTGGTTAACAGCAACTTTCTTTGTCTCTCTCACTTGATTATTGATTTTTTGATCAGTGAGCAGCTAAACTTGATTAGGTAGCAATCTTATCTATCGAAGATTTACCTTAATTATGTGAACTTGAATTCTTAAAAATTTTCAAATTGGTTTCTTAAAGAATATTTTTAAAATCTCAGAATTGAAATTCTCAGAAGCTCAGTTTTATTTTCTACTGTCGGGGAGTCTGTCATCTCCTTGGTCCTGTCACGTCACAACAAAAATTTGAAGTGATGGATGGACCAGTGTTAGAGCCCTTGGACGGACCAGTATTACAGCTTTTGGATGGACCAGTGTTTTATTTAGAAAGTAAAGGAAAATACGTCCTCGAGGCATGATGGCATGCAGACCCAAAAGATGCGAAGAGAAGAGAGGCCCCCAGCCCAGTTTTGGTTCTTTTTATTTGCTTTTTCTCCTCCCCTTGGGCCTGCCCTATGTAAACTGGGCTAGGCGGGAGTGTTGTTTGTTTTACCTGAGGTCCTCACTCTGGTCCTTGGACCTCGCTTTGTTCTATTTTTGCGGTCTTTTTCCTTCTTTGTCTCTGGACTCCTTTTTCCTATTCTAACTACCTAACACTACTAAAGAAATTGAGAATATTGTATTTATTGAAGGTCTACTTATCTATCTCTAATCAGGATATATTTTTGTTGTTGTTGTTGTTTTTAATATGAGATTCTGTAATCCAATTTGTATTACTATCTGGCGGGAGGAAATACTACACACTTAATGAGTGGTAAAGACTTCTCTAAATTATAGACACATAAATGTACACACACATATATCAAAGCTTATAAATTCAGTTCTAAAATCCAGTCCCTGGGTCAGAAGTAAACACAGATATATAAAACTCACAGGTCTGTATCAAAGATCTGTTAGACACGTTCTTAATTGATTTGAGCTCAAAACAGAAAGAAAAAGAGAGAGAGAAGAATAAGCCAATTTACCTGTAGTCTCTCACCCAATAAAGCTAAGAGATCTATAAGCCATTAATCTGTTTATAGAAATCACCAAATTGTTAGACCATAAAACCAAATTTCCAATGGGGGATAACTTATATTGGCTATTAACAAACCAAAAATTAAACTCGAAGCAGCAGAAACCAGTACTAAATCAAACCAGTACTCAAAAATTATCAAAATAATATTCTTGCTCTGCTACATACAAATAAGACTAAGAAGCACAAGATCAGGTGTTGAACTTCCCCTCTGGGCCCAGGTTACCAATCAGAAAGAAGCAAACAAATAAACAAACAAACAAAAAAACAGGCATTGTTACCTAGATGGAGTGGAAGGGGCTTTAAAAATGGGACATGTGATGAAAACTGTAAAAGAAAATAATGCATTGGACAATTAAGAAAATCATTTTATTCAGGCTATTTGAATAGGGAGAAAGTTCATTTCTGCAGACAAATGTCTTAAAGAAAAGTAAGTCTTAGGTTTCATAGAGGCAGTTAAACAAGGGACTCATTAGGAACGGTGGACAGTGACTATCTTAGCCAAGAGGAAAGGTGGTCCCTGTACTTTATTGTTCCCAGCAATGAAGTGATGAGGAATTTGGCGGCCATCTATTTTCCAGATATACAGGGATAAGGCAAAGTTCAACATTGTTAAGAGTATGCATTTTTCTCTATCCTTACTCCTTGCCAAGAAAATCTCAGGGCAGTGATCAAGGTGATCTTAAAGTTCCTTTCAGCTGAACTAAATTTCAGACAGGTTTATTTCCAGACTTGGCCCTCATCTGCCTTTTCCTAGAGCATTTACTTTGAAAATTTATAACTGCACAGTCTTCTGCCTCGCTGCAATGCATGTAAATCTCCTTAGAAGCCTCTTGACCATTTTAGGACCTAGGGAATGTCTTTCTCAAAAACCTGAGAATCGTCTCTTTGAAATGTGAACATCAAAACAGATTGTGCCTCAGTCTCCCTCCCAGTCCTTGAGGGAAGAGGGGAGCCAATGGGCACCCATTAGCAAACAAATGACCTAATCACAGAGAGAAACATCTACAAACTCATGAGTAATTTCTATTAATTCCCATTTACTCTCAAATAATAGTCCATTAATTTCAGTTCATTTCAGTCACTCAGTCATGTCCGACTCTTTGCGACCCCATAAATTGCAGCATGCCAGACCTCCCTATCCATCACCAACTCCCAGAATTCACCCAAATTCATGTCCATTGAATTGGTGATGCCATCCAGTCATCTCATCCTCTGTTGTCCCCTTCTCCTCCTGCCCTCTATCTTTCCCAGCATCAGGGTCTTTTCAAAAGAGTCAGCTCTTCTCATCAGGTGGCCAAAGGACTGGAGTTTTAGCTTCAACATCAGTCCTTCCAATGAACACCTAGGACTGATCTCCTTTATGATGGACTGGTTGGATCTCCTTGCAGACCAAGGGACTCTCAAGAGTCTTCTCCAACACCACAGTTGAAAAGCATCAATTCTTTGGTGCCCAGCTTTCTTTATAGTCCAACTCTCACATCCATACATGACTACTGGAAAAACCATAGCCTTGACTAGATGGACCTTTGACAAAGCAATATCTCTGCTTTTTAATATGCTATCTAGGTTGGTCAAAACTTTCCTTCCAAGGAGTAAGCATCTTTTAATTTTATCTTCTCCCTAATGGCCCCCTCCAATAATTTTCCCATAGCCCAATCCAGCAATTAAACACCCTCCAGCTTACCCCTTACCCCTGCCCCTGTAGCAGAATTGAGTTCAAGTCTATCTTCTCTATTGAGATAACTTTGAATAAACTCTGCTTGTTTAACTTTGTATGGTACAATTCTTGCTTTGACAGAAATAAGTGAGGCAGTCATAAGGCTCATATCACTTGCTTCTCATCTCTCAAGTGTCACTGTCATTCATTGCCTGAAGTACTAAATCTTGGCTGGAAGCAGAACTATGTCACACAGATTAGTTTCAGTTATTAAGAGAAGACAGGTGTCAACTGAGAGCAATAATACTGAATTAAGCTGGAAGCTTGTTGATTAGATTCACTCCATCGCCGACTGAATAGGTTGAAAAGATTCATTCCATAAACATAAAAAATTAATAATTGAAAATATTCTAAAATGTTTAGATTTTTCTGCTGTTCAGATAATCACACTAATGTGAAATCCATGAAGGAAAGAAGGGCTTCTCTTCCTCAGACCTCCGACTGTATCAAGTTCTCTCTGCTTTTATGCATAGCTCCAAGCCAGTTTCTCAGTCTGAAAGGCTTGCAATTCCTCAGCTGATTGTCTTTAGCTTGCTTTTAAAATTTCACTGTCAAAGGACTTTGAGATTACATACAGCTTTGTCCCCAGTAATTCAAGTCGGAAATAATTAGAAAAAGAGAACTGGAACTTCGCAACATCCAAGGACACAAAGCTGAAGTGACAGATCAGGAGCAGAGGTAGAGATAAAAGGGAGATGAGACAAAGCCAACCCCTTTAGAAATATTTGCAGCATTCTCAAAAGGAACTGGACTAAAACTCTGAGATACTGAAGGACTAAAGTTAAGATGATTTACCCTATTCTAATAGATAAGTTTATCTGTAACATTGTCATGGAAGGAATAAGATTAAATCATATATTTATAAAATTGAATGGGAAATGTGGACTAAGAACTACTCTGGTAGGTAAATATTTGTTTCAATATAGATTTGAATGATATGGTAATCTAAGAAAGAAGCTTCAGTGGAAAAGAGTAAAATGCTACAAGCATCCTTTGAAATGAACATTTTAAAAGAGTAACAAATTTTGAAGAGAAGTTAGTTGATTCATACTAATTAATGAGACTTGTGAACCACAAATTTATTTGGCATTTTATAATACATAATACTATACCAAATATTTTCATGAGTTTCTCTTAATCTCTTTTTTCTCATTAGGTTTTTAAGATCTTAATTATGGTGTTTTAGTATACGTGAGTCCAAGAGAAGGAACTGTATTTTTATAAGTATGTTTTATTGGCCTTCCTTCTAAAACATGAGTTTGTTGGGAACAGGACAAATTATTAATCATCTATTTCCAATGGATAACTCAGAAATATAATAAGTGTTTGATAGTTGAATCAAAATTATAGGCCTAATGTGCACAAGAATTGTTGAGTGCAAAAATCAGTGAGAGTCAAAAACAACTTCTGAAGAATCTAAGCTACTCCATTTTTTTAACAGAAAAATTCCATTTTGTAAAGTTCCAGGAAAAGAGCCTTTGGAAATCCCCTGACCTCACCCTACCACCCACAAGCCAATCGGACCCCAGACCAGAATCTCCTGACTTAACGTTCAGGAACTTGTGGTCTACCTAGGTAATAGGGACCAATCAGAAACCAACACACAACCCTTCGAAAGAAAGTGACCAATCAGACATCCCCCTACCTAGAAATTCTTTTTTTTTCATGAACTCTCCCTATATAAGCAATGTAACCCAAAACCCAGGGCTCCTTCCTATAGCCGCTGCGTCGGTAATGGTGGGAGCCCCAGCTCGAGCCTGGTAATAAAGACTCTCTTGCTTTTGCATTGGATATCGGCTCCCTGGTGGTCATTGGGAGATTTCGCGACTTGGGCATAACACTTCCGTGGGACAGTTTTCATATTTAAGAGCATCTGTTAAAGGTGTATATACAGATGGTGAAATTAGGTTCAATGAAAACTATTCAGGAACATGGTTAACCATTCATCTGATAATACTAGGCCAAGAAACATGATGCAACATTACAAATAAATAATGATTACAAAGATTTTTTAAAAACATATACATAAAACTAAGTGAAAGAAATCACATCATTTTATAGTAGTAATATTTTTGGAAGCATCCTAGAAGTATATTTTGCTATTATTTTATTCAATTTTCTTTAAATTATTTTTAATAATTCCTTGAATCATGTCTGAGAACATACGTGTTACTACTAGGGAATTGAGATCATTCTATCAAAGGGATGAAAAGCAAGGAAAAATATAAATGATAGTTCCTACCTCAATAGCATTAGCCAAGTTAAACTAAGCCAGCGGATTATGGAATTGAAAATCAAACTTGGATGGTACAAAAATACAGCAGGGATAACATAACAAGCTTAAGCTATTTTTCCTATATATTTTACTGATTTTTTTTGTGAAGAAATGCTAGCCAAGCACTCTGGGAAATGTACTCTATTATCCAAATGTGCACCTGCACAAAAGGCTTTGGTTGTCATTTTGGTTTTAGAGTAAATAGAATGTGCGGGCTATTTAAAGAATGAAACAGCTCAGTGTGCAACAACAAATTATAATTTGTTAAAGGATACTTAGGGGCCACAGATAACCTTTCACTGTAGTTTTTAGCTCTCTTTTCCCTATGTTCTCCAATAGCTACAGATTAGCACCAGGACTTAAAACATCAAGTACTGGATAAAACACAATTTTTATCCTTTATTCTGGCTGAATCTTTTAACAACCTCATCATACAATTTTTCTATAATAATTTCCAATAAAATATTCTTCTTCATTTATCTTTTTATCCCAATTCTATAGTCATGTTTCCATTTAGGAAGGTCAAAGCATGACCATTCTCTAGTTATTCTTTTTTTCTAACTGGAAAATAGATAATTTTCTTTTGGGAATTTAGGCTTTGTCCCTATAATAATAAAAAGGACATTCAATTAAAAATATATATTTTTAATATCTGGTTGAGAAAACAGTGTACCTTCCCAGTTTTATACTTTCAATACTTTGTTTTGAGATTGTGTAGACTTAACTTGTGGCTTCCCAGGAGGCACAGTGGTGAAGAATCTGGCTGCCAATGCAGGAGACACAGAGATGTGGGTTCAATTCCTGAGTCAGGAAGATACCCTGGAGTAGGAAATGATAACCTGTTCCAGCGTCTTTGTCTGGAAAATTCCATGGACAGAGGAACCTTGTGGGCTGCAGTCCATGGGTTGCAGAGAGTCAGACACAACTGAGCACACACAGACTTACCTTGATTTCTATACTTTTCTAAGGAGAGACACAAACGACCTGCTTAGCTTTGCAAAAGATTACAAAACAACAATAAATATTTTCCTTCTTTATGTTTAAGGTTGTGTGTGTGTTTTCTTAGTATTTATTGAAAATATGATACCCAGTGACTGAGTCTTAGCCATCTCATCTCTGAGAATTGAAATCTAACATCAGCCACTCTATGTGCACATGAACCACAAAACAACTTAATATTAAACCAGCAATTTAAGTGGACCAAATAAAAAGAAACGATGCAGGATAATCCATATGAAAATTAGCATTATGCCTTATGCAATATTCTCAAATTAAATACTAATCATATTAAGCAGATACCTAATTCTTCTCATGTGCAATTCTTGAATCACTGAATGGAATATTTTCAAATATGAAGTAAACATTTTTGGTGTACAATTTTATTCTTTTTTAAAATTTTGTTTTTATCAAGAAGACCCTGTTACTTAATTTCCTCAAAGAGACTCAAAGTTTAGTGAAACTTTTAACCAGTTAAAGATATTTAGTTTTAAATAAATTTTTACTTATACGATTTATATGCTGTCTCAAATAGTGTTAAAGAGGAAATAAATAACAGATACATTAAGTGAACATACGTCAGCAATTTCATTTTACTTATTAATTATTGAGGAAATCAGTCAGATATTTTTTAAAATGTTTCAAAGGAGAATGCAAACAACGGACACATTTATAGGCAATCAGGAAAGCAAAACTGACTTATTCCACAGCAGTATTAATACCTTCTTTCTTGCACCAGAATAGAGTTCATTTGCATTTATAGGCAAAAAGACCAAATTATTTGCACTGGCCTGTGAGGCAGGCTTGAACAACAGGAGTATAAAGCAAATGCCTGTGTTCCATCCTGTAATTCTTTCTTATGACAAGAATACTTTTAGACTGAACAAAACAGCTAACAAGGACAGCAAAGAGAGATGAGAAAGAATAGTCTGTTTCCAGCAAGGATGCTGAACAAATAGGAACCAATAATAAAAATCCAAGAACCAAATCAAATAATAAATAGACCAGGAACTCAAAGGAGAGAATGAAAAAAACAGAGTTCAGATCCCCATGCTGACTTACCACACTTTCACAGGCTAGACAACCTGCAAGCAGCAAGGCACAAGGGGCCCTTGTGAGTACCGTGCCTGGCTGAAGGCTAGGGTCTGTGGCGAAGGGCAGTTCCCAATGGAGGGCTTTAGTGGGCTCTACTGCATCTGTGGAAATAAACAAAGGCCAACCAAATAAGAGCAAGCAAAGGATATTTATTCAGAGCTTGCTATAGCAAGACCGTCACCCACTGTTGCTTGTGTTTGGTACAGACTCAAACTCAGGCAAGGTGTGGAAAAGATACATAAAAAAAAAAAAAAAGGAGAGAGAGAAAGCTTCACCTGTGCCTTGATTGAAGGCCACTGGTACAGGGAAGCTCTCAGCAGGCTCGCTGGAAAGGAGGCATGCTACATGATTGGTTAGGGAGGCATATTTAGGCTTTCTCTGATTGGCTCTAATTTGGAAACTGAGACAAAAATTAGAGAAATGCTCAGCAAGGCCTGACCATGTCGAACTGATTACTATAGAAGTGATTGTTTGACTTTCTGGATTGTTACCAGAGATAGCAATCTGACTTCTCATAGAAAAATTGTATGGATTTTAAAATACCTAAACTATATGTGTACATAATAATACCATAAATAATATACATTTATCCTATATGTATTCATATATGTGTGTTTGTGTATATATGTTTGTGTGTACATATACATTTTTAGCCATTAAAATAACTCTGACTCCACAGACTATAGCCCACCAGGCTCCTCTGTCCATGGGATTTCCCAGGCAATAATACTGGAGTGAGTTGCCATCCTCCAGGGGATCTTCCTGATCCAGGACGATCAAACCCATGTCTCCTTAATCTCCTGCATTGGTTGGCAAATTCTTTACCACTGAGCCACCTGGGAATCCTTCTTATATATGGATATATGACTATATAGCAATAAGTCCAGAAAGAATGAAGGGATGGAGCCAAAGCAAGAACAATACCCAGTTGTGCATGTGACTGGTGATAGAAGCAAGATCCGATGCTGTAAAGAGCAATACTGCATAGGAACCTGGAATGTCAGGTCCATGAATCAAGGCAAATTGGAAGTGGTCAAACAAGAGATGACAAGGGTGAACGTCGACATTCTAGGAATCAGCGAACTAAAATGGACTGGAATGGGTGAATTTAACTCAGATGACCATTATATCTACTACTGCGGGCAGGAATCCCTCAGAAGAAATGGAGTAGCCATCATGGTCAACAAA
>SJYT01032537.1:12898-38252 GCA_006410635.1 Cephalophus harveyi
AGAAGAAGGGGACGACCGAGGATGAGATGGCTGGATGGCATCACTGACTCAATGGATGTGAGTCTGAGTGAACTCCGAGAGATGGTGATGAACAGGGAGGCCTGGCGTGCTGCAATTCATGGGGTCGCAAAGAGTCGGACATGACTGAGCGACTGAACTGAACTGAACTGATGTATGTGTGTTCATTTACTTTTTTAGTCATTATAATTGCCACTTTTTTCCCACCATAGATTTTAAAGCAAACATCAGCAAGCAAAATTAAATTTCATATTCTTACTAATTGATTTATTCTTTCCTTTGATCCAAATAATTACCACCCATGTCTTCAAACTGACAGTCTGAGTTTGGAAGAGAGGATGTGAAAAGATTTGAAGTCTACCAGCTGGGTAGTAGTAGTTGTTGATATTTTTCATCAACGTAACAATTAAATATATTCGTATAATATCAAATAATTTTGCTTACAATTTTATATTTTCTAGTATTTGTTTTTGTGCTGGAATTCTAAGAGCATAATTGTGTTCCACTGAGATTCAGGGGAAAAAATTCTGGGATGGAAATTAGGTAATTGTAATGAAATCTCTCAGTTACAAAAAACCATACCCTGTGCTTGTAAATATTTTAAATGTAGTTCATTAGCTGATTTCATCCTTACAAACACAGTGAGAATTGTTATTATCTTTCCTGCTCTACAGACAATAATTATGACTAAGAGTTGTACATTTTGTTAAGGTCCTTGGAACTAGCCCTGAAATGTAGTCATAGAAGGAGCTAGCACCTCTATCTCCCACGCTCTGAGGAAGGATATGAGTCTAATTTCAGTGGGCACAAATTATCAAACATAGATGGCCTAACCACAGAGAAAGACATTTGCAAACTCACAAATAGCTCACATAATTCTTAACACAGCCATTTGTCAACCTTCCCCTGACTCCTTTCTGAATGTCCTCCAGTACTTTTTTACTAGCTTACCCAGTGCTTAAAGTTCCAGCCTACCCTAAGCCTCTTTGCTCCCCCATTGGAGCCGCGTTCTGTTTCACTCCGCTATACAGTAGTATCAGGATAAAATCAACTTATTTTTTCCAATCTTGTCAGGTGCCATTTTTTCTTTAATACCTATAAGGTATTTTAATGTGATGCTTCCCTATAAAACAGCTTCAATACAAAGGCTTCTGCCTAGGTACTAGTATATTATGTGAAGTATACTTTGAAAAACAGGTATATCTGCTGTGTAGAGTCCGGAGCTTCAAGGTAGACATATAATAGTGATAACTGTCTTTCCAGTACATTGTGTTATTGCATTTTTAGGACCCTCTTCTGCAGCAACAAGGTCTAAGGTGTTTTCTAGAGTGATAAAATAGTTAATGAAAGTAGGAAAAAGAGGCACAGCAGACCTCAGCAGCTCTTTTGCCCTTTGAAATACATTACTTGCCTGAAAGCTATTAACCTAATACTCCTTTCTAGTGAAAACTATATTTCATCCTCTAAAAGCAGAAAGATTTCACTAGATCTATAAAACTTCTCTTCATCTTCATTCAAGGTCCTAGACCTGATCTAATATAAAATTACCTCTTTGCATGCAGAGTGTGATTATGTGAGAGATAAGATATTACAGTAATGTCATTTTCCCTATCAACTAACAATCAACAAATCTTCAGTGCTAAAAGGACAGTGGTAACTTGGTCAATTACCTCCCAATTCTGTGCACTGATGTGAAGAAATCTGAGATGAGCATACCACTGACCTTATGAGGTTACTCTCCCATGAATTGTTAATGATTATCTTCAGAGAGTGATAGTATCCCTGCTTCATCCATTTCATTTTTCTTAAATAAGAGCTAAAGTTCATGGGCTGAACAAACTCTGCCACCAAAGCAGGCTCTTCAGCATGAAGAGTCACAGTGTTAAAGTCACACTTGGTGAACAGCAGCTAATTTTTCTTCTAATATTCTGTATTTTCACAGATCCTTTTTGATATTGCATAAGAACCCAGAAAAATATGTGTAAATATTGTCTCTTTTTGAAGAAGAATATATTAAATTGTATTATTAATACAAAACCATATTATGGAATGAAAACAAGGAAACAATGAACTATGAATATATACTCCTACTTTTCAAAACAATTGATAAATTCATGATCTTATGAATCTTTAAATGTACTGACATGTGCTTAAAATGTTTGACTGATGAGAATGTTCTGAAAGTGTTAGTTACTTAGTTGTGCCTGACTCTTTGTGACCTCCATGGACTGTAGCCCAACCAGCCTTCTCTGTACATGGACTTATGATTATGATTAAAATCATAGTAGGCTGGATAAGATTTCCCATCTGAAAATTTGATGATTGTTAAATATAGTAAAAATAGCAATGTATTAAGCAGCTCCTATATGCCAGCAGTCAAGCATTCATTATCTAATTTAATATTCAAGGACCATATGAGATATTCACTATCATTATTCATCTTTCATGTATAAGGAAGAAGTCAGAGTGGATGTGTTTAATGCAGCAGTGCTAGTAAGTACCAGAACTGGAATTTGGAACTGAATTCCCATCTCTACCTAATAATAACAATGCCTCATGCTTCTCAAGGAAAAATTATTCCATTGAACTTCTACTTCATTTTGAAGAAATAATATTGTCATTTCTTCTATCTCCTTCTTTGTGTGATATTCCAGTCAGTAATACTAGTTTAGGTCTTTCGTTTTTCTGTTCAGTTCAGTTCAGTTCAGTCGCTCAGTCGTGTCCAACTCTTTGCGACCCCATGAATTGCAGCATGCCAGGCCTCCCTGTTCATCACCATCTCCCGGAGTTCACTCAGACTCACGTCCATAGAGTCCATGATGCCATCCAGCCATCTCATCCTCGTCGTCCCCTTCTTCTCCTGCCCCCAATCCCTCCCAGCATCAGAGTCTTTTCCAATGAGTCAACTCTTCGCATGAGGTGGCCAAAGGACTGGAGTTTCAGCTTTAGCATCATTCCTTCCAAAGAAATCCCAGGGCTGATCTCCTTCAGAATGGACTGGTTGGATCTCCTTGCAGTCCAAGGGACTCTCAAGAGTCTTCTCCAACACCACAGTTCAAAAGCATCAATTCTTCAGCGCTCAGCCTTCTTCACAGTCCAGCTCTCACATCCATACATGACCACAGGAAAAACCATAGCCTTGACTAGACGGACTTTGTCGGCAAAGTAACGTCTCTGCTTTTGAAAATGCTATCTAGGTTGGACATAACTTTTCTTCCAAGGAGTAAGCGTCTTTTAATTTCATGGCTGCAGTCACCATCAGCAGTGATTTTGGAGCCCAAAAAAATAAAGTCTGACACTGTTTCCACTGTTTCCCCATCTATTTCCCATGAAGTGATGGGACCAGATGCCATGATAGTCCTGTTAATTTGAAATGTTTTTACAATGGAACTATAGACTTCAGTCATCTTTATTACAGATGATCTGCATCATCTATATCATGTTGATTCCTATAACATTTTTTTGATGAAGTATGCAATCCAGGCTCTTTTAGAGAAATAGCTAAATATTCACTCACTATTTGACATTAAAAATATAGCAATAATCAGAATGGGAAGATGAGTCCTGTTCCAGAAAGGTCAGAAGCAATATGTCTAATCCAGAAATTCCCAGGTGAGGAATGATTTTTCTCATGGTAAAACTGTTATTAGTAAAAGATTGATTTATGATGACAGAGACAGGTACACATTTTCCCTGTGGGGGAAACCCAGACATAGATATGGCCAGAAGAGGCCTAAAGGGACAACCGTATAAGCCGTCAGTTATCAAGGAAGCTTGATATGGGGTGATAGGATCAGTAAGATAGCTTCTGCTATAGAGTTCAGCATAATGCAATCTCCTGGTAACAGTTCCCAGTTGCAATTCAAAATGGACAGTTTAAGACTCCAAGCTAGGAGATATTCATAGGATAATGATGTAATTTGTCTTCCAAATTGAGATACCTGTCATATTGAAATGGGGCCCTATGAATAATTATGGGCTTCCCTGGTGGTTCAGATGTTAAATAATCTGCCTGCAATGCAGGAGACCAGGGTTCGATACCTGGGTTGGGAAGATCCCTGGAAAAGGATATGGCTACCTACTCCAGGATTCTTGCCTGGAAAATTCCAAGGACAGAGAATGCTGGCAGGCTATAGTCCATGGGGTCGCAAAGAGTCAGACACAACTGAGCAACTAGCACTATATACTCTGAATAATTAGACTCAATAAGCTGATACTCATAGGGACAAACTAGGGCATACCATCTCCTCAAATCTTTGAAGTCATAGAATAATGAGTATAAATTTCAGTTCTAATATAACTCCCTGTAAACTTTGAAAAATCACTTTTATTTTTTTTGCGTTTTTTTTTTTTTAAATTTTATTTTTACTTTATTTTACTTTACAATACCATATTGGTTTTGCCATACATTGACATGAATCCACCATGGGTGTATATGAGCTCCCAATCCTGAATCCCCCTAGTCTTTCTTCATTTGATTCCTAATGCACACCATGATAGTAATTAATCTCAAGGTGTTTATGCAGGCTAAATATGTTAACATTCACAAAGTGCAAGTCCTAAGACTTAGCCAATAGCAGAAGCCTCAATGTGTACAGAACTTTATTCCAGCTTTAACAGAGTAGACTTTGAAGACTGAGGCCTAGGTTTTACTACATGCTATGGTACAAAACAGCTGTATAAACTTAGACAACAATGCTGCCTCAGTTTCCTCATCAGTAAAATTGGAATAGAGTGATATGATTTACCTAAGAGCATTATTGTGAGGATTAAATCAGTGTACACACATTTAGAACATATTTTATCAATATTTAACATTGAGAGTGAAAGTTGCCCAGTTGTGTCCGACTCTTTGCAACCCCATGGATTATACAGTCCATGGAATTCTCCAGGCAAGAATACCGGAGTGGGTAGACATTCCCTTCTCCAAGGAGATCTTCCCAACCTAGCGATTGAACTCAGGTCTCCTACACTGCAGGCAGATTCTTTACAAGCTGAACCAGAAAGGAAACCCAAGAATACTGGAGTAGGTAGCCTATCCCTTCTCCAGCGGATCTTCCCAACCCAGGAATCGAACGGGGGTCTCCTGCATAGCATTCTTTACCAACTGAACTATCAGGAAAGCTCATTAACTCATCATCATCATTATTATTAGTTGAAATTGTTTACAATATTTTTAGTATTGATACATTGGCACACTGGCCTTTCATAGTTTGGTGTCAAGAAGAAAAAACGGATAAAAAAAGAAAGTAAAAGTGTCATAAAAAATGAAAAGCATCAGTTAATCATATTTTTATATTACATGTGTATTTAGAAAAATACCTAGATAATTATGTCTCTTCTGGTATTCAATAAAAGAGGTACCAAAAAAAGATTTTGCCTTTTTTATATCTCTTCACGAATTTCAAATTATTTACACAAAATTATTTCAAATGTGAAAGAATGTGTGAAGTAAGTGACATTTCTAAAAACCCTAATTATTGTCTTTAAAGATCATGAAATTCTTTTTAGCTTGATTTTTATTTCTCTCAACAAACTGATTTAATGTACAGATATTCCCTCACTTTTGGTACACATTTAGCAAAGGAAAGTTACCAACGAATAAAGCTCTTCTTATTTCAGATATGAAAAACTTACTCTTTACCAAAAAAAAAAATAAAGTTGAAAAGAAAAATATGGATAGTGTTCAATATAGTAAGGTATATGACTAACTTAAAAACTCTTCAGTAATTAAAAGTAAAATGCAGATCATAAGAATTGTCAGATAAGCACATGAAAATGTGCCCAACTTACTACACACTTCATGTAAATGAAAATAAAAAAACAAATTTTTATTTGGTACCAGGGATCTTTTTTTTTTTTCAGAAACTACTTCATTATCTTCAATCCATGCTTATTTAACTTATATGCAGAGTACATCATGAGAAACGCTGGACTGGAAGAAACACAAGCTGGAATCAAGATTGCTGGGAGAAATATCAATAAACTCAGATATGCAGATGACACCACCCTTATGGCAGAAAGTGAAGAGGAGCTAAAAAGCCTCTTGATGAAAGTGAAAGAGGAGAGTGAAAAAGTTGGCTTAAAGCTCAACATTCAGAAAACGAATATCATGGCATCTGGTCCCATCACTTCATAGGAAATAGATGGGGAAACAGTGGAAACAGTGCCAGACTTTATTATTGGGGGCTCCAAAATCACTGCAGATGGTGACTGCAGCCATGAAATTAGAAGATGCTTACTCCTTGGAAGGAAAGATATGTCCAACCTAGATAGCATATTCAAAATCAGAGACATTACTTTCCCAACAAAGGTCCGTCTAGTCCAGGTTATGGTTTTTCCTGTGGTCATGTATGGATGTGAGTTGGACTGCGAAGAAGGCTGAGTGCTGAAGAATTGATGCATTTGAACTGTGCTGTTGGAAAAGACTCTTGAGAGTCCCTTGGACTGCAAGGAGATCCAACCAGTCCATTCTGAAGATCAACCCTGGGTGTTCTTTGGAAGGAATAATGCTAAATCTGAAACTCCAGTACTTTGGCCACCTCATGCAAAGAGTTGACTCATTGGAAAAGACTCTGATGCTGGGAGGGATTGGGGGCAGGAGAAGGGGACGACAGAGGCTGGATGGTATCACCGACTTGATGGACGTGAGTTTGAGTGAACTCTTGGAGTTGGTGATGGACATGGAGGCCTGGCATGCTGCGATTCATGGGGTCGCAAAGTCAGACACGACTGAAGCGACTTAGCAGCAGCAGCAGCAGCAAAGACTGGGATTAATGTTTTCATTAATGGTAACACTTACACTACATTTATAAGATTTGCATCCAAACATGTATTTTATTTACATGCAATGATAAGTACAAGATAAGAAATTCAGGCCACAAATACCTTAAGACTATGGCTTCCATTTAAAATTTATTTACACGTGAAATTTATAGATAAATTAATACATAATACTCTTGCCTGTTTCTTTCAACATGTACAGTAAAGCCTACTGACTTTAAGGTATATAAAATTCCTGGTAAACACAGGTGCAAAAATCCTTAATAAAATATTAGAAAACTGAATGCAACAATACATTGAAAACATCATACACCATTATCAAGTTAGATTTATACCAGGGAATCAAGGGTGTTGAGTATCTTCAAATCAATCAGTGTGATACACCTCATTAACAAAATGAAGGATAAAAATAATATAATTTCAATAGATTCAGAAAAAGAATTTGACAATATTTAATATCCTTTTATGGTAAAATCTCTGGTTAGGGAGGGAATATACCTCAACATAACAAAGGTCATTATGAAAAACGCACAGCTAACATCATAATCAACTTTAAAATGTTAGATTATTTTTCTCTAAGATCAAGACAAAGACAAGGATGTCCACTCTCACCACATTTAGTCAGCATAGTCTGAAAGTCCTAGCTAAAGCAACTAGGCAACAAAAAGAAAAAGCATATAAATAGAGAAAAAAAAAAAGAAGAAGTAAGACTATCTCTATATTTGTAGTGAAAGTTGCTCAATTGTGTCTGACTCTTTGCAACCCCATAAACTATACAGTCCATGGAATTCTCCAGGCCAGAATACTGGACTGGGTAGCCTTTCCCTTCTCCAGGGGATCTTCCCAACCCAGGAATCAAACCCACATCTCCCACATTGCAGGTGGTTTCTATACCAGCTGAGCCACAAAGGAAGCCCCTCTTTACTTTTTTTATGTTATTATATATACAAAACCCTAAAGAGTCCATCACAAAACTGAATACATGCCGGGAGCCAGTGTGAGGAATCCCGCCCGTGACAAGGTCATGCGGTAGGAAGCCTGGCAAACGCAAGGCGTGTCCAGGTTTCAGGGATTCCCCCTGGAATTTCCCGAGCATCCACCCCCCAAAGAATAAGAATCTGCCGGCCTTTGTACTCTGCTTTTCCACTCTTCTGATATTCTCTGGAAAAGTCAATTCAAGGCTTTAGTCTTCTGCATTTGAAAGGGATGTTTCAGGTAAACGCCCTCTGATAACTCTCTAGCTTGCTTGCCTAACAGGTTCCCCAGACCTCTTACAGCTTGTAAGAGAATTGCTTACAGCCCCCAACTGCGAAAGGCACAAAGCTTAAAAGCATCTTAAGGAAACAGAGCCTTTTCTGAAGAGTTAAAAAAAATGGTGGGATCAGTAGCTGGACTGGTTTCCCCCCGTGTCTCCTCTTCCTACTTTAATTTCAGGCTGAATTCCCATCTGGAGCGGGCGGCTCATCATGTCTACTTACTTGCCCTGGCTTTCAAGGACTGTGAGAGAAAGTGTCCAAGGCGGGGCACTTTCCAAAATTCGAACGGACGCCGGTGGCCTCACGTAGATGATGCAAACTTCTTGTCTGAAGTTTTATTAGTTCAGCTCGTAAACCAAGTTATTCAGCCTCTTTTCTCCACTTAATTTTCCTACTATACTATCTCTTTCTAATCTAATCTTATATTAATAAATAAATACGTTTTCCTCGCCGACGCCGTCCACCCTTCGAATCACCCTGGATCCACCGGGGCTGGACCCCGGCAAATACAGTATTAATGAACAGAAATAAGTTCAGTAGACATGCAAGATAAAAAGTCAATATACAAAAATTGTTGGATTTCTCTATACTAATAATGAATTATCAGAAATATAAATTTTAAAAATATATTTATAATATACAAAAATATATTTATCACTACATTAAAAAAATACATCTGGGAGTAAATTTAACCAAGAAGTTATGTCATATACATATGACATATACACAGTAAGACATATACAGTTAAGACATATACACAGTAATCTATAAGACACTGATGAGAAACAACAAAACACACATATCCATGAAAAAATATTCCATGCTCATGGAATAGAAGGACTAATATTGTTACAGTGACCATACTATTCAAAGCAATATACAGATCAATGCAATCCCTCTCACAATTCCAACAGCATTTTTCAGAGCAATAGAAAAAGCAATCCTAAAATTTTTACAAAACAAAAATGGACTCTGAATAGCCAAGTAAATCCTGAGCGAGAAGGACAAAGCTGGAGGCATTTCAATTCCCGATTTCAAACTGTAATGTAAATCTACAGTCATCCAAATAATGTGATACAGGTATAGAAACAGAAAACCAGAGCAATGGAAGAGAACTGATACTCAGAGATAAATCCGCACATATTAGTTCAGGTAAGTTCAGTCACTCAGTTGTGTCTGTCTCTTTGCAACCTAATATACTGCAGCAGGGGGTGCTTTCCTGTCTGTCACCAACTCCTGGAGCTTGCTCAGATTCCTGCCCATCCATTCAGGGATGCCATCCAACTGTCTCATCCTTCAGTGACGCTATCCAACTGTCTCATCCCCTTCTCCTCCCACCTTCAATCTTTCCCAGCATCAGGGTCTTTTCCAATAAGTCAGTTCTTCACATTAGGTGACCAAAGTATTGGAATATCAGCTTCAGCATCAGTGCTTCCAATGAATGTTCAGGACTGATTTCCTTTAGGATGGACTGGCTGGATCTTCTTGCAGTCCAAGAGACTCTCAAGAGTCTTCTCCAACAACACAGTTCAAAAGCATCAATTCTTCAGTGCTCAGCTTTCTTCACAGTCCAGCTCTCACATGCATACATGACTACTGGAAAAACCATAGTTTAACTAAATGGACCTTTGTTTGCAAAGTAAGGTATCTACTTTTTAATATGCTATTGAGGTTGGTGATAGTTTTTCTTCCAAGGAGCAAGTGTCTTTTAATTTCATGGTTGCAATCACAATCTGCAGTGATGTTGGAACCCAAGAAAATAAAGTCTGTCACTATTTCCACTGTTTCCCCGTCTGTTTGCCATAAAGTGATGGGACCAGATGCCATGATCTTAGTTTTCTGAATGTTGAGCTTTAAGCCAACTTTTTCACTTTCCTCTTTCACTTTCATCAAGAGGCTCTTTAGTTCTTCTTTGCTTTCTGCCATAAAGGTGGTATCATCTGCATATCTGAGGTTATTGATATTTCTCCTGGTAATCTTGATACCACCTTGTGCTTCATAGACGCAGCATTTCTCATGATGTGCTCTCATATAAGTTAAATAAGCAGGGTGACAATATGCAGTCTTGACATACTCCTTTCCCAATTTGGAACCAGTCTGTTGTTCCATGTCCAGTTCCAACTGTTGCTTCTTGACCTGCATACAGGTTTCTCAGAAGGCCGGCAAGGTGGTCTGGTATTCCCATCTCTTGAAAAATTTCCAATTTTTTTTTTTTTTTTTTTATCCCAACAGTCAAAGGCTTTAGCATAGTCAATAAAGCAGAAGTAGATTTTTTTCTGAAATTCTCTTGCTTTTCCGATGATGCAATGGATGTTGGCAATTTGATCTCTGGTTCCTCTGCATTTTCTAAATCCAGCTTGAACATTTGAAAGTTCATGGTTCATTTACGATTTGCTAGAGGGTGAGTTGAGTACAATTGTGCAGAGTTTGAGCGTTCTTTGGCATTGCCTTTCTTAGAGATTGGAATGAAAACTGACATTTTCCAGTCCTGTGACCACTGCTGAGTTTTCCAAATTTGCTGGTGTATTGAGTGCAGCACTTTCATAGCATCACCTTTCAGGATCTGAAATAGCTCAACTGGAATTCCATCACCTCCATTAGCTTTGTTCATAGTGATGTTTCCTAAAGCCTACTTGACTTCACATTCCAGGATGTCTGGCTCTAGGTAAATGATCACACCATCGTGGTCGTGAGGATCTTTTTTGTACAGTTCTTCTGTGTATTCTTGCCACCTCTTCTTAATATCTTCTGCTTCTGTTAGGTCCAGACCATTTCTTTCCTTTATCGAACCCATGTTTGCATGACATATTCCCTTGGTATCTCTAATTTTCTTGAAGAGAACTCTAGTCTTTCCCATTCTATTGTTTTCCTCTATTTTTTTGCATTGATCACTGAGGAAGGATTTCTTTCCCCCCCTTGCTATTCTTTAGAACTCTCAATTCAAATGGGTATATCTTTCCTTTTTTCCTTTGCCTTTCACTACTCTTACATAGCTATTTGTAAGGCCTCCTCAACCATTTTGACATTTTGCATTTCTTTTTCTTGGGATTGTCTTGATCCCTGCCTTCTGTACAATGTCACAAACCTCTGTCCATTGTTCTTCTGTACTCTTTCTATCAGGTAGATAGACAGGCTTGTCTATCTAGACATATCTAGATTAGACAGGCACCTCTGTCTTTTCTAATCCTTGGAATCTGTTTGTCACTTCCACTGTATAATCGTAAGGGATTTGATTTGCATCATACCTGAATGGTCTAGTGTTTTTCCCTAGTTTCAATTTATGTCTGAATTTGGCAATAAGGAGCTCATGATCTGAGCCACATTATCTTCCAGTCTAGTTTTTGCTGACTGTATACAGCTGCAAATAATATAATCAATCTGATTTTGGTACTGACCATCTGGTGATGTCCATGCGTAGAGTCTTCTCTTGTGTTGTTGGAAGAGGGTGTCTGCTATGACCAGTGCATTTTCTTGGTAAAACTCTGTTATCCTTTGCTTTGTTTCACTTTGTACTCCAAGGCCAAACTTGCCTGTTACTCCATATCTTTTGACTTCCTACATTTGCATTCCATTCCCAATAATGAAAAGGACATCTTTTTTGGTTTTAGTTCTAGAAGGTATTGTAGGTCTTCAAAGAACTGCCAGGAGCCAGCATGAGGAACTCCACCCATGGCAAAGGTCATGAGGAAGGAGGTTTGGCATTACGCAAAGGTGAGATCGAGCCTCAGGAGACGCCCTGTTCCCGAGCATCTACCCCCAAAACCAGAGTGCCTACTTTACTGTTTTATGCGCTCACCTATACCTCTGACTTTACGGGGGCTGACCCTCCACCACCTCTCGGAGAAGGAGTTAACTTACAGCTCCAAGTTAATAAAAATTCCTGGGCGTGACAAGAGTATTTCAACTTACAAACTCCTCTGAAGTTTCTCTAGCCTGCCTGAGCAGGTTCATCAGGCCACATGTGATTGTTTACAGCCTCCCAACCATGAGAGGCACGAGATGCTTTAAACTCTCTAAATACAGATTCTTTTGAGAAGTTAGAAGATTATTAGTATAGTATAGTGGGTTGATTAGAAATTATATTGGTGAAGAGTTTTTCACTTGTTGAGCCAATATTTGCTGCTAAATCTCCATATTCCTTGCCCTTATAATGAATATAACTAGCATACAGGAGAAATAAGTATTAACCTTTAAGATTAATCATGTTAAACCTTAGGCTAAGTAAATTCCTTTCTTGATTGTAACCCACTACACCCTCACCCTATAGGAATGCAACTTTATTTAGAGGTTGGTGCCTGGTTTAAGAAAAAATCACCCCTGGAAGAAATGAGTTTTCTGGTTGACTGACTGTTATAAGAAAGGGCCTTAAAATGTCAGCAGGCCTCAAGGCCATAAGATGATGTAAAACCCCTAAAACCTTTGTATACATGTATATGAAGCACCTGATTTTGACAAGGGTCAGGTCTGCTGACCCCACGTGACTCTGTATTCATCCCTATGTATAACAAAAAGTATATAAGCAAACCTGAAAATAAAGAAAACGGATCAGTTTCTGGAAAGACTGATTCCCCCGTGTCTGTCTGTCTTGTTCTCCGTTTTTCTGGCTGAATTCCCATCTGGAGCGTGGGTACTCACCAAGCCTGCTAATCTTGCCTGGGCTTCTAAGATCTGACTGGAGAGGCCTCAGTGTCTCCTCTCCTTTGGGGGAATGGAAAGACGCCTGTGGCCTACATAGATGGTGCAAGCTTCTTGTCTTGAAGCTTTATTGGTATCCCACGTAAACCAAGTTATTCAACCTCTTTTTCTCCACTAATTTTTCTACTACGCTATTCCTTTCTAATCTCGCTTTATATTTCTAATTAAATAGCTTTTTCCTAGGACGACGATTCCGTCTCCCCTTCGAATTACCCTGGATCCACCGGGGCTGGACCCCGGCATAGAACCATTGAACTTAAGCTTCTTTGGCATTACTGGTTGGGGCATAGAATTGGATTACTGTGATTTTGAATGGTTTGCCTTGGAAAGTAAAAGAGATCTTTCTGTCATTTTCAAGATTGCACCCAAGTACTGCATTTTGGACTCTTCTGTTGACTATGATGGCTACTCCATTTCTTCTAAGGGATTCTTGCCCACAGTAGTAAATACAATCATAATCTGAGTTAAATTCACCCATTCCAGTCCATTTTAGTTCAGATTTCTAAAATATCAGTGTTCACTCTTGCCACATCCTGTTTGCCCTCTTCCGATTTACCTTGATTCATGGACCGAACATCCCAGGTTCCTATGCAATATTGTTATTTACAGCATTGGACTTTACTTCCATCTCTATTCACATCGACAACTGGTCAATATTCATACAGAAATGGTCAATTAACTTATGACAAAGGAGCCAAGAATATGCAATTAGGAAAGGATAGTCTCTTCAATAAATGTTAGGAAAATTGGACAGCCACATGTAAAAGGATGAAAGTGGACCACTATTATACCATGTATCATAATTAACTGAAAATGGATTAAGGCCTTGAAAGTAATATAAAACTCATAGAAAAAAAAAAAAAAAACAGGCAGTAAGTAAGTTGACATCAGTCACATATCATGATAGTTGCTTTTTCTTTTTTAACACCACAAATAAAGGTAACAAAAGTAAAATTAAACAGTTGGGATTATATCAAACTAAAAAGCTTCTGTACAGTTAAGGTAGCCATCAACAAAACGAAAAGGCAACTTGTGTGATGGGGTAAATATTTGCAAACATGTATCTGATAAATTATTGATAGCCAAAATATATTAAAGAACTCATAATACATTCAACTGGAGAAGAAATACTGATTAAAATAAAGAGGTAAAATAAATAGATGATTTTCAAAGAATACATAGAAATGGCCAACAGGTACATGAAAAAGTGCTCAACATTATTATTCATCACTAGGGAATTGTAAATCAAAACATAATGAGATATTTTCTCACACATATTAGAATGTAATCAAAAGAGAAATAAGAAATACTGGTGCTGAGGGTATGAAAAAATAACTTTCGTAGACTGTTGGTGGGAATGAAAATTGGTGCAGCCAACTGTCACAGACAGTTTGGAGGTTCCTCAAAGAATCTCAAAAAAAGGTCCACCCTATGATTCAGCAATCCTGCCTCTTAATATATACCCAAAGGAAATGAAATAATTATTTCTAATAGATGTCTGTACTCCTATGTTCCTGGCAGATTCTTCACAGGAGCCAAAGCATGGAAACGATCTGACTGTGCCTCATAAATACATGAAAATATATTCTGTGCTGTCGCTTCAGTCATGTCTGACTCTTTGCAACTCCATGGGCTGTAGTCCACGAGGCTTCTCTGTCCACGGGATTCTCCAGGCAAGAACAGGAAAACTGGAGTGGATTGCCATTTCCTTCTCCAGGGATCGAATAAATGTTTCTGGCAAGTGGGTTCTTTACCTCTAGGGCCACCTGGGAATGGGGATATCTATATCATATTTTCTCTATCTGTATTGTACATATAGTATATAATGGAATGTTATTCAGCTCTAAGAAGAAAATCCTGTCACTTGAGATTATGTAGATGAACTTGGAGGCATTGTGCTAAGTGAAATAAGCCAGGCAGAGAAAGACAAATAGGACATAATATCAATTATATATGGAATTAAAAAAAAATAAACTGACAGAGCAAACAGTGTGGGGGCTGAGGGAAACAGGGAGAGGCTGGTAAAAAGGTACAAACTTCCATTTATAAGATGAATAAAGAGTAAGGATCTAATGCACAATATTGTAACGATACTTGAAAACACTGTTGTATAATTGAAATTTTCTAAAAAAGTAGAACTTAAATTTTCTCATACACACTATATGTATGAATGGATGTTTTCACTAACTTGATGAGGGAATTCTTACACAGTGTATACCTATATCAAATCATTGTTGCATTGTACATTTTAAATAGCTTGCAAGTAGCATATTAATTGTGCCTGAATAAAGAAAACTAGATTTAAATTTTTAAATTAAAAATGAGATCAGATTTGAAAAAAATCACTTATTTATACACATGCTTGAAATAATATATCTACCCTTTAGGAAATGTTTATTCACTTATAATAATAAATCATATCAATATGAACAGCATTAAAACAAATGATACATCAAATCAAGATACATTTATTTTTATTTATAGCTTTGGTGATCTTAATTAAATGAAAGTGTTTATTAATAAAATATTAACAATGAAAAGAGGGCTTTCCTAGCCTTTGGAAAAAGGATGAATAAACAATCATATTTTTTTCTGAATTGTGATTACCAAGGCCTAATTCGGGAGACTTATCAGCCTTACTGAATTTAGTTACATTATTTTACTATGAATGTTAAAAGCCATTAAATGCAGATTGTTTTTACAGCAAGTTAAGTATAATCAAGGTACATTTAAAATGAGGCAACATTAGAGGAAGAGCTAGTATTTACTTTCTGTGTATCTCTTTAGGATTGACCAGGTTATCAGATTGTTAGCTGATACTATGAGCTTCAGGTATCACACCAGTTACCTAAAGATGGAAAAGCAGGCTTAGTAAATTCCACTGGGTAGTGCTAATCCTTGGATTTGTGAAGAAAGCAGTGAACATGCATCCTGATAATAAGACACATCAGAGAAGCATTTTGGGAAAAGATACACTAATGAATAGATGAATGTAAAAGTGTTCTAGTTTCTAGGCTGTAATTTTGTAATTTGAAAAATAAAGTGAAAGTAGACTAAATTTTCTATCAATTGTAAAATTCCACAAATTAAAAATGTATAAAATGGTGGCTATACTTTGTCAACAAAGGTCTGTCTAGTCAAGGCTATGGTTTTTCCAGTGTTCATGTATGGATGTGAGATTTGGACTATAGAGAAAGCTGAGCAACCAAAGAACTGATGCTTTTGAACTATGGTATTGGAGAAGTGCAGGGAGATCCAACCAGTCAATCCTAAAGGGAATCAGCCCTGAATATTCACTGGAAGGACTGATGTTGAAGCTCATATGGTTGGATGGCATCACTGACTCAATGGACATGAGTTTGAGTCAACTCGGGGAGCTTGTGATGGACAGGGAGGCCTGAAGTGTTATAGTTCATGGAGTTGCAAAGTGTAGGACATGAATGAATAACTGAACTGAACTGAAGAAATTTAAGTGATTTTATAAAATGTAAAAAGAGAATGAAAAGTCATGATTTTTATACATATTCTAGTCCTATGTAATATCAAAATTTTGGTAGTATGGAAATGACCATTTAATTATTCAAAGAAACCAGTTATTAAAATGTGACTGACAAACTGAAGTGTGAAAATGTTTAACATAAAACTATAATGACCTGTTTGAAATACTGTGGAAGTCTGAAGAGATGGATCCTAATTAAACTTATCTGTAGACACAAAACCAAACCCCTTAAAAGAATAAAGAATGAATATTGTTTTGTGTTCTGCTATTATGAATTAAGTGAAATAAAATTTCATTTCCAAGGAGCATATAGAAGGACATGCAAGACCGTTGCTCTTATGATAATATAGAGTAACTTGACAAAATAAAAGCCATACTTTTCAATGGGATTAACAAAGAAAGTGGAAAGCAAAAGCAAGAAACCCTTGATGAATTAAATTCCAGACAGAGATAAAGAATGATGAGTTCACAGAAGGTCAGAGGAAGTTCCGGACCACGGGGCTGGGGATTACTGTGGACTGAGCAACCCTAGAGGGACAAAGGGGATCAAGCACATTTTGGATCTCATTGCTGGATTGTGAAGCTGGTTGGAGTCTAGAAAAGCCCCAAATACTGGAGCAGATGCCTCAGCTCAAAATCGTCTATTTCAACCATGCCCCAAAAGTAGATTCAAATGAGGGTCTGGTAAAGAGAGGGGAAGTGAATGTAACACTCTTCCAGCATAATTACTAAAGCAAGGTTCTAAAGTCCACCGCTTGGTGATTGGAAATTGGTATAATTACAAGGGAACTCTATCCTATTAAATTTAAAACCCCAAACCAGTTTAACTTGACTGCAGAAGGGAATGAAAATGATTAGTGACCTCTTCTACCCACATGCACACACTGACTCCCAGAGATGAAAAGGCCTGTACTCTCTGGGAAATAGACAAAACAAGATCAAATTATGCTTCAGTTCCAATGAACTTTTATACAATGTTGATAATACAATAAAAATTATGAAGAGATAGGAAATTTCAGGGGTTTATATGAGTTATCATAAAATATATAGTTTAATGTAGTATTTAAAATGAGAAAGGTACTAGATAGACATAACACCACATTCAGTTCAGTCGCTCAGTCATGTCCGACTCTTTGTGACCCCATGAATTGAAGCACGCCAGGCCTCCCTGTCCATCACCAACTCCAAGAGTTCACTCAAACTCACGTCCATCGAGTCAGTGATGCCATCCAGCCATCTCATCCTCTGTCGTCCCCTTCTCCTCCTGCCCCTAGTCCCTCCCAGCATCAGGGTCTTTTCCAATGAGTCAAATCTTCGCATGAGGTGGCCAAATTATTGGAGTTTCAGCTTCAGCATCAGTCCTTCCAATGAATACTCAGGACTGATCTCCTTTAGGATGGANTGTTATTTTAAGTTACAATTTGGGGAGTGGAGTATAATCTACTGTAACAGTAGATAATTGGAAGTAAAGTGCTACCATATACTATGCTATGCTATGCTATGCTAAGTTGCTTCAGTCGTGTCCGACTCTGTGCAACCCCATGGACAGCAGCCCATCAGGATCCTCTGTCTACAGGATTCTCCAGGCAAGAATACTGGAGTGGAATGCCACTTTCTTCTCCAAGATAAAGACGGCTGCTGCTGCTAAGTTGCTTCAGTTGTGTCTGACTCTGTGCGACCCCATAGACAGCAGCCCACCAGGCTCCCCCGTCCCTGGGATTCTCCAGGCAAGAACACTGGAGTGGGTTGCCATTTCCTTCTCCAAGGCATGAAAGTGAAAAGTGAAAGTGAAGTAGGCTGCTGCTGCTAAGTTGCTTCAGTTGTGTCTGACTCTGTGCGACCCCATAGACAGCAGCCCACCAGGCTCCCCCGTCCCTGGGATTCTCCAGGCAAGAACACTGGAGTGGGTTGCCATTTCCTTCTCCAAGGCATGAAAGTGAAAAGTGAAAGTGAAGTCGCTCAGTTGTGTCCAACTCTTAGCGAACCCGTGGACTGCAAGTGCTGCCATAAAGAACACCTAGAAAATGTTAGTGAAGGCAGCAAAGATTTTAAGGAGCACATAAAGGGAACCCTAAACTGATTTGAACTAGAAATCTGTTTTTGAGGATACTAACTAAAAAGGGGGCAATAAAATTAACTAAAATGGAAATAAGAAAAATATCATTGGGAACTGGAAAAAATAGAGATCTCTTTGTTACAAACTGGCAAAGACCTTAATAAAACTGTTGTCTACAGTAATGGGGAAGCTTGAAATATGCTTAATGAATTTGATGATCTAGCTAAGGGGACTTCCAAGCAAAGATCTAAAACTACTGCCCGGTTTATTCTTCCTACTTAGTGTAACAGGTAGTAAGGGGTATCTAAAAGTAATGGGAGATGGTTCACAACAGAGGCTGGTCTTTTAAATGAGGTGATAATGTCTAGCATCATTTCTTTTTTTTTTTTTTTTCTTTCATTTTTGCTAAAGGAAATTCAAGTCAGTGAATCAGTGGAAAAGTTATGCAAATTGATGCTCATCTGAAGAAATAAGATTGTCACATCTCAATATCACGGCAATTATACAGATTCAGAGTCAATTAACCTTTACTCAGTTCCTACTCTTTGCCAAGTTTCACTGCAAAGCATGATCATTAATGATATGTTGATTTAAATAACAGTGTTTTGAAGCAGTTATCACTGCCCAGGACACACTGAAGCTCATAGAGGTTAAGTGAATTGCTTAGAGCCACAATGGAGATTGATCTGAGGTAGGAAATATAGAGGTATGTCAAAGAAAGAGTGGTTATAATCTTTCCTTTAGCAAAAAAAAAAAAAAAAACCCGATGCCAGACATTTTCACCTCATTTAAAAGTCCAACCTCTATTGTGAACCATCTTCCACCCCTTACTACCTGACGCGACTTTTCTTTTTACCTATAGATTGTACCACCTTCCAATTTACGTTTGCTGCTCCTGCTGCTGCTAAGTCGCTCCAGTCGTGTCCGACTCTGTGTGACCTCATAGACGGAAGCCCACCAGATTCCCCTGTCCCTGGGATTCTCCAGGCAAGAACACTGGAGTGGGTTGCCATTTCCCTCTCCAATGCATGAAAGTGAAAAGTGAAAGGGAAGTCGTTTGGTTGTGTCTGACTCTTCACGACCCCATGGACTGCAGCCTACCAGGCTCCTCTGCCCATGGAATTTTCCAGGCAAGAGTACTGGAGTGAGGTGCCATTGCCTTCTCCAGAAAATTTAAGTTTACTGGTGCATTATGATTTGCTATTATCTAACTCTTGTAAAAAGTAAATCCATTTCTATGTGTGTAGTATCTTTGTCTATTTTGGTCACAAATGTAGTACAGTTACCTAGATATCAAACTTGCATATAATTGGTACTCAATTAGTAATTATCAAATGAATAAATAATTCTTCAATAATTAATTCCAGCTTCTTAAGAGTTAATAATTGCTCAACATTCATTGCCTACGAACTAAGAGAGGTACCTCATAACTCTCAACCAGCTGGAGATGATCAATAACCCATTGTATCCTGAATCCTGCTTCACAATCTAGTTTGTCTCTAAGAGAAAATCTTGGAAAGCATTAAGAAGTGTTCTAACTATACTGTGATTAGAATTTGGCTCAAGTGAATCTTTAATGACTGACACTGAAGCCATGCAGGGCAATTAACAGATTTAAATTTTGATATAGAAGCATTCAAGCAAAATGTTAAAAAAAAATGATCTATTTCTATTACAGATTCTACTTTACAAAGAAATATTTGCTTCTTTGGAAAACTAACATCCTTCGTTAACATGAAATCATGAATTTCTTTAATTTACTAAATTTTGGGGGTGGGTTGGTCTACATACAACCGTTTTTTTTTTTACAGGGAAGCCTGGTGTGCTGCGATTCATGGGGTCGCAAAGAGTCGGACACGACTGAGCGACTGAACTGAACTGAACCAGGAAACAGATTCACCTTCAGTATGTCAACTAGCACTCTGTGGCACTGAACACCAAGCTTTTGTTTTATTCCAAATAGTTTAGAAAAAATAGTAAGCTCTTTCAGTCCTTTCCCTGAAAATTCCAGATCATACATATTTCTTTACCTTGGATAAATTTCAAAGTCCTTTTACTAGAATAAAGGATGATGTTTATATCAACTAAGTAGATAGCTCAATGTCTACCAATTATTTAGCAGTATTTTAAACATTAAAATCATAATGATAACACAATTATAAAATATGTATTGATGGCATGTGTATTATATTTTCATTATTCATTTATTTTTAAAATTACACAAATCATCCTATAAGTATTAAGGAAACATATAGCATGGATCAGACCCTTCAGCAATACTTATATAATTTGGATACTTGTTTATCATTCTTAGGAAGTAGTCATGTGCAATTCTTGTTTATATATACTTATTCAATCATGTTTGGTAAGTTTTCACCTCTTGAGTGTTTCTTTCAGTTCAGTTCAGTTCAGTCGCTCAGTCATGGCCGACTCTTTGCAACCCCATGAATCGCAGCACGCCAGGCCTCCCTATTAAATTTGGATACTTGTTTATCATTCTTAGGAAGTAGTCATGTGCAATTCTTGTTTATATATACTTATTCAATCATGTTTGGTAAGTTTTCACCTCTTGAGTGTTTCTTTCAGTTCAGTTCAGTTCAGTCGCTCAGTCATGGCCGACTCTTTGCAACCCCATGAATCGCAGCACGCCAGGCCTCCCTATTCATCACCATCTCCCGGAGTTCACTCAGACTCACGTCCATCGAGTCCGTAATGCCATCCAGCCATCTCATCCTCGGTCATCCCCTTCTCCTCCTGCCCCCAATCCCTCCCAGCATCAGAGTCTTTTCCAATGAGTCAACTCTTTGCATGAGGTGGCCAAAGTACTGGAGTTTCAGCTTTAGCGTTATTCCTTCCAAAGAAATCCCAGGGTTGATTTCCTTCAGAATGGACTGGTTGGATCTCCTTGCAGTAGGTTACTAAAAATAATTTCTTCCCTTGTAATTATTCATAGCAGTTATTTGACTTACAGTTATAATGTGGTTTTGAACACATGAGTATTTTACACTGCAATTGTAAGTTTACAGGTATTTAAGGTAAAACTATTTCTATTATTCATGTCTCCTATTCTCTTTGTAGTGGCAAATGTTAGCTTTCATTTAGCTTCTTTACCCACCTAACAATCAAGCCCCAGGTATTCAATTAAAACAAATTGAATTTTGGCTCCATGTACTAGCCAAAATAAGAGATTGTTGGTTCAGAAGCACTCTGGTATTCTTAAATAGAAATTTTTTATGACATTAGTTTGCTTATACAAAGAAGTACAGGAATGATCCATCTGTTATGCTTGTATGTATATGTCTGTGTTTAAAAGAAATTAATCCCTAAATGTTTATTGATTATGATTCAACTTATATGAGTTATTATCAAATATCTGAGAATATTTTCAATATAGTTCCTAGAGACTAATCAAACACCTACTATTTCCCTTAAAATTTGAATAAAATAACCACAAATAATTTTTTATATAAAAAGGAATTGTAAACCATGAAACATTTACTACCAGAAAGTTGGCATTTTTATATGTTCAGTTCAGTTCAGTCGCTCAGTCGTGTCCAACTCTTTGCGACCCCATGAATCGCAGCACGCCAGGCCTCCCTGTCCATCACCATCTCTCGGAGTTCACTCAGACTCACATCCATTGAGTCAGTGACGCCATCCAGCCATCTCATCCTCGGTCGTCCCCTTCTCCTCCTGCCCCCAATCCCTCCCAGCATCAGAGTCTTTTCCAATGAGTCAACTCTTCGCATGAGGTGGCCAAAGTACTGGAGTTTCAGCTTTAGCATCATTCCTTCCAAAGAAATCCCAGGGTTGATCTCCTTCAGAATGGACTGGTTGGATCTCCTTGCAGTCCAAGGGACTCTCAAGAGTCTTCTCCAACACCACACCTCAAAAGCATCAATTCTTCGGCGATCAGCCTTCTTCACAGTCCAACTCTCACATCCATACATGACCACAGGAAAAACCATAGCCCTGACTAGACGGACCTTAGTCGGCAAAGTAATGTCTCTGCTTTTGAAAATGCTATCTAGGTTGGACATAACTTTTCTTCCAAGGAGCAAGCGTCTTCTAATTTCATGGCTGCAGTCACCATCAGCAGTGATTTTGGAGCCCAAAAAAATAAAGTCTGGCACTGTTTCCACTGTTTCCCCATCTATTTCCCATGAGGTGATGGGACCAGATGCCATGATCTTCGTTTTGTATAGAAGTATTAATCTTATGAGAAATAATTGAAGGAAATATCAGTTGGTAGTCCCTACCAAATTTCAACTGATTCTATGGAAAGGAGGAAAAAAGAAAAAAGTTGGTTAAAAAAATAAATAAATAACTGTTGGCTCTTTCTAAATACACAAAGCTCAAGTCAGAGTGCAAAATGGAAAGGCCATTAATTAGAAAGTAAGAGGGAAATCTGGCTTTCCAGTTAGCACAGTGGTAAAGAATCCACCTGGCAATGCAGGAGATGCAGGTTTGATCCATGGGTTGGGAAGATCCCCTGGAGTAGGAAATAACAACCCACTCCTGTGTTCTTGCCTGGAAAATGCCATGGACAGAGGAGCTTGACAGACTAAAGTTCACGGAGTTGCAAAGAGTTGGACACAACTGAGTGACTAAGAATGCATGCAAGCGGGAAATCATCAAGATTTCAGAACTGCTGGAGTATCCTGCAGATGTAGTTGTGCTTCATTAAGGGTTTCAGCCTAATTCACATGCAATGAAGAGCAGTCTAAGGAAAGTGAAGATTTTGACACAGCTAGCCATTTTTATTGGTGAGGAAGGCAAAATAGAAATAAAAACAATTCCCCAACTAAACTTCAGAGAAATAAGACACATAAACTAAAAATGATTCAGGTTAGCACCAGATTTCTGTGATGTGCTTGGCTTCTCATAAAGTCTTTCTATAGTTACCAGTATCAAATGAGTGCCAAGAGATGTTTCAAGTGCCAATAACTGCTTGCTGGGTCATTTATTAAATTACCTGAATAGTTCACTATTAACTTATCATGTTGAAGTTTGAGGGAATTCTTTTAATAAAACCACTCTTTTACTTGTTAATTTTGGCCTAATTGAAAAATAAGGTATAAATAATATTAATGGAGATTAAAGACTTCTTAACATGAACTTTTGTAAGTGAGCCTTAATCGTAAAGTCTAGAGGGTTTCTGAGTATCAGAATCACACAGTGAACATACAAAATGTATTCATACTAGACCAATATACACCTCTCCAGGAAGCACAGCCATATCTCTAAGCTCATCTCATTACCATGAGTGATTGAAAGAAAGCACATTTTCCAGATACATCAGCTTCTAAAAAATAAAAGGGAGGAGTAATGCATTCTGATTCTTCTAGCAACCAAAGGTGAGGAAGAAGCATTTTTCTCCAATCTCATTTCTACCTTTGCTTTCAACAATTATTTATTTAACTTCTCATAACCTATCAAATGGTTGAAACAGAGCAGGGCCTCACAGGACTTCTGAGCTCCAAATCCCTCTGTGTGCCCCACCTCTTGTTTAGAAAGTTTTTGTGTCTTAGACTTTCCCTGAGTTCCAAAGTGCAGATTCATGCTATTTATGATTCACTTCAGTTCAGTTCAGTCGCTCAGTCGTGTCCGACTCTTTGCGACCCCATGATCGCAGCACGCCAGGCCTCCCTGTTCATCACCATCTCCCGGAGTTCACTCAGACTCACGTCCATTGTGGAGGAGCTGGAAGGCTTTAAGAAAATACTGAAAAGGTTTTTGTTTTACTCATGACGAAGGTTGGAAGCTGGGACGAGCATAACAAAGGGTTATGAGCGTTCACTGAGTGCCCAAGGCTGGGAACGGATGAGGAAGGGTCAATAGGCCTGGCCTTGAGGCGTCCGAAGGCTTCCTTCTGACCACCTGTTTCTGAGAGCAAGGACTGTTGTTTCATGATAAGACTCCCTTTAGAGTTTCACCAAAGCTATGTTATGGCTTGGGTGGTGGGAACTGTATTTTATGCTTGAATGCTTTAATGTTTATCTGGAATGGCTACGTGCAAGTCACCCTTATGCTCTATTCCCTGACAATTATAAAACTACACAATTAGATAATAAACTTTGTCAGTCCACTAGAGGCTGTCCCTGAGTGTCTTTTCAGAGTGCGGTTCTCTGAGCCTTACATCCATCGAGTCCGTGATGCCATCCAGCCATCTCATCCTCGGTCGTCCCCTTCTCCTCCTGCCTCCAATCCCTCCCAGCATCAGAGTCTTTTCCAATGAGTCAACTCTTCGCATGAGGTGGCCAAAGTACTGGAGTTTCAGCTTTAGCATCATTCCTTCCAAAGAAATCCCAGGGCTGATCTCCTTTAGTATGGACTGGTTGGATCTCCTTGTAGTCCAAGGGACTCTCAAGAGTCTTCTCCAACACCACAGTTCAAAAGCATCAATTCTTCGGCGCTCAGCCTTCTTCACAGTCCAACTCTTAGAGAAATGGAAAATGCATAAGTGAAGAAAGCAATCAAGTTGGGCTTCCCTGGTAGGTCAGATGGTAAAGAATCCACCTGCAATGTGGGATACCTGGGTTCAGTCTCTGGAGTAGGGAATGGCTACCCACTCCAGGATTCTGGCCTGGAGAATTCCATGGACAGAGGAGGCTGGCAGGGTATAGTCCATGGGGTTGCAAAGAGTCGACATGACTGAGTGACTTTCACTCACTAAGAAAAATAAAAATACCTTGAAACAATAGAGTCAGAAAACCCTTAGTTCCTCTGGAAGGGATATATAGATGACAATCTGAAGGATATCTTTGAATTGTTCTGCAGAAACTAAGACTCCTACGTAGTAGAGGATATTGACTACACAGTGACCAGAAGCACACAAACCCCAGGCCTCTTGGAACCAGAAGAGTCATTTAGATTGATTCCCAAAACATCACCCTATTGCCCACCACAAACCAATCAGAAGAATGTCCAGGAGCTGATCATGTACCCTCAGCCCTCACCCATAACACTGCCCTTAAAAAACCCTTGCCTCCACAACATTAAGCAGCTATACCCCAATACACAATATTTTTGGTGTTAAAAAAAAAA
>SJYT01032537.1:40591-57241 GCA_006410635.1 Cephalophus harveyi
CGATAAAGCAGAAGTAGATGTTTTTCTGGAACTCTCTTGCTTTTTCCATGATCCAGCGGATGTTGGCAATTTGATCTCTGGTTCCTCTGCCTTTTCTAAAGCCAGCTTGAACATCAGGGAGTTCACGGTTCACGTATTGCTGAAGCCTGGCTTGGAGGATTTTGAGCATTACTTTACTAGCATGTGAGATGAGTGCAATTGTGTGGTAATTGGAGCATTCTTTTGCATTGCCTTTCTTTGGGATTGGAATGAAAACTGACCTTTTCCAGTCCTGTGGCCACTGCTGAGTTTTCCAAATTTGCTGGCAGATTGAGTGCAGCACTTTCACAGCATCATTTCATCCAAACAGTAAGAAAACAAGACTTGATCCTTAGAGTCCACTGGAATTAAGAGTTTAACTGGACATTAGCACACATGCATCTGGTAGCTTGCACTGTTATGCTTAGCACACTGCTGCTAAATGAAAACATTAACTGGGATTATGCAATAGATCATCATACACAATAAATTTTGCATCACTATGTAGGTAATTTTTTTGGAATATCATTTAAATGTTTTATTTAATAATTCATTCATATGATATTGACATATGTCTTGCAACAGACTGTTCAAAAAGCAAATATATGTATTTTTAGAGTGTGAGGTCTTCCTCTAAATCATTATAAATGTAAATCAATTAAAATTGATTCTTCATTTCATAAGATTTTTAGCATCCAGTCATATAAATAATTTTGATGTCATTAATATGTAAATAGAAGAACCAAGAGAAATGGTTATATCCTGTCTCTTATACACATCTCACCTGGCAATGCAGGAGATGCAGGTTTGATCCATGGGTTGGGAAGATCCCCTGGAGTAGGAAATAACAACCCACTCCTGTGTTCTTGCCTGGAAAATGCCATGGACAGAGGAGCTTGACAGACTAAAGTTCACGGAGTTGCAAAGAGTTGGACACAACTGAGTGACTAAGAATGCATGCAAGCGGGAAATCATCAAGATTTCAGAACTGCTGGAGTATCCTGCANAAAATTATTTATTGAAAGATTATATTAATGTTATTTTGCTAAGTATGTGATGAAAATATGATAATTTATTATAGCATAAAGGTGAGGAACTAAAGTCATTTTTACGGTTTTATTTCTTTATTTGCTTAATTTTTTCTATAGGCTGCATGAAAGAATCCATTTCCCTCCCATTCCAGATCCCAGCGGCCACTGGCCACCAGAATCTCCAGGTTCATCACCTCCTCTCTCCATAGTCAAAGATAGCAAGTGCAGGCCAAATCGTTTGCCTGTAGAATCACTCAAGTTTTCAAAAGTCAAAGTGAAGTTGCTCAGTCGTGTTTCACTCTTTGTGACCTGTGGACTGTAGCCTTCCAGGCTCCTCCATCCATAGGATTTTCCAGGCAAGAGTCCTGGAGTGGGCTGCCATTTCCTTCTCCACTGGATACAGTCCATGGAATTTTCCAGGCCAGAATACTGGAGTGGGTAGCGTTTCCCTTCTCCAGGGGATCTTCCCAACCCAGGGATTGAACCCAGGTCTCCTGCATTGCAGGCGGATTCTTTACCAGCTGAGCCACCAGGGCAATTTCACAGTAATTTCTGATTCTGATTCTTCTTTTGTCTCTCTCTTTCACTTTCAATGATTCTTGTGACTATGTAGTGCCCATCTCAATATTCAAGATAATGTATCTTCTGATTAGCAACTTTATTTCCATATGTAGGTGGAATTCCCCTTACCACTTGATGAAACTTAATCACAGAATCTGGGGGTGGGGGGTGTGGAGCGGGTAATTTTTCTGCCTACTACCACAACAGTTGTGATTTGCTTTTTTTTTTTTAATTTAACCTATTCTTGAAATCTCCATCTTTAACTGAAGAGTCTGAATACCTATTTAATGTAATTATTAATAATGCGGGCTTCCCTGGTGGCTTAGCTGATAAAGAATCCACCTGTAATATGGGAGACCTGGGTTGGATCCCAGGATTGAGAAGATCCACTGGAGAAGGGAAAGGCTACCCACTCTAGTATTCTGGCCTGGAGAATTCCATGGACTGTATAGTCCATGGGTTCACAAAGACTGGGACAGGACTGAACGACTTTCACTTCACTTACTTATTTTAGTTGTTGCATCTGTCACATTGTCTATTTTTTCTCTTGCTATGGGTTACATTTGGAATACTAATTTGTTGAATGCCTGGATTTTGTTATGATAATTCAAAAGTGTTTTGAGTTTTAACAGGAAGTTTGGAGAAGGAAATGGCAACCCACTCCAGTATTCTTACCTGGAGAATTTCATGAACAAAGGGGCCTGGTGCCTACAGTCCATGGGGTTGCAAAGAATCAAACCCAACTGAGTGATTGTCACTCACTCAGGTGCATATAGATCAGCATGATATTTTCAAACCTCATTTTAAAAATTTCTCTCTGGCCTGATTAGGAAGATTTTGTTTTGGAGTTAGTTTAGCTCAACTATTCATATGACTGCATCACCTTTCTAATTATTAGTCTATTCAGATTTTGTATTTCTTTATAGGTTATGTGTTTCTAGGAATTAGTATATTTACTCATGTTCTTTACTGATTTCCTAGTTATTAAACAAAGTCTGGTTGTTCAGGACTAAAAAATCTCCCTTCCCTGCATGACTCTGCAAACTGTTCTACCTAAACCTTTGCAGTTGCTACTCTTTCAATAGTTATTCTTTGCTTAGCTTCACACATTCTCATTCTATGCATGAGCAGCTTAGTTCTCAACCAAAAATACCTCCTCATGTGTAGCCGTAATACATTTCAGGTACCATTTTTCTACCATTTCCCTCTCAGTGGTCCTATGCTCCACACATTCCAGTTACTTCAGCTTTTCCAAACTTCAATTTACATTTCCTCAAATCAGCCTGTCACAGTCTTTACTTTTTCACTTCTTGCACTTATATCTTTATCTAGAAAGGGCCTGTAGGGAGTAAATGAATGTAACAGTAAAACTGACTTTGTCTCCATTCTTTCATACTGTCATGCTTTTTCTGTTGTCTACTATTGAATTAATTATTTCATTTTTCAAAAATTCTCTTGTTCTTTACTGACAGTGGCAAATCTTATTGCAGTTATGGTATTATAAATGCATCATCTTATGATCCAGTATTTTCTGACATTGTAGCTCAGCTGGTAAAGAATCTGCTTGCAATGAGGGAGACCTGGGATTGATCCTTGGGTTGGGAAGATCCCCTAGAGAAGGGGAAGGCTAACCACTCCAATAAGCTGTCCTGGAGAAGTCCATGGACTACAGTCCATGGGGTCACAAAGAGTTAGACACAACTGAGTGACTTTCACTTTTCACTGTCAAGCTAAACTTCAACAGTACATGAACCAAGAACTCCCAAATGTACAAGATGGATTTAGAAAAGGGAGAGGAACTACAGATCAAATTGCCAACATCCATTGGCTCATAGAAAAAGCAAGCGAATTCCAGAAAAACTGCTATTTGTTCCATTGACTAGGCCTTTGATTATCTAGATCACAACAAACTGTGGAAAATTATTCAAGAGATGGGAACATCAGACCACCTTACCTATCTCCTGAGAAACCTGTATGCAGGTCAAGAAACAACACTTAGAACCAGACATGAAACAATGGACTGGTTCCAAATTGGGAAAGGAGTTGGTCAAGGCTGTATGTTGTCACCCTGCTTATTTAACTTATATGCAGAGTACATCATGGGAAATGCCGGGATGGATGAAGCAGAAGCTGGAAACAAGATTTCTGGGAGAAATGTCGACAAACTCAGATATGCTGATGACACCACCATTATGACAGAAAGCAAGAACTAAAGAGCCTCTTGTTGAAAGTGAAGAGGAAAGTGAAAAAGTTGGTGTAACATTCAACATTTAGAAAATTTAGAACATGGCATCTGGACCCATCAGTTCACTTTAGTTCAGTCATTCATTGAGTCCAACTCTCTGTGACCACATGGACTGCAGCATGCCAGGCCTCCCTGTCTATCACTAACTCCCAGAGTTTACTAAAACTCATGTCCATTGAGTCAGTGATGCCATACAACCATCTCATCCTCTGTCATCTCCTTCTCCTCCCACCTTCGATATTTCCCAGCATCAGGGTCTTTTCAAATGAGTCAATTCTTCACATCAGGTGGCCAAAATATTGGAGTTTCAGCTTCAACAGCAGTCCTTACAATGAATATTCAGGACTGATCTCCTTGAGGATGGACTGGTTGGATCTCCTTGCAGTCTAAGGAACTCTCAAGAGTTTTCTCCAACACCACAGTTCAAAAACATCAATTCTTCGGCACTCAGCTTTCTTCACAGTCCAACTCTCACATCCATACATGACTGCTGAAAAACCATAGCCTTGACTAGACGGACCTTTGTTGACAAAGTAATGTCTCTGCTTTTTAATATGCTGTCTAGAATGTTCATAACTTTTCTTCCAAGGAGTAAGTGTCTTTTAATTTCATGACTGCAGTCACCATATGCAGTGATTTTGGAGCCCAGAAAAATAAAGTCAGCCACTGTTTCCACTGTATCCCCATCTATTTGCCATGAAGTAATGAGACTAGATGCTATGATCTTAGTTTTCTGAATGTTGAGCTTTAAGCCATTTTTTACTGTCCTGTCTCAATTTCATCAAGAGGCTCTTTAGTTCTTTTTCACTTTCTGCCCTAAGGGTGATAGCATTACATATCTGAGGTTATTGATATTTCTCCCGGCAATCTTGATTCCAGGTTGTGCTTCATCCAGCCCAGTGTTTCTCATGATGTACTCTGCATATAAGTTAAAGAAGCAGGGTGACAATATACAGCCTTGACATATTCCTTTTCCTATTGGTAACCAGTCTGCTGTTCCATGTCCAGTTCTAGCTGTTGCTTCCTGATCTGCATACAGATTTCTCAAGAGGAAGGTCGGGTGGTCTGGTATTCCCATCTCTTTCAGAATTTTCCACAGTTTATTGTGATCCACACAGTCAAAGGCTTTGGCATAGTCAATAAAGCAGAAATAGATGTTTTTCTGGAACTCTTGCTTTTCTGATGATCCAGCAGATGTTGGCAATTTGATCTCTTGTTCCTCTGCCTTTTTTAAAACCAGCTTGAACATCTGGAAGTTCATGGTTCATGTCTTGTTGAAGCCTTACTTTGAGAATTTTGAACATTACTTTACTAGTATGTGAGATGAGTGCAATTGTACAGTAGTTTGAGCATTCTTTGGCATTGCTTTTCTTTGGGATTGGAATGAAAACTGATCTCTTCCAGTCCTGTGGTTACTGGTGAGTTTTCTATCACTCCATCCAAATAGATGGGGAAAAAATGGAGACACTGACAGACTTTATTTTGGGTGCTCCAAAATCACTGCAGATGGTGACAGCAGCCATGAAATTAATGACACTTGCTCCTTGGAAGGAAAGTTATGACCAACCTAGACAGTATATTAAAAAACAGAGACATTACTTTGCCAAGAAAGGTCCATCTAGGCAAAGCTATGGTTTTTCCAGTAGTCATGTATGGATGTGTGAGTTGGACTATAATGAAAGTTGAGCACCAAGGCATTGATGCTTTTGAACTGTGATGTTGGAGAAGATTCTTGAGAGTCCCTTGGACAGAGTGAGATCCAACCAGTCCATCCTCAAGGAGATCAGTCCTGAATATTCATTAGAAGGACTGATGTTGAAGCTGAAACTCCAATACTTTGGCCACCTAATGTGAAGAACTGACTCATTTGAAAAGACCCTGATGCTAGGAAAAATTGTAGGCAGGAGGGGAAGGGTACAACAAAGGATGAGATGGTGAGATTGTATCACTGACTCGATGGACATGAGTTTGAGTAAGCTCAGGAAGTTGGTGATAGACACGGAAGCCTGGCATGCTGCAGTCCATGGGGTTGCAAAGAGTTGGACACGACTGACTGACTGGGCTGAACAGTTATGCTGATAGATACCAAACTAACGGCAAAAAGTGAAAGCGGAACTAAAAAGCCTCTTGATGGAAGTGAAAGAGGAGAGTAAAAAATCTGGCTTGAAACTCAACATTCAAAAAGCTAAGATCATGGCATCTGGTCACATCACTTCACAGCAAATAGATGGGGAAATAATGGAAACAGTGAGAGACCTTATTTTCTTGGACTCCAAAATCATTGCAAATGGTGACTGCCACCATGAAATTAAAAGATGCTTGCTCCTTGGAAGAAAAACTATGATAAATCTCTACAGCATATTAAAAAGCAGAGAGATCAGTTTGCCAAACAAGATGAGTATAATCAAAGCTATCGTTTTTCCAGTAGCCATGTATGGATTGAGAGGTGGACCATAAAGGAAGCTAAACAGTAAATAATTGATGCTTTCAAATTACGGTGCTAGAGAATACTCTTGAGAGTCCCCTGACAGCAAGGAGATCAAACCAGTCAATTCTAAAGGAAATCAACTCTGAATATTCATTGGAAGGACTGATGCTGAAGTTCCAATACTTTAACTGCCTGATGCGAAAATCCAACTCATTGAAAAACACCCTGATGCTAGAAAAGGTGGAAGTCAGGAGGAGCAGCGGGTAACAAAGAACGAGATGGTTGGACGGCATCACTTACTAATGGACAGGAGTTGAGAGAGCTCTGGGAGACAGTAAAGGACAGGGAAGCCTGTCATGCTGTAGTTCACAGGGTTGTGAAGAGTCAAATTCAACTTAGCAACTGGACAGCAATACTCAGTGAAAATTCTCAAAGTATTTCTACTGTTTTGAAATGTAGTGCCTCACATAATATATACACATACTGTGAAAAATGTGCTCTTTTTGGATCCCAGACATAAAATCTGCATTGTGTATGTTTTACATGTCAGGTACTTATAGAATAAGAATGAAATCATTAGTGCTTGATAAACTAAATGTATAACATTCTAATAAAATTTATTGCCAATGTAAAAACACTAGGTTTTAAAACATACTTTCATTTTATGGCTATCAAGCACATGACAAAAGCCTAAATTTTCCTGACATTAATTACATGTAAAATGGAATAAACAAGGTTTCAAAGTGAAAGAGAAAGCTTTGCAAGACAAATAGCAATACTCTATTCATTTATTTAATAATGAGTTTTAAAGTGCTCTTTTAATAGCATGCTCTTAGTCATCACCAAGTTTCTATTAAAAGTAATCTAGTGCACTGATTTTTCAGAAAGCAAGACTGATCTTACTTCTTCAGGAATAGAAGTAGTTAATCACACTGCATTGATATATAGATTTGAAATGCATTTCCCATTTGGTTATTTTTGCAAGAGAGCTTACAAATGCACACAGATAACAACAGTAGAATGTCTACTTAAATGTTTATTGAAATCAATGTCAAGAGTCAATGATTATATCAAGAGGCAAGTGACTATAATTCAAGTAATACCTTTGATTCTCTAATGAAATAGAACTACAGAAGGTCCCCAACTTAAAGTTGCTATTTAGTCACTAAGTTGTGTCTGAGTCTTTGCAATACCATGGATTATAGCTTGCCACGTTTCTCTCTCCATGGGATTTCCCAGGCAAGAATACTTGAGTGGGTGGCCATTTCCTTCTCTAGGGGACCTTCCTGACCCTGGGATTGAACCTGTGTCTCCTGCTTTGGCAGACAGATTCTTTACCACTGAGCCACCAGGGAAGCCCAATATCAGCAGGCAAATGACTTTAATTCAACCAATACCACTGATTCTCTAATGAAATATAACTGCAGAAGGTTCCCAACTTACAATAGTCTGACTTACGCAGTTGTTCAATCTTATCATGGCATAAGAGCATATACATTCATTATAAACCACACTTGGAGTTTTGAATTTTGATCTTTGCCTGGGCTAGTGATATGCAGTATGGTGCTCTCTCCTGATGCTGGGCAACAGCAGTGAGCCACAGCTCCAGTCAGCCATGTGATCACAAGGGTAAACAATGGACATACTTACAGGAGCAGTGGCTGTGCTTTCCTGGAGCAGCCGTGGAGAGATACCCCATGTCCAAGGTAAGAGAAACCCAAGTAAGATAGTATGCACTGAGAGAGGGCATCAGAGGGCAGACAGACTGAAACACAATCACAGACAGCTAGCCAATCTGACCACATGGACCACAGCTTGTCTAACTCAATGAAACTAAGTCATGCCATATGGGGCCACCCAAGACAGATGGGTCGTGATGGAGAGGTCAGACAAAATGTGGTCCATTGGAGAAGGGAATGGCAAACCACTTCAGTATTCTTGCCTTGAGAACCCCATGAATAGTATGAAAAGGCAAAAAGATAGGACACTGAAAGATGAATTCCCCAGGTTGGTAGGTGCCCAATATGCTATTGGAGATCAGTGGAGAACTAACTCCAGAAAGAATGAAGGGATGGAGCCAAAGCAAAAACAACACCCACTTGTGGATGGGACTGGTGAAAGAAGCAAGGTCCGATGCTGTAAAGAGCAATATTGTGTAGGAACCAGGAATGTTAGGTCCATGAATCAAGGCAAGTTGGAAGTGATCAAACAGGAGATGACAAGAGTGAACATCGACATTCTGAGGAATCAGAGAACTAAGATGGATTGGAATGGGTGAATTTAACTCAGATGACCATTATATCTACTACTGTGGGCAGAAATCCCTTAGAAGAAATGGAGTAGCCATCATACTCAATAAAAGAGTCTGAAATGCAGTACTTGGATGCAATCTCAAAAATGACAGAATGATCTCTGTTCGTCTCCAAAAAACCATTCAATATCACAGCTAGCCAAGTCTATGCCCCAACCAGTAATGCTGAAGAAGCTGAAGTTGAATGGTTTTATGAAGACCTACAAGACCTTTTAGAACTAACACCCAAAAAAGATGTCCTTTTCATTATAGGGGTCTGGAATGCAAAAGTAGGAAGTCAAGAAACACTTGGAGTAACAGGCAAATTTGGCCTTGGAATATGGAATGAAGCAGGGCAAAGACTAATAGAATTTTGCCAATAAAATGCACTATACAGTGGAAGTGAGAAATATATTTAAGGGACTAGATCTGATAGACTGAGTACCTGATGAACTATGGACAGAGGTTCATGACATTGTACAGGAGACAGGAATCAAGACCATCCCCAAGGCAAAAAAAAATGCAAAAAAGCGAAACTGCTGTCTGAGGAGGCCTTACAAATAGCTGTGAAAAGAAGGGAAGTGAAAAGCAAAGGAGAAAAGGAAAGATATACCCAATTTAATACAGGGTTCCAAAGAATAGTAAGGAGAGATAAGGAAGCCTCCCTCAGCGATCAATGCAAAGAAATAGAGGAAAGCAATAGAATGGGAAAGACTAGAGATCTCTTCAAGAAAATTAGAGATACAAGGGAACGTTTCATGCAAAGATGGGCTCTATAGAGGACAGAAATGGTAGGAAACTAACAGAAGATATTAAGAAGATGTGGCAAGAATACACAGAAGAACTGTACAAAAAGATCTTTATGACCCAGATAGTCATGATGGTGTGATCACTCACCTAGAGCCAGACATCCTGGAATGTGAAGTCATGTGGCCCTTCGGAAGCATCACTATGAACAAAGCTAGTGGAGGTGATGGAATTCCAGTTGAGCTATTTCAAATCCTGAAAGATGATGCTGTGAAACTGCTACACTCAATATGCCAGCAAATTTGGAAAACTCAGCAGTGGCCACAGGACTGGAAAAGGTCAGTTTTCATTCCAATCCCAAAGAAAATTGAAGTTACTCAGTCATGTCTGACTCTTTGTGACCCTATGGACTGTAGTCTACCAGGCTTCTCTGTCCATGGGATTTTTCAGGCAAGAGTACTGGAGTGGGTTGCCATTTCCTTCTCAGGGGATCTTTCCAACTCAGGGATTGTACCTGGGTCTCCCACATTGTAGGCAGACACTATATCCTCTGAGCCACCAGGGAAGACCTAATCCTAAAGAAAGGCATTGCCAAAGGACGTTCAAACTACCACACAATTGCACTCATCTCACACGCTAGTAAGATGATGCTGAAAATTCTCCAAGCCAGGCTTCAGCAATATGTGAACCATGAAATTCCAGATGTTCAAGCTGGTTTTAGAAAAGGTAGAGGAACCAGAGATCAAATTGCCAACATCCGCTGGATCATCAAAAAAGCAAAAGGGTTCCAGAAAAACATCTATTTCTGCTTTTTTGACTGTTCCAAAGCTTCTGACAGTGCTTCTGACAGTGTGGATCACAATAAACTGTGAAAATTCTGAAAGAGATGGGTATACTAGGCCACCTGTCCTGCCTCTTGAGAAATCTGTATGCAGGTCAGGAAGCAACAGTTAAAACTGGACATGGAACAACAGACTGGTTCCAAACAGGAAAAGGAGTACGTCAAGGCTGTGTATTGTCACCCTGCTTATTTAACTTCTATGCAGAGTACATCATGAGAAACGCTGGGCTGGAGGAAGCACAAGCTGGAATCAAGATTGCCGGGAGAAATCCCAATAACCTCAGATATGCAGATGACACCACCTATATGGCAGAAAGTGAAAAGGAGCTAAAAAGCCTCTTGATGAAAGTGAAAAAGGAGAGTGAAAAAGTTGGCTTAAAGCTCAACATTCAGAAAACGAAGATCATGGCATCCGGTCCCATCACTTAATGGCAAATGGATGGAGAAACAGTGGAAACAGTGGCTGACTTATTTTTCTGGGCTCCAAAATCACTGCAGATGGTGACTGCAGCCATGAAATTAAAAGACGCTTACTCTTTGCAAGGAAAGTTTTGACCAGCCTAAACAGTATATTAAAAAGCAGAGACATTACTTTGCCAACAAAGGTCCATCTAGTCAAGGCTATGGTTTTTCCAATGGTCATGTATGGATGTGAGAATTGGACTATAAAGAAAGCTGAGCGCAGACGAATTGATGCTTTTGAACTGTTATTTTGGAGAAGACTTTTGAGAGTCCCTTGGACTGCAAGGAGATCCAACCAGTCCATTATAAAGGAGATCAGTCCTGGGTGTTCATTGGAAGGACTGATGTTGAAGCTGAAACTCCAATACTTTGGCCACCTGATGCAAAGAACTGACTCATTTGTAAAGACCCTGATGCTGGGAAAGATTGAGGGCAGGAGGAGAAGGGGACGACAGAGGATGAGATGGTTGGCATCACCGACTCAATGGACATTGGTTTGGGTGGACTCTGGGAGTTGGTGATGGACAGGGAGGCCTGGCATGCTGTGATTCATGGGGTCACAAAGAGTTGGACACGACTGAGCGACTGAAATGAACTGAACTGACTGTTATTCTGCATCATACAACTATTTTGTCACCTCAGGAGTCAAAAAAATTATACAAGATAGTCAACACTTTATTATAAACACTTTGTTAGATTATTTTGCCCAATTATAGGCTAATATGTGTTTTGAGCATATTTTAGGTAGGTTATGATAAACTATGAGCTATAATCTTTCTCAGGACTTAACCCCACCGTAATTTGAGAAAGACTTGTGTTTAAAGATTTTCAAAACAAGACTCTCATGTATATTCCTTTGATCTGTCAGTAGATTACCCAACATCTTTAGAGAATCTTTCCTAATACAGCAATTCAAAGATGGAAAAAAAAAAAAATCTCAAAGTTTCAGAAGTGAATATGCAAATTGGAGCATAGGAGTGAAGGTCCAGATGCCAATTTCTAATGATTTTGTGAATCTTAGATTTATTAGACAATTACATGTTATGATAAAAAAGGGGAAAAATAGGATTATGTTCTATAGTGCTTAAGATGAAAAGAAGCACTGAAAGCAACCTAAAGTATGAGACATACAAGAGGCTTCTTTCAACAGTAGAGTTAAGATTAACAAAAGAAAGGAAAAATAAACATTCATTGACAACTCTTCTAATACCTTGGTTATCTGACACATTAAGCTTTTCTATTTCTTCTTTAAAGTTCTTTATTTTTTTTCTTTCCAAATATGTTTTTACTTTCTAATAGATCATATTTATTCTGATATTTTTTCCCAAATATACTGTGAACATTTCTCCAGGTTAAAACAGTTCTTCAAATTCTTAATTTTAAAGGTTTTATGACCTTGACCATATAAATGTATGACAGCTTAAGCAGAATCCAATTGTTGGACATTTAAATAATTTCCAGTTGGGGGGGTATTTTAAATAGTTCACCCAAATACATTGTTTTAAAACATTTTAGATACAGAATCACTTACTGACCTCAAAGCAGTGTTGGGCCATTTCACCAAGGCTATTTCTTTTATTTCAGTCCAGAACTTTTGGGCGTTTACTGAAAGGGACAGACTTTCTAGCCTTCTTCAGTGAAACTACATAGTTCCTTAGAAATAGATATTTAAATTCTGTAATTTTGTGCTCTTTTCAATCATATGCTCAGAGAGAGCTTTAGCAGAAGCAACGTTGTCTAAGGAATAGCTATTCATATGGAAGGACTTGCTTCTTTCTCTTAGTTAATCCAGATTTCCATCCTAACAAAATTGAATAGTTGGCACTCTGATCTCTAAGAACAGCTACAGAATATGGGAAGCACTGAGGTGTTGCATCAATCGCACAGTATGCATTCAGAAGGTCTTTAGCACAATTTCTTACAGATTTCAGATAATACAAACTATAGAAAAATATCATACTAGGTCTGTAAACTGAAAACTGATCCACTAATCTCTCTGTCATGATACATATCTTGTCAACAGCAAACTACAAATGCCCTCTATCCTTTTTTTAAATAAGTTCAGTCTGCCAAATTACCACCAGTTCATGGTTAGATTTCCTAAAGAATCCCACTATTGCTCTTTATTTCTGTAATACAGGGTTATTGAGGAAAATGATATGTGAAACACTAGATGAACCTACATATCTATCATCTTGATTTTGTCTGAACTTTCCACATCACCCTTCAAGACACATGTCTGAAAAACAGAGGTTACTGCTATCTTAGAAGTAAACTGCCACAAATTCAAGGTTTCTTTTAGCCTTTGAAACTCTCTCAAAATGTCTTCATCCTTATTATTAATTTTAAATGGAATTCCAATAAAATTTTATTTTTCAATTCAAACCAAAAGTGACTATTAAAAATAACCATGGGTTATACAGCTATTACATTCTATTTAATAGCATTTTGATTATCATTTGTACAATTTTTATTTTGAAATAGAATTTTCTTTGACTTCTTTCTTTAGAAATTAGTTTATAACTATTTGATATTTTGAATAAAAATAAATGTATGTGGTTTACATACATTTACATTTGTATAAATTATATTAAAAGTGAAAGTGTTAGTCACTCAATCGTGTCTGACTCTCTGTGACCCCAGGGACTGCAGTCCACCAGGCTCTTCTCCATGGAATTCTCCAGGCAAGAATACTGGAATGGGTTGCCATTTCTTTCTCTAGGGGATCTTCTTGACCCAGAGATTGAATCTATGTCTCCTGTATTGTAGACTGATTCTTTACTGTCTGAGCCTAAGACTGTTTTCCCTCTATTTTACTAAATTGAATATTTAAAGTCTAAAATTAGTACATCAAGGGGATGCTCAAGATGGCAGAGCAGGAGGACATGGAGCTCACCTACCCCTTGAAGAACACATCAAAAAAAACATCTACATGTTGAACAGTTCTCACTGAAGACTAGCTAGAAGTTGACAGAAAGATTTCTGTACAACAGAGACTGTAATAAAGATTGACATGAACTGTGAAAGAAGTGAATAGAGGCGATCAAGCTGGGATTTGTGCCTCTGGGAAGAGAGTCAGAAGAAAAGACAGATTACACAGGTGGAAATCTGCCCCGGGGAGTGCCCCAGTCATGGGATCCAACACAGGGAAGAGGAGCCCCTTGGCTGGTTGGAGGCCTGATGGGATTAACAGTAGGGCGCCTGCACCTCACTCCTGAAGAACACATGAGAACTGACTTGCTCCTGAGGTAGGGCAAATTTCCCTGGTGGCTCAGCTGGTAAAGAGTCTGCCTGCAATGTGGGAGACCTAGGTTCGTGCCCTGGGTGGGGAAGATCCCATGGGGAAGGAAAGGGCTACCCACTCCAGTATTCTTGCCTGGAGAATTCTATGGACAGAGGAGCCTGGTTGAGCTACAATCCATGGGATCACGAATTGTCTGACACCTGAGTGACTAGCACATTCACTTTTTGAGGTAGGGCAGAGAGGGGCAGGTTGAGTATTGCTCAAGTGGCTGTTACAAGTCGCTATTATCTTTGACATTTCTGCTGTTTGCAGCAGATATTTTTAAAAATTAGAAATGATTATTTTTACTGGAATCACTATAGTATCCACCAAATAAGTTGATTTCTACTGAAAGACATAGAAAATCTTTAAGTAAATATGCAAAATTGATACCATTCCCCAAACACAAAATCAAATTGTATTCTTTGATAATTATCATCATATATTTTAAAAATCGCAGTCTCTGTTGAACTTAATAAATATATGTTAATCATGAAAGTATTTTAGGACACATAAATAGTATAAAACTTTGGATTGGGGTTTTGCTTGTGGACAAACTTCCTTATTAACCAAAAACACCCATGAACACCAATGGGATGGAGGCACACTGGGACACACACAGGAGGAGGCAGCATAGGGCTCATGAGCTTTTAATTTGAAAAAGCTAAGTCCACATTCTCCCTCCTATTTAAGAATTTTCAGAACTGAAATTCTCAGATGTGGATAAAATTTTTCCCCGGCGGGGGTGAGGGGTGGGGAACCAATTTTCTTTCTGGAATATAATTCATATTTGAACCACTTTGCAAGAAATTTAAAATTGCTCCATTTTATATTCCTATGAGATTTTCTTAAACCAAGGCTCTTAAACTATTCTCAGTGTTTAAATATGTAGTTTGGCGCTTTAAAGGTAAACTGAGCCTAGCATTTGCTAGGTATTTTTCTAAGTTTCTGTATAGCTGTGCCATTCATATTATTTTTATTATTCCTGCAGATCCTAAATAGTTATATCAGATGTATTTAGGTACCTAGTGTGAAATTCTAAGGAAATGAAGTATACAAAGCTGAAAATAAAAGCGTACAGAAACAGGCTTCTAGTTCTTTTTATATTTCCAAAGAGCCAACTTCAAGTGACAATGGTGCCAAGTTTATCCTAAGACATTTACTTATTTATTTTCTTCAGAAATAGCTACTGAACGAAGATGGCAAACTAATTTCAAGTTCTGAGACTACAATTGTCACACCTATGATTCGAGGGGTGGATTGCTTATCTATTTGTATATGGTGTTTGACACCCATTGGTTAAAAAAAAAAAAAGGACAATCTCTTCTTTGGGATACAATGATGATATATATAAACTGAATGAAATATGTGATAATTCTAGGTAGATTATTATTAACTTTAAAAATCTACCTAAAAACACTTGAAATATGTGAAATAGGTGGAAGATGTAATGTACAGACAAAAGCAGTTTAGAAAAGATATATATTTCATGCATTGAACTCACACTGGTTATTTTACATATGGTAATACACATGTTTCAATGCTATTCTCTCAAATCATCCCAATCTCTCATTCTCCCACAGTCCAAAAGTCTGTTCTTTATATCTGTGTCTCCTTTGCTGCCCTGCAAAAACCATCACAATATTGTAAAGTAATTATCCTTGAATTAAAATACATAAATAAAAAATTTTAAAAAGATATATATTATTTAGAAAGAGTAGCATTCTCAATTCTATCCATGCTGTGGCTAATCTGAATGAGTAAAGTTTCTTTTTTATCAATGTTCAGATAAATTATATGTGACTTGGGAAATCAATTTTTTAATTTGAAATAAGTGACAGAGATTTTAAAAATAAAACCCAAGAAGAATATTTAAAGTCACAAAGAAATTTTTTTTTTTCTTTATTTGGTGACTGTTGTGATTTAACTTGATTTCTTAGTAGCTGGTGAGGAATGGTGAATAATTGATGGTGCTTTTAATTTTTAGATCAGGTCCCAAGCAAAAGACCTGCTTGGAGTTCTTCTGGTTCACTACAGTTCTATGTGATGAGTAACATAATAAATACTGTTATGAGTTATCAATGATCACACAATGATCATATATCAAACACCACTAAGTTATGCAAATATAGGTGTCAATGGAAATTTTACTTCAGAATAAAATTCAATGTCATTATGGTACCTCAATGTCATTAAGGTAGTATCATTACGGTACTTGAAACTTTTTTAAATGGAAAACTGTTTACTCATTTTAATGAATATAAACCTATTTGCTTATAATATATATCCTTTTAAAAAATTATTATTTTCAAAGAGGTTGCAAGCCTTAGATTATTTCATCTTTATGAAATCACAAAAAGAATTGATATCCTATTCAAATGAATACTCTAGGCCTAACAATTTTAAGTAATTTCACAAGGTCACAAAGCTCAATGGTATAGCATAAGTCTTGAAGGTTTTCTTTATTTTATTCATTCTTTTTTCTTTCTGTTCCTCAGAATGGATAATCTCAAGTGATCTGTCTTCAAATTTACTGATTGTTTTTACTACCAGTTCAAAGCACATTTGGGGCCCCTCTAGTGAATTTTTCATTTTAGCTATTACACTTTTCAACACCAGAATTTCTCTTTGATTCCTGTGTTTGGTGATATAACATTTTCATACTTTCTTTAGATATGATTTCCTCTAATTACTTGAATATATTTAGAATATCTATTTTAAAGTATTTGTCAATAAGTGCATTA
>SJYT01032537.1:58389-70605 GCA_006410635.1 Cephalophus harveyi
AGTCGGACACGACTGAGCGACTAAACTGACTGATAAATTACTTCAGCTCTCAAAAATTCAGTTATTATTTTTTAATGTGTTGAAGAAACATCTTTACTTTGTTCTTTAGAAATTCTGTATAAATATGTGTCAGAATTTTTCCTTGTTTCGCCATATACTTTGACTTTATTTTTATAAACTACAGCTGCTTTGATTTCTGCTGCATTCTTTATAGTTACTTTTGACGCACTTTCCAAGTCCCTAATGCTCTGTTCAATTCTGTCTAATTTATTGTCAAACTCACTCACTAAATCCTATTTTTTGGTTTAAACAAATATATTTCACAACTTTTTTTTCAAAAAAATTAATCATACATGTAGCCTCTTGTGATAGGCTTATGATTCTCATCTTCTATTTTTTAGGATTTCATAAATATTTTATATTCTCTGATAACTGTATTTGTTTTAGTCTTTGTGTATGCTCAGTAAAATATTAGTTCAATATTTAATATTGGTGCTGCCTCAAATAATAACTTGCATTATTTATAAATAATATTAGCAACATTACAGGCTATATTGTGTTAAATTTTTTTATAAATATCATGTTCCATGAGAATGCCTCTATAATTTTCTCAAATTAGTCTACATTTATTATAATTGGAAAAGCATGTCTGTTTATACAATAATTACCTACCTAACTACACAGACTCATCTATAAACTGACTGTTCAGTAGCCCATAGTTTGAAATAGGTCAAACAGTATTATTATGCATAGTGAAATAATCTGTTTATTAATTTGAAGTTATCATATACACCCTCCTAAAGTGATAAGAACTATACTTGGACAGGATATCAGGTCATTAAGAATATTTGTCAATGCTTCTTCAGACTTGGGGGTTCACTTTCAGTCTTAAACTCCACCAGTACCCTGTCATCTGGTACTGTTCATCAGAGGAATTACATTTTGTCACACATATCACTGTGTGTCATTTCAACCATATCGTGTTATATCTTTGTATAGATCTCTTTAAATAAACTCTTTGCTTATGGTGATACTGTGAGAAGTTGGAGTTTTAGTATTTTTAAATCTTTAGAACATGCATTCTCAGTAAAAATATATATATATAAGTTCATACAGTTCTCATACAAGCAGAGACATTAACCTTTGCATCTTTTAAAGTACCACCTCTTGTATGTAAGTATAATGTTCTATTCAATAAAATCACATCATTTTTAGGATTGTGTTATTTGTTGCAAAACATATAAATATATTTATTAAGCACTTCTATAAATAATTATTATTTCTTTTCTTTGCACATTAACAGAACATACTGAATGCCACTGTCAGAAAACTTGCCTAAATTTGCTGACTAATTTCCTTTTAGCACTACTACTTGGGTTGCATAAGAAATCAACTGGGGTATCATTTACACACTCATCATTAGATTACATTCTCTAAGAGTATACTTTTTTCCTTAATTTTCTTAATTTTACAGCTGAACGTTTAAATATCATCACAGTATTATGAACTGACATTTAGAGAAAAGAAAAAATGTGGTATTATTGGTAGTGACTTTATACAACCCTTTGGAATCACTTGTCCTCTTCAATGTCTCATCAAAATTTTTATTAGAACAAATTGTTTCTGTTTCATAAAAATTTATTTCCCTTGTGAGACATCTTAAAATCGGTTATAAAAAATAACCACCACTGATAAGGTTTATCTTTTGTACCTTTACTAATAAACTCCTTTGTTCTAGGTATAGAAATAATAAGAACACAATTATTATGTAAAGGCAGCCAAAAATAAACAGAATGACTAAAATTTGTGTAAAGTCAAAAAATATGGATATAATTAGATCATCATTAGTACTATAAAAAAATGTTAACAATATATAGCATCTGTCCCCAGTAGTGAAGTTCATAGAGGAAAACTGTTTTTATTCAGAAAATTTCATTCTCACCCAAGTCCTAGAAATTGAAATATGTTAGGTCAAGTTCATATTTCTTTAAGGGTCCCTAAATATTATATATAAAAAAGTGAAGACAATATTTATTTCCATACCAATTTTCATATGAGTTCATAACTCTTACTGTCACTTGGTATGCTTGCCTTCATTTTTTTCCTTTTGGGAAACAATGAAAAAATTATATTAAGACACCTACTAAACCATTTCATAGATCTGAGTATAAATCTAGATTTCAGCAATAGGAGTATTACATAAATTATTCAAATAAAGAGTGTAAACTTGTAGTTTATTGGTGTTAAAAGTAATAAATCTGCTCTGTTATATAGGCTCATATGCTGAGCATAGCATTACTATTGTGAGGAAAGATGGTAATATATAATATTTAAAAAGCAGCTTCTTTTGCTGCTAAGTTTTTGCTATCTATACTCACACAGATAGTGTATTGGGTACCTGAATAAAAATTAAATAGAAACTAGAAAGTAAAAATCAATGTGTAGAACTGAAAGGAGTTTTTCTAAGTCTCAGTTTTCTCATCTGCATATTGTAGAGATCAGATTAGATCTTCTCTAAGAACATTCCTGCCTATTAATTATTATGATATGTATTTCAGTGTATAGGAGAGATAGCTAGAAGGAGTCACTCAGTTTTGTCATGCGGAAAAAATAGTTCTATTTAAACTAGATTGATGCTTCATTATTATTACAACTTTTCAATGGAAGAAAGAGAAGTCTGTCCTAAGTGGGAATATAGTTTCCTCTTGACTGCAAAAATTATGTAATTATGGTTGTACCTGAAACACAATCTTTCTTGTTGTTGAATCACAAAGGAACTATACAGGACAATTGTTCTTGCGGCTCTTCATTGTCAGATAAAAGAAAAGGATATTGTGCTCAGAGAGCGGTGTACATTCTACATTTATTTAGTGTGCACTTGATGAAACCCACACCACTATTTGGACTTAGGAGAAATATAAAATTAAAACAAGAAGAATTGCGAAAGGAAAATAACATTCTTAGGACCTTTAAAATCTGGTTAATGTCATTACTTCCCCTCTCCTTTCCCTCCTATCCATTTCTGCTTTTTCTAGAACACAGAAAAAACAAACAAACAAACATTATTTTCTTTCTCAAACAACAGCAAGATATCAACAGCTAAATTCCTTCCCATGAATTTAAGTTTCTGATTTGGTCTCCAGGCAATCTACCTATAATGATCTATTTCCCACTCCCAATCTATCTCAGCCTCCTGAGATTGGCTTCCTCCTTTTAGATTCAAGGACTTCCCTCAAAGCTCAGTTGGTAAAGAATCTGCCTGCAAAGCAGGAGACCTGGGTTTGATCCCTGGTTGGGAAGATCCCTTGGAGAAGGAAAAGGGTACCCACTCCAGTATTCTGGCCTTGAGAATTCCATCAATGGTATAGTCCACGGGATCACAGAGTCAGACAAGACTGGGTGACTTTCACTTTTAGACTAAACCTACAAACAAGATGCTCTAATTTATTCGATTGCAAATAGTTTGTCTCTTTTTCTTTTTGCTTATTTTACAAATTATATTCATTTCAATTTTTTTCTCCATATCAATGTATTCACATGTATTTCCCTGTCCTAACAATTAGATATTAAGTACATTAAGGTTCACACTGGTAATGTTTATATTTGTCTGCTTATCTCTGGAAACAGAGTTCAGTTCAGTTCAGTCACTCAGTCGTGTCCAACTCTTTGTGACCCCATGGACTGCAGCATGCCAGGCCTCCCTGTCCATCACCAACTCCTGGAGTTTATTCAAACTCATATCCATTGAATCCGTGATAATATCCAACCACCTCATCCTCTGTTATCCCCCTCTCCTCCCCGCTTCAGTTTTGCCCAGCATTAAGGTCTTTTCCAATGAGTCATTTTTTAACATCAGGTGGCCAAAGTATTGGAGTTTCAGCTTCAGTATCAGTCCTTCAAATGGATATTCAGGATTGATTTCCTTTAGGATGGACTGGTTGGATCTCCTTGCAGTCCAAGAGACTCTCAAGAGTCTTCTCCAACACCACAGTTCAAAAGCATCAATTCTGCGGCTCTCAGTTTTCTTTATAGTCCAACTCCCACATCCATACGTGACTACTGGAAAAACCATAGCCTTGACTAGACGGACCTTTGTTGGCAAAATAATGTCTATGAGTTCTAATATGCTGTCTAGGTTGGTCATAACTTTCCTTCCAAGGAGTAAGTATCTTTTAATTTCATGGCTTCAGTCACCATATGCAGTGATTTTGGAGCCCCTCAAAATAGTCTGCCCCTGTTTCCATTGTTTTCCCATCTATTTGCCATGGAGTGATGAGACCAGATGCTTTGATCTTAGTTTTCTGAATGTTGAGCTTTAAGCCAACTTTTTCTACTCTCCTCTTCACTTTCATCAAGAGGCTCTTTAGTTCTTCTTCACTTACTGCCATAAGGGTGGTGTCATCTGCATATCTGAGGAAGCAGAGTTGGTACTCAATAATAGATGTACTATTGAATGACTTTATCATTAAAGATGCTTCTTGGGCTAAGTTGGAGGAAAAGTAGGGAGTATGAACTTTTTTCCTGAATGCTAACCATGTTAAAAAGAGCATCTGCTAAATTTTACCTATACTCTGACTCAATTTGTGATTAAATAAGAAAAATAAAAGGCACATGCATGTGTTCTGAGATGGTAATAAGCATATTCAAAGCCTTGATTACAACAAAAGCAATCACTCAGTGTAGGTGAAGCAGGACAGCTTCAGTAGGTTTCTTTTTTGTAGCACTCATAATATCCATAAAATTGGAGGATGAGTCAAGTAAGGATATTATGCTACAATAAAGTTTCCAAAGTTAGAAATCCATGCTGTTTATCAGAATGAAATTTTACATGCTGGTCACATTCATACTGCTTATGTTCTTAAACTGTGTTTTAAGAGTCTCCCCTTGAGGCCAAGGGGTGGGGTAGAATAGCAGAGAAACTGTTAAGGTGCTGATTTCTACAGCCTTGCCTGAAGTACTACTAAAATACAGGAAAAATATGTCTCAACTTAGGGAAGTCCTGGGGAGAACTAATCCTGACATGAGAGAGAACCAAGCTTGCTGAATCTCATTGAACCTTCTCAATACAAAAGGAGAGGTAATTTGGAGCATAGAATCAGGATTCAATTGAACACACTGTGGTCCAAATTTCTACATGAATGTTTGAAATCTTGAGGGAAAAGTGCAAGTAAATCTTAAAATCACCAGTGATTTTAAAAAATTATCAAAACACACTTCTCTTATAACAGAGAGAAGTTATGAATCCTACTATAGAACTTGGTCCTCTTGACAGCACAAATGACCAAAGCATTAGCAGTGGGCTTCCTGGAATAGGAGCAGGCATCAGAGAAAACACCGACCCATGCACAACTCCGTCCTTGGTCAGGAAATGGTAAAGCAGCAGCTTTATCCACAGAGATTTAGAGATAGGAAAGAATTTTATTTTCAAGATGGATACAGATAATAAAATAAAAGGCAACTTTACACAATAACTGCTCTATTCCAACCTAAACACCACATACAAACACACACACATGCATATTACAAAAACATAATCCTTCATCCTCACCCATGTAAACAAAGGCAATGTGAGAAGCCTAGACTTCCACCATAGTGAGACTCTATGAGGTACACCCAACATGGAATGTCAGTAAAGACCAAATAGGGAGCTAAGACTCTCCCTCCACTGAACATAGAAGCACCCTCTCTACTGTGGTTTCAGTAGACTCCACTTGAGTAGCCTGGATTTCTACCATACTTGAAACAATGAGGTGCTCCTCCTTTTTTTTCTGCTACAGTGATAACAGAAAATGCCTGAAAATGACTCGGAACACTTCCTTAGCAACAATGAGGCTTCCCCACCATTTTGGTGGAGACCACTTGGGAAGTCAGAATTTACATCCCCATCCAGTAGTGATGAGGATACACACTCCTCGCCCTTGCTGGCAGCTCAATGGGAAGCCTGATGTTTTACCTCCATGTGGCAGGAGCAAGGTGATGTTCTAACTGTTGCCAAAGTAGTATCAGGAAAAGGCAGCTAAAACAGAAGGTTTAATTATGATCTAGTCTCACAATACTCAAAATGTCTAGTTTTCAATTAAAAAAAAACAAACCCTCTCATCATGCCAAGAACCAGGTCTATCTCCAACAGTGAAAATGGCAATAAATAGTAATACTAAAATAGCAGACATGTTAGAATTATCTGACAAAGATTTTGAAACAGCTATGATACTAATGCTTGTATTAACTATTATGTATATAATATCATATATATTTATATGCATTTGAATCAAATGAAATATATAAAGCTTCAGCAAAGAAATATAAAGTTTTAAGCAAAGACATAAAAGACATAATTAAGAACCAAATGGACATTTTATAACTAAAAAACACAATACCCAAATGAAAAACTCAGTAGAAGGGGTCAATAGCAAAATGGAAACAATCAGGAAACTGGGAGATCAAAATAAATTATCCAATATGCATAAAGGAGAGAAAATAGACTAAAAAAATTAAGAGAGAGCCTCAGGGACCTATGGAACTATTTTAAAAAAGTCTAAAATTTGTGTCATTAGACTCCTGAAAGGAAAAGAGAGAGAAAGGGCAAGTCTGAACAAGTGCTTAAAGAAATAACAGCTGAAAACCTCCCCAAAATGACAGGGAGCATAGACCTACAGTTTCAGAAAGCTGAACAAAGTCTAAACAGGATAAATTTGAAGAACCCCAATACAAAATATATGTTGTCAAACCTTTAAAAGTTAAAGGAAAAGAAAAAATTCTTTGAAGGAGCAAGAGAGAAATGAAACCTCAACTATAGGAAAAAAACAATTTGAATGACAGCTCGGTTCTCATCAGAAACTGTGGAAACCATAAAGAGGTTTCACAATATTTTTCAAGTATTTCATAAAGAACTTCAGCCCAGAATAATCTACCCAGTGGAATATCTTTTGGGAATTAAAGAGAACAAAGACATTCTTACACTAATGAGAAGTCACAAAATTTGTCACTTTTTTATAAAAGCATGTATAAAAGAGTAAACTTTTTAGTTCTCTAAACCACCAAAGAAGGAATCTTGGAACATCAGGAACAAGAAAAATACACAACTGGCAAATTATGCATAAATAACTAGACTCTTTCTTGTGCATCCCCTCAATTATATTTCACAGTTGAAACAGAAGTTAGAACACTGCCTGATGAGATTATACATGTATGAACAGAAATTATGTAAGAGGATTGTATTACAAATAGAGGAGGGCAAAGGAACTTAAAAAGAGGTAAAATTTCTGCACTAGACTTGAACTGGTGTCAACACCAGTATACTGTACTAAGTTATATAAACACAGACACAATATAGAACCTGAATCAAATATTTTTTAAAAAAATCTATCCCAAAGGATACAGTAAGAAATCATTAGAAATAAATCAAAATAGAATTCTCAGAAATGTTTGCCCAAGTATTGTTGAATTTAGTTTCCTAATATTTAGTTGACACATGTACAGTCATACCCCATTTTATCATGTTTTGTTTTATTGTGCTTTGCACATGTTACATTTATTACAAATTGAAGGTTTGTGATAACCCTGAATTATCAGATGATAGCAGTTTTTTTAAATAAAGTATGTTTAAATTAAGATATGTACCTTTTTCAAAGACATAATGCTAGAGTACATTTCATAGATTACAGTGTGATATAAACATAACTTACATATGTACTGGGAAGCTAAATATTTCCTGTAGTTTCTAAATTCATTTTATTGTGGTAGTCTAGAATCAAACTAAAAACATCTCCAAGGCATGAGTGTATATTCATTAGAGATATAAATCCTTGTTTGTTTTTTTTTTTTCCTTTTATTTTATCCCTATCTGGCTTTAAGCAAGAATTTGGAAGTGTTGCGCTGTGCTGCGCTCAGTTGCTCAGTCATGTCTGATTCTTTGCAGCCCCATGGAATGTAGCTCACCAGGCTCCTCTGTCCATGGGGTTTCTCCAGGCGAGAATACTGGAATGAGTTGCCATGCCCTCCTCCAGAGGATCTTCCCAACCCAGGGATTGAATGAACCCAGGTCTCCCACATTGCAGGTGGATTCTTACTTCCTGAGCCATCAGGGATCCCAAAGAATACTGGAGTGGGTAGCCTATCCCTCCACCAGGGGATCTTCCCCTCCTGGGAATTGAACCAGGGTCTCCTGCATTGCAGGTGGGTTCTTTACCAGCTGAGCTAAATAAATAATTATGTATTTAAAATAGTTTCAATCCCTGAATCAGCCTATATCTATTAAATAAGTTAATTCAATAATTGATAACTTTCCAAACCACAAAGCATCATGTCCAGACTGGTTCACTGGTGAATCCAGCAAAATTTAAAAGTGAAAATTATACCAGCTCTCTACAATCTCTTTAGAGGAGAAAACCCAGGGAATAGTTCTTAACTTACTATTATGCAGACATTATCCTAATACAAACCAGACAAAGTTATTACAAAATAAGATTACTTACCAATCTCTCTCATGAACACAGATGAATAATTAAAATGGAAGAATTAGGATTAAGCATCTCTTTTAAAACAATAAATGCAAATGGCTTAAACCTGCACATATAGTGTTGGCTATATAATAGAAATAGAAGTGGTAATTTCATTCATGCTTTTTCTTCTTCACATAATTCCTTTCAGTGTGCATGCTAGTTTATTTCAAAATACTTTTTCTGTGAATGTCTGATACATTCAAAATAATGCCTTCATATTCAATCTAATCCTTAATTTGGATCCTAGGTGCTATATCTTCTCTTGATTTCACACCCCATCTAGTTTCTCAACAATAGGTGATTGGGCCATTTGGACATCGGTCAAAAAAGAACAATAGCCTTTTCTTTGTTGAGAGTAGTATTTAAATTATCTAAATACATGATAGCATTATCTTGAACCCGAACGAAGACTGTAAGCTTGGTTAGCATGGAATGCTATTTTTCATTCAGTGTAGATTGGGAAATAGAAAATATTTATATGCAGATTTTCGTAAAAAGTAAAAATAATGGTATTTATTTATAGGAGCTTCCCAGGAGGATCAGTGGTAAAGAATCTGCCTGTGATGTAGGAGACACAGGTTGATTCCTGGGTAGGGAAGATCCCCTGGAGAAGAAACAGCAACTCACTCTAATAGTCTTGTCTGGGAAGTCCCATAGATGGAGGAGCCTGGTGGGCTATAGTCTATGATTTCGAAAAAGAGTTGGATGTGAGTTACTGACTAAACATCAGAAACAGCAACAACTTCTCTATAAGAGAAGTTGCTTAAATTTCTGATGCATATCACAACTTCAATCTCAGTCCCTTCCTAAGGCTTATCTCGGCTTCCCACGTGGCACTAATAGTAAAGAACCCACCTCCCAATGCAGTAGAATAAGAGAGGTGGGTTTGATCCCTGGGTTAGGCTGATCCCCTAAAGGAAGGCATGGCAATCCACTCCAGTATTCTTGCCTGGAGAACCCCATGGACATAGAACCTGGCAGGCTATGGTCCATAGGGGCATACAGAGTTGGCATGACTAAAATGATTTAGCACATATTCAAGGCTTCTCTGCACCACCTGCCGTTAAGTTCACAGAGAGATAATTATGTAGCTATACATGTAAAAAATATTTGAAGTAACTAACTATGTGCCAGTTTAAAACTGTGATGATAAAACAAGAAAATGCCTCTGCCTTCATGGAGCTTTCCACCTAAGTAAAATACAAGTATTAGTCAAGCAAATTGATAAATAGTGATTTTAGGTAGTATTGATAGGAAGAAAAATCAAGATATGTTTGAGAAGCATTGAAGTAGTTGTAAGAGGACCATTTTGGATGGTCTTTGAGGAAGTGATATTTGAGCAGAGACTTGAATATTGCAAAAAAGCAAGTCCTATAAAGACTGGAGGAAAGGATTAAGAAAGTAAACATTTTATATAAAGAGAAATGGAAAGGAAGATGAAGAATTAAAAAGTTGAAAGAAAACTAAGTATAGCAAAATATCATCCTGATGGACATTAACAAGAACGTATTAATATATTAACACTTAAAGTATGCATGAAATGACAAAAATGAAAATCAGAATAATAGGTTATATGTGTATTGGAAACAGAAATTAAATCTAGAAAAAATATACATGGTATACTTTAATGTTAACTGCAATCAGAACTCTGGGTTCTCAGGTGCGTCTTTGTTCTCTGCACATTTTCTGTATATTTGATAAAACTCATTGAAAGTATTCTTGATGGGAATATGCTCAATTTGTTAGAGAAGAGCCAGAAGGCCAGAGTAAATAGAGTGATCTGAGTAAGTGAATAAGTAGCCAAAAGTGGGCAGAAAAAGTAAAGGGAAACCAGCTAAAGGCAAAGCTTGTTCCACTGAGCTAAAGAGTTGGGCTATTATTCTAACTGGTATGGGAAAACACTTTTTGGTTTTAAGCAACAAGAGATAAAATCTAAATTATGTTCTTACAACATTAAATATTTTGAGGGAAATGCTAGGAGTAATCCTACTCAAATGGATGTTGGTCCATAAACTATTTTTATTTCTTTAGGATAAGCACAAGAATGAATAGTAAGCATTTGAAAACTTGTATAAAATTGAGAGATCGTGACTAGATAAAAGTGTATGATTTTTTAAGCTAATTCACTTCTACCATAATTTTTTAAAGTGAGATATTATGATACATTGAAAACAATCAAACAAAGCTGTCATTGACCACAAAGCACTTGAGAAGCACTTCCATAGTACAAGTGCAGAAGCATAGAAATCAGTTTTACTGCAGTAGACCAGAGGGTAGGTATATTATGAAAATTAAGCCAGCAGAAAGAATTGGTCAAGAGGTATGACAAAAAAGAGAAATCATGGATAGGCTTTGTATCTTCAAAATAACTCTGTTTTTAGTATAAAATAGGTTTCTCCTACAAGAGCTGGAAAAGTTGTGACTAACGCAGTTCCTATTTTAAGTATATTAATACAGAAACTTAAGAGTAGGTGACTCAATTCCAAGAATAACACAAATACATGTCGTAGTGCTATGACTTAGACCCAGGTCTATTAAACACACACACACACTTTCTGCTGCTATGTATTATTTTCATCACTTTGTTTAAATATTTTATTATAAGAAAACAATATGATTTCCCCTTTAGATCTAATGTTATGTTGAATGATATTTGTCCCCTAACACTGAACTTTTCAGGAAAAAATGCTAAGGCAGGATATATAATTTAATGTACGATTAAATTGTTTCACTATTTTATATAGGAATTTTGTCTTCCTATTAATAATTTATGTTGGTCTATAATTATCTTTTTTTAATCAGTGTTTATCAGCTATAAGTATCCAAGTCACTCATGAAAGAGCTTGGAAATTTTCTATCTTTTTCTAGAATCTGGAGTAATTTTAATTGATTTGGAAATATCTGATTTTTGAAATGTTGTATTATCTTGACTTAGTAGTTTTCTGTATTTTTGTTTTAGGAATAGCTATTCGATTTTTAAAAAATTGTTTCTTTGGAACTTTGTCCAAATTGTCTATCTCTACTCAAAACAGCCTTACTACAGAGTTCACAAGTTTAATTGACTGCATAGGATACTTTTAAAAATCTGAAGAAATGCCACTTGTCAGAAATGAGAAAAAGTAACATTAAATAATGATGTGGCTTTTATGTGGAATCTAAAAGAAAAGCATACAAATAAACTTATATACAAAGGAGAAATAGACCTATAGACACAGAAAACAAACTTATGGTTACCAAAGGGGAAAGGGTGGAGGATAATTAGTAGTTTGGGATTAACATGTATACACTATCATACAAAACATGGATAAAAATAAGGACCTACTTTGCTGTGTAACTGAAATTAACACAGTATTGTAGGTCAACTATACTTCAATTAAAAAAATTAAAATTAAAAAAAAATCCTAATCATAACCTCAACAAAACTGTAAGGAACTAACAAATAATAATGCATTAAATTACAAAACAGTGTTAAGGGCATGAAGCTAAATAAGTAGTGAGTAATAGTTTGTCAATATTTTTTTCATTTATAATTTTCCCAAATTTATCTACAATATAAATTTAATTTTATTATATACCCAATAGACTTCTCATGGTGTAAGAAAATTGATTATAAATTAATTTAAATAAAAAATGAAGACAAATATTTAAAATATAAATGAAGATAAATTCAGAAATTAACATCAATGAAATAGGTATATTAAAAATTTATACTAGA
>SJYT01032537.1:71044-92592 GCA_006410635.1 Cephalophus harveyi
AAATTTTAGTGAGGATGAAGCACAGATTATCATGTTGATGTGAGAATATTAAATTGCATTTCTCTTAGTGAAGACATTTGACTATATATAGTGAACTTAAAAATTGTATATGTTATCACTTAGCATTTCATCAAAAAGATATCATGACCCAGATAACCACGATGGTGTAATCACTCACATAGAGCCAGATATCCTGGAATGCGAAGTCTATTGGACCTTGGGAAGCATCACTACAAAAAAGCTAGTGGAGGTGATGGAATTCCAGTTGAGCTATTTCAAAGCCTAAAAGATGATTCTGTGAAAGTGCTGCACTCAATATGCCAGCAAATTTGGAAAACTCAGCAGTGGCCACAGGACTGGAAAAGATCATTTTCATCCCAATCTCAAAGAAAGACAATGCCAAAAAATGTTCAAACTACTGCACAATTGCACACATTTCACATGCTACCAAAGTAAAGATCAAAATTCTCCAACAGTACGTAAACTATGAACTTCCAGATGCTCAGACTGGATTTAGAAAAGGCAGAAGAACCAGAGATCAAATTGCAAACATCTGTTGGATCACCAAAAAAGCAAGAAGTTCCAGAAAAACATCTGCTTCTGCATTATTGACTACGCTAAGGTCTTTGTGTAGATCACAACAAACTGGAAAATTCTTCAAGAGATGGGAATACCAGACCATCTTACCTGCCTCCTGAGAAATCTTTATGCAGGTCAAGAAGCAACAGTTAAAACCAGAAATGGAACAACACTGGTTCCAAATTGGGAAAGGAGAACTTCAAGGCTGTATACTGTCACCTGCTTATTTAACTTATGTGCAGAGTCAGTTCAGTTGCTCAGTCATGTCCAACTCTTTGTGACCCCATGGACTGCAGCATGTCAGGCCTCCCTGTTCAACAACTCCTGGAGTTTACTCAAACTCATGTCCATCGACTCGATGATGCCATCCAACCATCTCATCTTCCGTCTTCCCCTTCTCCTCCTGCCCTCAATCTTTCCCAGCATCAGGGTCTTTTCAAATGAGTCAGCTCTTTGCATCAGGTGGCCAAAGCATTGGAGTTTCAGCTTCAACATCAGTCCTTCCAATGAATATTCAGGACTGATTTTCTTTAGGATGTTATTTACCTGGGCCAAAGTATGGTGGAGGTAATGAAGATAATGATGACCTCATTCAAAATGTCCCATGGATGCACGGCTACAATCAGTGCCCCCGACCCTGCAGCAGGCTACCCCCAACACATGCTTCTGCCAGATTCTCCTGGACACTCATGGGCAAGTCTGGGTCAGTCTCTTGTGGGGTCACTGCTCCTTTCTCCTGGATCCTGGTGTGCACAAGATACACCATGGGAAATGCTGGGCTGGATGAAGCACAAGCTGGAATCAACATTGTCAGGAGAAATATCAACAACCTCAGAAAAGCAGATGACACCACCCTTATGCAAAAAGTGAAGAAGAGCTGAAGAGCTTCTTGATGAAAGTGAAAGATGAGAGTGAAAAAAACTGGCTTAAAGCTCAACTTTCAGAAAGCTGAGATCATGCCATCTGGTCCCATAACTTCCTGGCAAATAGATGGGGAAACAATAGAAACAGTGACAGTATTTATTTTCTTGGGCTCCAAAATCACTGCAGATGGTGACTACAGCCATGAAATTAAAACACGCTTGCTCCTTGTAAGGAAAGCTATGACCAACCTAGACAGCATATTGAAAAGCAGAGACATTACGTAGCCGATAAAGGTCTGTCTAGTCAAAGCTATAGTTTTTCCAGTAGTCATGTATGCATGTGAGAGTTGGACCATAAAGAAAGGTGAGTGCCAAAGAACTGATGCTGTTGAACTGTGGTGTTGGAGAAGAATCTTAGGAGTCCCTTGGACTTCAAGGAGATCCAACTAGTCATTCCTAAAGGAAATCAGTTCTGAATGTTCATTGGAAGGACTGATGCTGAAGCTGAAACTCCAATACTTTGGCCACCTGATGCAAAGAACTGACTCCTTGGAAAAACCTTCATGCTGGGAAAGATTGAAAGCAGGAAGAGAAGGGAACGACAGAGTATGAGATGGTTGGATGGAATCACCGACTAGATGGACATGAGTTTGAGCAAGTTCTGGGAGCTGGTAATGGACAGGGAAGCCTGGTGGTGGTGCAGCGCACTGGGTCGCAAAGAGTTGGACATCACTGAGCAACTGAACTAAACTGAGCATTTCAACGTTTAGATGTATGAGCCAGAGTGAGTATGTGTAACAGAAGTGATATTCATTGCTTACAGAAAATTTTAAAATGTGACAAGTGAAATATCCAACAGTTGATGGATGATTATGTTGTTTAGTTTATATATATATATTAATGTATAGAGATTATAAATTATCTTGCGTGAACAATAAGAGAAAGAGAAGATTACATTTCCTTATATGTCAAAGAACATACAAGCAGTGCATTATTACACAGTAAATAATAAAACTTACAAATATAAAATAATGAAATAGAAGGGTACCTATTAAATATATACAATTGACCTTTGAATAACACTGGGGTTTTGGGCACCAACCTTCTGCCCAGTGGTAAATCTGCATATAACTTAACAGTAGGCCTTCTGAATTCTGTAGTTCTTCTGTATGTTTCCTCAGGAGACTTGGTTCCACATGCACAGATTCAAACTATTGTGAATTATTTATCACTGCAGTATTTACTATCAAAAAAAAAATTCAAAAATAAGTGGACCACCACATCTCAAACCTGTGTTGTCAACCATAGTTGGTTACCTCTTTGAAGAGGAAAGAGTCATAGAATTGGAGGGGAAGAAATACCGATTTCATTTTCAGTACACTATTTGTAAGCTTTATATATAAAATATAATATAATCTTATAATCTAATGCATTGTTGTTGTTCAGTCCTATGCTGCTCTTTGTGACCCCATGGACTATAGCCCATGAAGCTCCTCTGTCCATATGCTCTCCCAGGCAACAATACTGGGATGGGTTGCCATTTCCTTCTTGAGCAGATCATCCCAACCCAGGGATCGAACCCACATCTTTTGCACTGCAGGTGGTGAGCTTGCAGGGAAGTTGCTGAGCCACTAGGGAAGCCAAAACTAATATATTGAATACTTTAAAATTCTTTAATAGAACCTTTTAAAGTAAAAGAAAAAAATGACAAGCATGTAGTACACAAAGCATGCATTGGATCTCGATCAAAGGGCAGAAAATGGCAATTATGTAAGATGAGTAAGTCTAGAGATCTAATGTATGGTGTTAAAATTACAGTTAATAATATCATAATGCAGGCTGAAAAAGCATTTTATATGTAGAGCTACACATAACAAAAAAGAGTAGAAAAGTAATAAAATTGCCAAAAAATAAAATAGATATATATTACATCCAGAAAAAAATTGAACACAGGGGCAAAACTCTTCCCCATTTGTTTAGTGTTAGCTGTTTATTTTTATGATGAAAGCATTAGTATCATAAAAGTGGAAAACATCTTATTCAGTGGAAATTTTTTTTTAATTTTTACCATTAATTTTATTTATTTTTTTAATATAAATTCATTTATTTTAATTAGAGGCTAATTACTTTAGAATATTGTATTGGTTTTGCCATACATCAACATGAATTTTATTTTTAGATTTACCACTGTGAAATCACCTCATCTGGGCCAGATGCAATTTATCAATCTTATTCCCACTCAACATGAAATGTCAGGGTGCAGTACATTCAAACAGAAAAGCCTATCCTTTGCTCTTCCTCTCCACCTTCCTCTGGTCCTCATTCATTCCTGAAACTGGAGTGAAACACGTTCAGGAGCCCTCAGGCCAGCTAGGTTTCTCATGCAGCCTTTGTACATCCTGAAGTTGAATTTAATTCATACCAGCTTGCGCCATTACCCTGGTCTTTCTAAAATAGCTGAATCCATCAATGCTCAAACCATTTATGAGAGGATATAAAATTTCTACCTATTTGTGGTGAATTACTGTTATTAATTGAATAAATATTCACACACACACATATTTCAAAGCAGAAGATCTTCACATTTTTTTCCACTGAAGAATTTCCTTATTTTAATACAATTTAATATCTTAGGTGAATAAATATTTTTAAAAGCTTAAGGCAGGGTTTTGTAATTATGCATAGCCACCTGCTCTGAGTCATATATTTAGTTTAGAATGTTAAACCTACAGATTTACAGTTTTTCCATTTGGACTCTGAATTCTGGCCTGAATCTGTCACATAATTTCTAAGTAGTTTTATACACAGAACAGCCTGAACCACAGTCCAAATCACTAAAAGCAAGTCACCAGTTGTGATGGAGGCTAATGTCTCCAAGTCAGAGGGCTGTTATCTGCTATTTATATCAAAGCTTATACAGCAGCTGAGTCAGTATAATAGTGCACTAAAAGTGAAGTGGGTAAATATATTCCATTTGTTAGTTAATGGTTTTCATATGTATAAATTTACTTTCAACAATTTATTGGGGTATAGCTATTCTATTTCCCTTGCAGAATACAGAAATGATGCTTGACACAACTGTGAACGGAGAAATCAATTACAGTGTTACTACTCTGTCTTTAGCCACTAATAAATCCTGAAATTTATTTATTTTAAAAATAAATTATTAACTAGGAAATATAATTTCAAGCTTCATCAGTTCAGTTCAGTTCAGTCGCTCAGTTGTGTCCAACTCTTTGCGACCCCATGAATTGCAGCATGCCAGGCCTCCCTGTCCATCACCAACTCCCGGAGTTCACTCAGACTCACATCCATCAAGTCAGTGAGGCCATCCAGCGATCTCATCCTCTGTCATCCCCTTCTCCTCCTGCCCCTAATCCCTCCCAGCATCAGAGTCTTTTCCAATGAGGCAACTCTTTGCATGAGGTGGCCATTACATACAGAAAATATGAGAGTAGAAATGTGGATGATAAACACGTGACTACTTCTAGCCTCTGGTTTTACATGGAAATATAAATGTTATTTATAATGGCAAATAAACCCTTAAATTGCTTTAATTAAAGGTTTCTTTCTTTTGCAGCATTTTACCCAAATTATTATAGATGAACGTCAAGAATACATCACCGGTTTTAACATGATGAAGGATGATGCTAATATTTCAATTTTATCTTAAGTGATATTTCAATGAAAAGGTATTTTTCACTAAAAATATAAGCAAGATGAAGTGAGTTGATTTCTTTTTTAGCAATGTGACAGAAAATCATAAAAATATTTGTGATCTCAATTCTTATCTAAGCTGGGCCTCCCATTTTTGATCAAATATACTCAATCTGATCTCAAAAAGCAGCAATAACAAGTCAGTTTCTAATTTCATACCACAAAGACAACCATAATCCTTCATTTTAATGCAATCTGTTGTAAATCTTAATGCCATGCGTAATTTTTTTGAGGGTAGAAATGTCACTGTTATTTGTTCTGATTCAGCTCCCATCTGCAATGCAGCATTAACTGTGAGTGATATTAAGTGTCAGTGAATTTTTTATTTGTTTATTCTAAGTGTTTCATTTTGTGCTGGTTTCTGTTGTATTAGTATTGATACTGTTCAGAAGACAGTAGATAAAATTATCTGATTTCCATCTGACTGGGATTTATAAAGTATTTTTGCAGTTATTTCATTTTTCCATTTAGTATAGCTATCCTGAGAAAAAATAGTTTTTATATATAATATTAGTCTTTGTTTAGGCTAAAAGTAGTGATATAAACTTACTAGCTTATTTGTTATAAAACTATTTTAAAGACTTTGAAGTTATTTTCATTCATTCTTCATTCAATCATTCCCTTATTCAAAATGTACACGCTGAGCTCACAGGATTCTTTCTGCCCTCAGGTAGTGTCATGTGTGGGAGGAAGCATTGAAACATAAAGAAATTAGTGCAATATCAAGTCAGCTTCAGAATAGTGATATGTCATGATGATAAAAGACCCTATTGCTTTCTTCTTAACATCATCTAATGGTGTTATGCTGTATGCAAAGTCCATTTTTTCTATTAGGTTCTACATAGGTCTACGTGATCTGGATTCTCTCTTGTTCTCTTCCTATCCAGCCTCTTTCTTTTCCTCCTTCTCTTTCTCCTTCTTCTGCTTCAATCAGTAAATCTTTGATTTCTCTGTGATGTGTATCACATGACTCTTTACCTAGATGGATGGTCTCATCTATGAATCTTCCTATAGGTTAGAAATCATCTCAAATGTCACCTCCCGAAGAGATTATCTTAAGTATAATTTCCCATTCTCCATTCCTTATCATTTTACTCTTTTGATTTCTTCCATAACAGTTAAAATCCTGAGAAGATTCTCTCCCCTCCCCCCCATCAAATATTATCTGTCCCTTCAATGAAATGCATTCTATCTAGAATGATTACAATTACAGTGCTTGGCTCAGGGTAGATAATCAATAAATATTTGTCAAATAAATGAATAGACAGTATTTAAAAATAATGTCGTGTATTCCTAGTGCCAATTATAGAAGTTTTTAATTATAGGTACTCAAATATTTAGCAAATTATTGAACCCTATATTCATTATACACATGAAAGATAAACCAACTTCAGGTAAAAGGTAAACAGACATGATGAGAAGATGAAATAGCATATATAGTAATGTAGAGTCATGAATGATTTATGTAACTTGAAGCTATATGTAACTTTATATAAATAGGACAAATAGTCAAATTTCAGGGTAAAAACGTACTAGATAATAAATTGTTATGGTAAAGAGTTAGAGAACATGAATGTGAAAGTTCTAATATGCAATGAAAGAAAATTTGGATTGTGTCTATTAAGCGACAAGGATTCACAGAAAAGTAAAATGCAGGTGAGAGTGATCAAAGTTGCTATTTATATGATTCTTGAATTTTTTTTAATAAGAGGATTGAAATATCATTGTACTGGCAGTACAGAGAGGGTTGAGACTAGAGGAAGTGAAGTCAAATAGAAATCCACATGATAACTAAAGAAAAAGATGGGGAAGTTCTGAACTAAAGCATTGTCAGAGAGGAAGACTCGGATTTAAGAGGTACTTCTGAGATAACATATGGAGAGACTATTATGAAGTGACAGAGGGAAAAATGAGTAAAAGATGAAGTCAAATTTGGCTAAATTACCAGGTATGTTAGTTGGCCATGAAAGGAAAATTTTAGAAAATAAAACGTAATGAGCTTGATCTTGACAATTTTGAATTTGAGTATCTATTGTCATCTCAAAATGAAGATGTTTAGATAACCAGTAGGTTCTGGACACATTAGTAAGTAGATTTCATTTGAAAAGCAAGAGTCTGCTCTGATTCGATAAGTATTTTTTATGTGTGGTTAATTAATAGATATCGCAGGGGTAAATTAGAATAAATAAGTGCAATTCATCAGATCATAAAGAGTGAAAAAGGAAGAACCATGTAACCTTGAAAATGTCTACATCTATATTTAGGTTCACTGCTGTCTTCTTGGAGTTTCCCTGGTGGCTCAGTGGTAGAATTTTCCTGCCAGTGCAGTAGATGTGGGTTCGATCCTTGAGTCTGGAAAATCTCTGAGAGAAGGAAATGGCAATCCACTTCAGTATGCTTGCCTGGGAAATCCCATAGACAGAGGTGCGTGGCAGGCTACAGTCTATGAGGTTGCAATAGAATTAGACATGACTGAATAACTAAACAACAGCTGTCTTCTCCCAGTGGTAACTATTGCTCACCATGTCTCAAAAATAAAGAGTGAGTAATTTTATCAAGTTACTATATAAACTCACATTCACAGTAAAACATTTACAAAAGTGTTTCTGGCTAAGTTAAACATGTAAATTTTAATGATATCAGTGAGTTTAGTCAAATGCGATCATAAAATATATAATTTATCATTTGGTTTTACTTAGAAACATGAAAATTTAATTAATTAAATATTTCTTTATTCTCAATAAGTTTAGATTTGATATGGATAAAAGTATGTTCTAATGAGATAGAAAAGATACAACAATGTGTAGCCAAAACAGTTAGCAAAAAGGTTACTTTTTAAATTTTGTTGCCTATATTTTGGAATGGGATTATTGGCCAAATGATGAGTATTTCTGTTTTGGAGAGCTATCCCTTTCTCATCCAGACATTCTCAACTGCTCAAAACATGAGTAGAATAAACTATTGTATATATCGTATATGTCCCTATAGGGAGACAAAAATAAACATATATGGAAATAATGCAGTTATGATATCTATACTATGCATATGATATGGAAATAAAATATCTTCCTAAGAAATCTGTAGTTAACTTCTGTGTCCCATATCTACAAATCTAATATTGAAAGGCAGCTCTATTCATTCATGATTCCTGAAGAAATGTCAATGAAAATGTAATAGTTTTGTAACTCTTAATCAGAAAAGTACTTTGCAAATAGAAAGTTACAGGTAAATTTCAATTGATGACCCTGGGTTGTGTTTTTCTTCTGTTACACAAAATCAAGAGAAGTGTTGCCAAAAGAGTGTTTACGGTAAGAAAAAGGAAACAAAAAAAGACCTCCAGATGTTCTTGAACAAAATTTAATTCCTATTACTAGTCTGTAAAGTGAACAGTCGGAAACTTATGATTCATTGATTCAATAACTGTTAATTTAGTGGCAGTAATTTCCTAACCTTTAGATTTGATTGAAGTAAAGCCCATAATGCAATGTCTTATTTTATTTCATACTTGCCAAGCATCAGATTTGCTTTGTATTTGATGTGGATAGAATGTAAGTGTACTGTTATGGAATATTTTTAAATAAAATACCAGAAAAGTATGCCAACCAATTAAAAACCAAAAAACAGCATCACATTATAGTATAATTTAGTTATGTGCTCCATCATGAAATCTCAATGAGTTAAAGCACTCAATCTATTCTCTTTTTGAGTTTTCTTGTGTTTTAGCAGGATGGGGAATTGCTTGAACAACTTAGGCAGATAGAAAGATTAGGTCTCAAAACAAATCTTTTGGAAGGAGGTGTTAAACGAGCCACTGCTGATTAAAATTACACCAGTATCAACTACAAAGATAAACTGATAGATACATTAATTTTCATATAACAGAGAAAGAATGAATATACCCTATTGTGATGAATTCCACTCCTGAAAGTACTTTACAGATATGAGTGCTTCGGTGTACCAGGAAACATACACAAGAAAAAAATCATAAACTATTCACTGACAATAGACTGATTAAGTAATGTGTGCCATAATCACCAATGGCATATTATGCACCAATAGACATGAGCGAAATAGTTACATACTGAGATACTGATTAATTTTATGGCATAAAGTTTAAAAAATCTGGAGACATACAATGCAATGTATGCTGTATGATTCCAGTTATATATATTTTAAAAGCCGAGAATACTCAGGAAAATTTAGGAATAAATAATTGGATAGTACCTGCTATGGACTGAATGCTTGTATCTCCCTCAAATTACTGTGTTGAAACTCTAATACCCAATGTGATGGTATTTAGAGATCAGGCCTCCGGAAAGTATTTAAGTCATGGGAATGGAGCTCTCAAGATGAGACTAATGCCCTTGAAAGAAGAACTCTCTTCCATGACAGAATGCAGTGAGAAGACAGCTGTATGCAAACCAGGAAATGGGCTCTCACCAAGAACCAAATCTCCCCGCTTCCAGAACTGTAAGAAACAAATATTTGTTGTGGAAGGCACTCAGACTACAATAATTTATTATAGCAGCCTGAACAGACTGAAACATAACCTAAGTGAAAGGCAAGAGGAATTGCAATAAAGTCCATTAGGGGAGTTAATTTTAGAGGATGGGCTACTTACTCCAAAGAGGCACACTGGAAGAGAGGTGTTGGGTTGCTGAATAATATTTCATTCCTTGATCTTTAACAATTGAACATTATTTGATAATTGGTTAAGTGATGCACGTATGGTTTTACGTATTCTTCATTATGTGTTGTATGTCACAATAAACTTGGTTAAAAACAAAAAGAAGGATCAGAAAGGGATCAAGAAAATAAATAATTCTAAGAGTAATATTTAAGGGGAGAAGTAAATTCAAGGATGGTTACACTCAAACATGATAGAGTGGAACTGAGACTGATCTCTACATATTCTCCATCTATGGGGAAATTTGTCTTGCCAGGTTGCTCTCAGTCTACTGCTTTGCATATAAGCTAGTTAGCTGAAATATAACGCATGCTACAACTATCTAGTTGTATAAATACAACAACTACTAGTTGTATAAATACAACAACTCCGTATTTAGGATGCTAAATACGGAGTTGTTGTAAAATACATGGTTGCCAAATGTAAAACTAATGTTACGTATATTAAATCAGTGAGAAAAAATTAAAAATTATAATAGGAAGGTAAAGGGAATTAATTAAAAGTGAAAACTCCTGCTTTAAAACATTTAATAAAGTTTGTGCTACTGCTGCTAAGTCACTTCAGTCATGTCCGACTCTGTGCGACCCCATAGATGGCAGCCCACGCAGCTCCCCCGTCCCTGGGATTCTCCAGGCAAGAACACTGGAGTGGGTTGCATTTCCTTCTCCAATGCATGAAAGTGAAAAGTGAATGTAACTCGCTCAGTCGTGTCTGACTCTTAGCGTTGAGCAAAAACTAATTAATGTAGTTTACCTTTAAAATTAAGTAATTATAATTCTCTTAATTTACAATGTTGAAATATTTATAAAAATTTAATTATGTTCAAATACAACATGTTTTTGCTAATAAAGATTATTAATATTATGATGTCACATGGCCAGCCCTTCTTGCATATCTGAAGAGAGAAGGAAAAATGTTGCAGGGTGATGTTTTCTCTTGTTATGAGAAAAGTAATTTCTTGATTTCTTAGTGTTTAGATTTATTCCTATTATATGAGACAACTCACCAAAATAATGCCTAGAGTGACTCTGAATAATGTGGCCATGTAAACAATTTGCTTCCTTCTTTATTACTAGTGCATTATTAAACTTACCAGTTAAACAATTAGGGTTTTTAACTAGTATGTATACATGAAAACGCTTAATGACTTGCAAAAGAAAAAGTATGATTCGGCAGAAAGCCAGTGAGATGTTTGTCTCCATAGCTAAAGTGAGGTGATGAGTTTAGGCAATCACTTGGTTAATTCAAGCGTTAAAATTCAAGCGTTTTTGCTTCAATTGCCTAGATAATAAAAATCAAGCTCCTGGGAATTTTGCCTAAATTCTCTTAGCATTTTGTTCCATTTTTAAGTGAATTTGGTCATAGAAATGTAACTTCAGATATTTTCAGTGCTATTAGTTATAGGGAAATGAATGTAACTTGCTACTTCCATCACTCCAATGTTGAGGTAACTCTGGATTAAATGCAGAAATGAAAAGTTTCCAAACTTTGTTTTGAATTACTCAATCTTCTGCTCTTTGCCTCTGCTTTGTTCCTCCTTTGTTCTTCTTCTTGTTACTTATCTCTTTTATTTCTAAAATTCACACACACACACGTTTATGTATTACCTGCAGGCTCATTGACTCAGTCGTGTCTGACTCTTTGCAACCCCATGAACTGTAGTCTGCCAAACGCTGTCTATAGAATTCTCCAGGCAAGAATACTGGCATGGGTTGCCATGTTCTTCTCCATATGTACTAACTCCTTCCAAAAAAGGTCATTAATGTATACATTCTATTTGAATGCACGCATAGCTTAGTGAAAGACTACAAGTTTACTGACAAATTCCCTGAAGAATCAAGGAGTATTATAAGTCAGAACTTGAGTTACTTAGGAGGAGGGGGACAATGTATATATCATGACACGTTCAATCAGACTGCATAGGCTTTCATTGTGAGCAGAATATAGCGATGATTGTAGTATGGGGGTAAGTGGAATACAAGATAGAATGTCAAGAGATGGTCATAGATAAAAGTAGTGGTTTGAGAAGAAGCTGTGTGGACTTCCTGGTCTTTTCAATAGACTGTCACTAAAGTTCTTTATGTGGGAAAGGGATATAAGCAGAGTTTTGAGGGGATCACATAGGCATCATGAAGAATGGACTAAAGCAGAGAGAAAAGAGTGAGAGGAAGACCAATTAGAAGATGGTTAAAATAACCCAGGATTAAAATAAAGAAATAATAATAGGCATAGAGCAGAAAGCAAAGATTTTTGTGATAATTCTGAGGGATAATAGATATATACTGGTAAAGCATTGTTTATAGGACATCTAGGGAAAGTGTATATATATTTGCAAGAAGAGAGCAAAGAAAAATCAAAATTATTGGAATCAGAAAATTATAAGGAGAAAACAGTGATAGAAAAACTAATGACTTGAACTGCCAATACATAATGAAAAAAAGAAAAACAGGGAAATTAGGGGTTTTGTCCTTGAATCCTTTCTTCAAAATTTAGGCATGTACAATACCGTCTGTGGAATTCTCCATGCCAGAATACTGGAGTGGGTAGATGTCCCCTTCTCCAGGGAATCCTCCCAAGCCAGGGATTAAACCCAGGTCTCTCACAATGTAAGAGGATTCTTTACCTGCTAAGCCACCAGGGAGGCCTAATTAAAGTATACTGTTTAGTAATTATTAGTCTTTTTGGTTTTTTTGCTTGCTTTAACTCAAACAGAACTATCAAGTCAATGGGTCAAAATTTTAATATGCAATAAAACCTAAAAAGACAAACTGTTAAAAGTCTTAAATATATGAACTAGATGGTGACATTTATTTCCTATCACATTTATTGTAATTTCTTGGGAAAACTAATCACAATTATTTTCTTTGATTTATGAAAAATTTTTACATCACTTTGGTGTAAATATGTATATTTTTCCAAAACTAAGAATTTTGAAAATTAGATTTCTTAGAGGAAATGAGAATTTTTCCTCCAAGCAAACTTCTAATATTCCATATCTTAGTACAATGGAACATTTTATAGTGAATACTAAATGATATCCATCCATTCTTTTGTACTTACATAGTTCCACTTTTATTTCTCTCCTATAGTGCTCATTGCATGATAGTATTATTCTGCACATCTATCTAGTCATCCCTTAAAACCAGCACAGTGCCTGGTTTGTACTTATACAGGGAATAGCTAAAATATTTTTTAAAATATATTAACAATTTTGCCAGACTAGTGATGATTCTTAGATAACAGTTTATCAAAAACAGTACCCAACTCCAGAAAAGAATACTACTATCTCTAGACTTTCTAATAAATTACTTTTTTAAAGTATTTGAATTTATGGTAACTTTTAATGTACTTAATAATCAGAGTGAGAATGTGCTTTGCCTAGTAACTCAATAGTTACTAGGCTCTTAAGGGTCTTCAATATCCAAGTTAATTCTAGACTTAATATAATTATTACCACATAAACAGGAAGCACTTATTCCCCATTATCATTTAATTCCTATGATACCTATACTGAAAATGTTTCAATTATAAATAAAAGTTGCTGCTGACCAGAACAGAAACAATTTTGCTGACAAAAATTCAATAACAAATGAGTGACCCAATTGCCAGTGTAATTTCCCTAAGGAGCAATTCTTTCCATGAAGCTGGCCGAAGAGCTCATGTCTTTTCATGTTACCACCTATACGAATCACAGAATATTGATTTCTATATTAACTCTCAGAGAGCCTGACCTTCTTATAACAATGCACGTGTGTTTCCATCTGAAGAGCCACTGAGAGGGGTTGTGCACTTGAATAATTTTCTCCACACCCCTGGGCTCTCCTTGAGAATAAATACATATACATATTTATGATGTGGCTCCATTTACTTAGGAGTCAAAAATAGCTGCATAATAAAAGCAATGATGGGTTTCAAAATGAATAGCAAATCTCATCGCCCTTAATACAGACGCATGCTGTTCATTCTGAACCCCTAAATTTTTATGGAAGCAGCCTCCTCTCTTCATCCTCATAGGATAAGATGTTTAACTTTCTGCTTATTGACCTGGATTTAGGAACCCAACCTGTAAGAAACACTACATTAAGATAGTCCTGTGATATATTTACCTCTGAATTTTTATGTTTGGTCTCCAGCAGTTATATGTAGTGGCATATTTTCAGAAAGTGTGGAACCTGAATCCCTTAGCCAGAAATGTAAACTTGGTCATCTTTATATTCATCTCCTTTTCCTCCAGACTATGGCTCTCTTATTCTGACTGACTACCTCTTCTGTAATAAGTATATGACAACAGGCGCTCTCTCTACTGAATTACTTAATCTTATTTGAGTGCTGTATAAATATAGCTTGAAAATTAATGAGGAAAGTCCTACATGATTTCCTTCACAAAGTTATTTTGTCTTGACACAAGCAAATTCTTACTAACAAACTAGAATGGCTGAATTTCTGTCTTCAGGGGCAAATGTTTTTGTGTGAGTTACTCTCAAACAATTACAATTATTAGACAAATATCCTGACTGCTACATTGGATCCCATTAGCCCCCAGAATATCTCTGACCTACAGAGGGCTGAATGTCACTTTTGAATGCCTTCATCTGATGAGGTCAGGGCCAAAGAAATAATCATTTTTATTAACTCAAAATTAACTTAATTCAAACTTTAATTATATCTGCCAAATCCCTCATCTTTGGCCATATTTTACCGGCTAGAAGCAAACCCCAGGTCTCACCCACAAGCAAGAGGAGCCATTACACAGAACATGAGCACCAGGGGATGGAGATCATGGGGGTCATCTTCTATTAATGCCTCCCACGGAGGTAGGATCAACAGCAATTCCCAATAAATTAGATAAATGGTTCACGTTAAACGAGAGGAAAGTACAGCCCTTTGATTTTTGCCTGAACAAAAGGAGGGATGACGAGTTAGAAGGCAATGGCACCCCACTCCAGTACTCTTGCTTGGAAAATCCCATGGACGGAGGAGCCTGGTGGGCTGCAGTCCATGGGGTCGCTGAGAGTTGGCCACGACTCAGTGACTTCACTTTCATTCTTCTCTTTCATGCATTGGAGAAGGAAATGGCAACCCACTCCAGTGTTCTTGCCTGGAGAATCCCAGGGACGGCGGAGCCTGGTGGGCTGCCGTCTATGGGGTCGCACAGAGTCAGACACGACTGAAGCGACTTAGCAGCAGCAGCAGCAGCAGCAGTCCTCAGGTAGAGTGACTAGAGAACGGAAGTAAAATAATTTCTTTTGGACATGTTACATTTAAAATGTCAATTAAAATATCAAATAGGATACTGAGCAAATCATCTACCATGCAAGTCTGGAAAACAGAGGAAAGTCCAAAAGAAGAGCTCATTTTCAATTTATACTGTCTTATTAAAAATGTATCATATGAAGCATTGCAAGGTAAAAAACAATCTAACAATATATACCTCACAATGATAGATTAAGCACACACATGTGCTAACTGAATTTTCATAAGCTTTTCCTCAAATATTATATCTCAGAGGAACTGTATCTCTAAATATAATAACTTTATCCTTTATATGGAATTCTCTGGACTTAAAAACATATTATCAGCTTCATTATAAGTGATATAGATAGTAACATTCATATTTATTATTTCACATATATCTCTTTTCATATAATGTTATTGTCATTATCTCATCTATTTTATTTGAGAGTTAATATAATATGTTTGCTGCTGCTGCTGCTGCTAAGTCACTTCAGTCATGTCCAACTCCGTGAGACCCCATAGATGGCAGCCCACCAGGCTCCCCCATCCCTGGAATTCTCTAGGCAAGAATACTGGAGTGGGTTGCCATTTCCTTCTCCAATACATGAAAGTGAAAAGTGAAAGTGAAGTTGCTCAGTTCTGTCCGACTCTTAGCGACCCCATGGACTGCAGCCTACCAGGCTCCTCAGCCCATGGGATTTTCAAGGCAAGAGTACTAGAGTGGGGTGCCATTGCCTTCTCCAGATGCATATTAAACACTAAGATTATGAAACTGCTAGATTTGATTTGGATGACTTGCTATTCTGGGTGAATAAATTCTTCATTTTAATTATTTTTTGAGAATCAATAACACAGTAGATGAGAGAGAAAAAAAAACATTTATGTTTGCTTTACATTTTGGAAAGAAAGAATTGCTATAACCAAGGTTTCTCCATTTATATTTTATATAATTAAAATGTTCCTGCTTAGAGAACAAATTGGATTCTATTATTAAATTAAGCATTGTGATGATGTAGAATTGAAAAAGAAGCATGTACTGCCAGTGGGCATTTCAAACTGCTAAGCTTTGATGACATTCCAGATAGTAAAAACATTCAGGATTAGAACTAGGTGGAAAGAATGTATTTCTGGCAAGTGTGACTCAAATTAATGTGTGTATTTGCAAACTATTAATAAACATGCTTGTCATAATTTCATTTTTGTGCAGAACTGGTGCTGTATTGAAATAATAGTCTAGTCAAAGCTCAGTCTACTCATATTCTAAGCCATTCATTGGTGAATGGCTTAGAATTATAAATTTCTGAACACGTATGGAAGCCATATGGCAAACATATCAGGAAGTTTAAATTTTAAATTACGAAGTCCTGCTGGACTTCGCTAAAATTTCCCTGGATACTCTGCTCTGTGTGATGAATCTGAATTACTCTCACTTTTTCTAAGGATATTAGTATTTCATTCAATATTGGCCAGAGACAGAAACAGATGAAGTAGTAAGTCCCTACCTTTTCTGAGCTTCAGTAAAAAGGAGAGAAGGGAAACTGTAGCAATTTTTAACCTCATAGTTAAGATAATACTTTTTTTAAACCTCATAGTTAAGATAATATTAAAAATGAAATAACATTCCAGATTTACTCTAACTATAATTATAATGCATATTTATGTGTTCCATAACTTATAAATTATACTTTTCTCCATATCTTACTTATATACTTCTCAAAATAAAGTTTCCAAAGTATTTATCTTTTCAAGCTACTGTGGTTTATACACAATAGAATCTTTTCTCTACTATTGCTATTCTACAAGATAAAAATTGCAATGTTGTTCCTAACACACAGTCATAGTAAATATTTTTTAGTGCCAGTTCTTTGGAAAACTACAATTAAATACTGTTAAATTCATCAGCTTGGAAAGGAAAAAAAAAGTATGCTGTTGTCACTTTATTCAGAATTATTTATGTACTTTTGTTTGTAAAGTGCCACAATAATTTAATGCATGTATTTATTTGTTTAGGTCAGTAGTTTGCTGCTCATAAGTATTTGATAAGTATCTAACCTCTCTGTTCTCCAGAATTTAGTTAAAACATCAATGTTGTAAAGATTAGAGTGAAACTGAGATATAAATATTCAGCAGAGAATAAACGTTTTCTTAGAAATGAAATCCCTCTAAGTGTTATAGCACTGTTACAATGTGGCTTTAATCATATAAAAATGTATTTTTATATTTTTAGAATCTATGCAACATACTGATATTCATATGGCTTTATCACTAAAGGACAGCCGCTTTTCTGATTAAAAGGACAGAATCACTCAAAAAAATATCCTTTTTTTTTCCTTGCAAATTTTAAAGCATTATAATAACAAATTCTATTGAAAAAAAAAAATCATCATGTAATGAAAATTCTTCCTAACATTATTGCTAAGTGATTAGGGAAAGAGAAAAATTTACTGTTTTAACACTGATAAAAATCTCTGTATCTGCTTAAAAAAATAAACAATTGCTCATACATTTGAGTTTTCCATACAGATCTACACATAATGACTATTTCAGGCCAGTATCATTAAGACAATAATTTAGAAATTCTATATCAAATAATGAGGAATGGCCCTTCTACATAATATTTTTGTAAAAATACCAAACTTTCTTCAGTGAATCTTAATTTTTACTAAACAAGATCTCCTATCTTTAGTTCTTTAAAAAACCAAGACAAGCCTACATTCAAATTTTAGTTTTGTATATAGTAGTTTAAATGTCTGCAGTCTGCCTAGCTCAGTTCTGACCTACAGTCTCAGGGCTAGGCGGGAGGAGAGAGAAAGGTGGTGAAGAATGTAGCTTTTTTCTTATTCTGACTTAAATTTATCAGATTACACTTTCCACATCTCGAGTCCTCTGTTGTAACTTCAGTTCCATTATATCCTTCTTGTGCCTGGGAAGTTCCACATCCCTTGGTAGCAGTTCAAGGCATTTTCATTGCCCTTTCTTCAGTTTTTATCAGCTCTTCCTGACATGAGACAAGTGTACTAGCAAAAGGGGAAAGTTTCTTTGCCATGGATGACAGGGATGGTGGGTTTGGGTGTGGTCAGGTGATTTACTCTAAGCACATGACTATTCACCCAACAAATATCTAACTATATTCCCTTTAATAAAATCATTTGTCAATAATAGTTACTATTAATAATAATATGCTACTTCTTCAGGACTACTACACTGACATTATGATAAGTAAGCTTTTACCTCTTCCTTTCCTTTCCTTGGATTTCCCTGGTGGCTCAGACGGTAAAGCGTCTGTCTACAACGCGGGAGACCCGGGTTTGATCCCCGGGTTGGGAAGATCCCCTGGAGAAGGGAAGGGCAATCCACTCCAGTACTATTGCCTGGAGAATCCCATGGACAGAGGAGCCTGGTAGGCTACAGCCCATGGGATCGTAAAGAGTCGGACACAACTGAGTGACTTCACTTTTTTTTTTTCCTGAATTACATTGCAAAATATCACAGTAACTGAGAAATAATGGTTCAGTGCTTGAATTGCTCTGAATTCTCAGCATTCCTGACCAGAGAGAAATTTTAGATTTCCTTATTATATTTGTGAATCAGAGAGCTAAAATAGCTTCAGGGACCCTACAGGAAAGTAGATGAAGCAGGTTAGCTAAGAGTTAATAGAGAGGGATAGGAATCTGTCCAAAAGAAAGTATATGTTATATATGATCAAACAAACAAACAAACAGTAATGCAGTCCCATACTCCACCCTCAGCCCAGAAAAGACAAAACACTTGTATACCCCAATTAAATTTATCTGTAATATGATTTTGTGATCGCAATCCTAGAGGTATAATGCAAATGAGGTGCAACTTCATTTTTTTTTTTACCTAGTACTTACGTGGTTTCAAATGTTTACATTTATATGGCTGATCTACATGCACATTTTCACAATATATTATGTGATATATAAATATATTATCATCTTCTTAGTTGCCTTAATTCAGTTTATTAAGGTCTCCATTTCTTTGCCAGTGATTTTGAGAGGCCAAATTTGTCCCTCAGCATCATCCAGGAGGTGCTAGTGGTAGAGAACCTGCCTGCCGATGCAGGAGTCACAGGAAACACAGGTTCAGTCCCTGGGTCAGGAGGAGCACATGACAAGCCACTCCAGTATTCTTGCCTGGAGAATCCCATGGACAGAGGAGCCTGGTGGGCTACAGTCCATGGGGATCACAAAGACTCAGACATGACTGAGTGACTTGACACTGTTACTTTCCCATCACTTAACTTTCAATTCAGGTCCAACGGTAATATAACAATTCATGCACCAAAACCAAACTGTTTTAATTAAAGCAACTTTATCATATACTTTAATATATGACAGAGCTATCTCCACTTCCCTAATTTACCTCCATTATCAATGTTTTTGTCTTTCCTACTCATTTATTTTTCCAGATAAAAATTAACTTATCTAGCTATAAAAAAAATCCTTTGGCACTTTTAGTTGGATGATGTTAAGTTTCTATATCAAAAGGGAAAACTTATATTGTTTTGAAGTTGAGTGTGAAACAACGTGAAAGAATAGAAACTGGGAAATACTGACACAAAGCCAGTTTACACTTACTCACAGGACCTTTGACCAGGTGCTCACAAGAATGTCAGGTACAAAGTGGCCTCTTCGGGGATGCGGGCCAGAGAAGGATACTGCCACTGCTGAAATATACTTTTGCTTAGAAACTTCCATCCAAAGAAAATAAGCCTTAAGCTCCTGGAGGAAAATTAATGAACTCTCAGTATGTGGAGGAACACTTTTGGCAGTGGGAAAATGGTAAAAGAAAACAAAAAACAAGTAAACCACCATCCCTGTGGCTAAAGTGTGACAAGCATCCTACACCAATGCTATTTTAAGCCTCCAACTTTTGAAAGACTAGCAGGAAATTCTCTACATAAACTTATTGAAGATACAAGACAGTGTTTGACTACCACTGAAAAGAGGCAAGATTACTGTGAAGGCTGAATCTTTGTGATCTAGAGACACAGAGCCTGCCTAGCACTGAGGCTGAACAAGATAATAGAGAACATAGCTTGCTACCAGCATCATGCCAGGAAACACCAGGAAAACAAAATAGCAGACTGCAATGGAGAAGGGGCAAGAGGATGAAGAGAGATTTCCACTGAAGTGCAGGTGCAAAGAATAACTGAAAAACTGAATGCAAGCAGAAACACCAAGAAAAACCCTTCATCATCCTAGCTGCAAGAGAAATGGAAAGCCATTTCTGCACTAAATTTAACTATAAACACTACAAAATACAAACGTGGTTTAACCCATTACTAGGTTAAAAAGTCAAATCCTTACTCTAGCAGCCTAGTATAAGAGAAGATGTGACATTTCCTGCCAAGAATCAACAATTATCACACACACATAACCACCATCAAAAATGACAGGACCAGACTTATAGTGGACCTAGATGTTTGAGCTATTAGCTAGGAAATTTAAAATAACTATGATTTATATGTTAAAAGTTCTAAAGGAAAAGGTAGACCTATTGCATGAACAGATGGGGAATTTCAGCAGAGATGGAGACTATAATATAAACTCAAATTTTTCAAGTCATTTCAACTAACTAAGGTTTAAGGACTTAACTATCAGCTCTGGGCCTTGTACTTCAGTCATAAAAGTAAGCCTGGCTTTGTTATTAAGTGGTTATCAATTATTTGTAACATGGTCTTAGATTGAAGTTCTCGTTGAAGCATCAACAGTATCAATATAATTAAAATAAAATAAATAAATAAAACCTCAGTCTCTTTCTTTCTGGGTTGTAACACAAACAATAATCCAAAATTCCTGTGAGAGAAAAACACATACATTTAAAATCTGTCCCACACAAATGCAAAATATTAGCTTTTTTGAGATAGATAGTAAAAGAATGCTATCAGCCCATTAATCACAAAATAACAATCTCCTTCAGCTTCTTGCACAGTTTGAGTCAAACAACACTATTAGATGTATGATACTATTTAATCCTATATAGTGTACAATTAATCTCTAAGATCAGTTTTTTCTCATTGACCATATTAAACTATTAGATAAAAATATGTGAGTATGAATAGACTTGCTTCTAGCATATCTTTAACTAAAGTTGAAATTTCTTATTGTTAGGAATCCTAGAATAGTTTAACTTAGCCATCTGAATATGTTTCAGTTCAGTTCAGTTCATTCGTGTCCGACTCTTTGCGACCCCATGAATCGCAGCACGCCAGGCCTCCCTGTTCATCACCATGTCCCGGAGTTCACTCAGATTCACATCCATCGAGTCCGTGATGCCATCCAGCCATCTCATCCTCTGTCATCCCCTTCTCCTCCTGCCCCCAATCCCTCCCAGCATCAGAGTCTTTTCCAATAAGTCAACTTTTCACATGAGGTGGCCAAAGTACTGGAGTTTCAGCTTTAGCATCATTCCTTCCAAAGAAATCCCAGGGCTGATCTCCT
>SJYT01032537.1:93156-121511 GCA_006410635.1 Cephalophus harveyi
ATTGAAATAGACATATTAAGTACAGCCACATCATAAAATTAGATGCTAAGAATAAATTTGAAAAGATGAACGAAATATGCATTGAAATTTTTTCAAAAATTGAGAGAAATTAAAGATGAACTAAAAAAAGTGGAGTGGACATGCAGTAGAAGATTCAATATTGTGATATTAAATTCTCCAAATATTCATTGCAATTCTGATCAAAACCTTGCAGGTTTTTTGGTTAAAAAAATAGCAGGCTGGCTCTATAATTTAGATGAAATATAAAGATTCTAGTGTAGCCCAAAGAACAAAACTGTAAGACTTCTACAAGTCTTGATTTTATCCTTATTATAAAACTACAGTAATTAAGACAGTGTCATATTGGCATAAAGAAAAATATATAGAAAATAAAAAATAGTGTAGAGAATATACAGATAGATCCACACACATATGTTCAACAGATTTGGAAAAAGTGCCAAGGCAATTTAATGAGGAAAGAATAATTTTTTTCACAAGTGGTGATAGAATATTGGATAAAGCCAGTGCAATTTTCTTGCATTGCTTTTAGAAACAAAATAGTATATTCACATTCTACCCCTAGGTGTTTGCATAAGATAAATGAATACGTATGTCCACACAAGGTCTCACACTTGAATGTTTATAGCAAATTTGGGTATTACATAACACAAACAACACAAAACTGGAAGCGAATAGATTAACAATGCAGTACCGTCTAGCCTTAAAGAAACACGCAAATGGGACATGAAATGAATCTTAAGCCAGTAACATCAGATGAATGATGCCTGTCCAAGAAACCTCCAAAATAATATTAATTATTTACTAAATAATTAATAAATACTAATTTATTTCATTTTTGTAAAATTCTATAAGTTATAAACTAATCCACTGTGACAGAGAACCTAGTGGCCATTTGGGATGGAGAAGTGTATGTTTCCCACAATGGAAATAGCACAGGAAAATCACCTTGAGCACATTATAAGCCAAATATTCTGTGGACCTGAGATTAGTTGGTGAGTCTTCTGTGGGAACATGTCTCACTCTTATTTGGAAAGAGGGTAAGAGAAATTTCAGCATCAAATGAATTTTCACTCTGAACACAAATGAAAAATATGTGAAATTTTCATGTTTATTTTCTCTTTTCTTCTCTCTCAGATATTCACCACCTCCTTTCCCATACCTTTATTTTTTTCCTTTTAAGGTTAGTTATATTGCATTATGTCATTTTGAAAGTGATGTACATTGACCTCTTTGCCTCAATTTTTATGGACTAAGTCGTACCTTTATACCAGGATCAGTTTATTCTTTCTTCTAGATATGCTCACCTGCCATTCTGACAAGTTTTAGATTATCGTATAGTCAAATATAATGCATTTTATTACATAATATACTATTTTTAGATTAAACAGATTTTACTGGAAAAATTTGGGTTAAGGTCTTAATTAATGATTTTTATTATACTGTCTTTTTTTTAAGATTCTTAGAGCATTAAGAAAATGCGCTGACCTAGACAGAGGCAGATGACACAGGATCAGTGGCAGCTCACTGACATAAAGTCATTTATCAAATGCTGACAAATCACTGTTAATTTGTATTGATTCACTAGCTGGGCTTAGTGAACTGAAAAGACAAATCCAAATATACACTGAACAGAAATGGGAAATTTGACTGCTTTCATCAAATCAAAGTTAAGTCAAGCTGAAATTTTTCTTATTTTTGTTCATTTAGATTTTAGATTTTTCTATTAAATTGAACAAAACACTTGGTATAATTGCTCTAGATACAAGGGAAGATTTTGCTCTTAAGAACCAAAACTTTATCAAGAGTTTCATGAAGTTGTAGAGGGCTTCAGATTTGCATTTAGAAATGGAATCTTTCTACCAGGGTCAGAGTTTAATTGCTTATGAATGGAAAATTTCACTTGCTTCAGCTTAATTTCAAAATGTACTTCTTAAAATCTTGTTATTTTTTAAAACTCATATTATTAAGTGATCTATTTGATATATTACATGATATACTGAAAAAGCTCACACACTTTGACCAATAATCTTGTATTTCATATGCCGCTTAAGAATATACCTGTATTTTCTACATTTGATCATGTGATATAAACAGATATATATTCTTGAATTCAATAGCCACTACATAAATCTATAAGAGAGATCCTCTCCACATTTAAGAGGGGAGCTAAACTTATAAATTTAGCTTTCTTAAAAATAAAATTAAAAAATACATATCTATTTCTAAAATTTCACCAAAACTTGTCCCTTTTCATCTTTACTAAGAAAAAATATCAAAATATTTCAGTTATATACCATAATGTACAATACTTGTATCTATAGTTATTCTCTTCTGTTTATGGACTTCTCTGGAGATACATCTGAAAATGTACTTTATAACTGAGAGGCATTAATTTTTTTAGTGCAAATTAATTTTCTGACAATGATATAACAGCTGTGTAATTTGACTCTTTATTTCCTATTTAATAAATATATTCCCTTAGCACTCTTCTGTTTAAAACAGCAGGCTTCCCTGATCGCTCAGATGGTAAAGAATCCACCTACAATGCAGGAGACCAGGGTTGGATTCCTGGATCGGTCTGGAAGATCTGCTAGAGAAGGGATAGGCTACCCACTCCAGAATTCTTGGGCTTCCCTTGTGGCTCAGCTAATAAAGAATCCGCCTGTAATGCAGAAGACCTAGGTTCAGTCCCTGGGTTGGGAAGATCCCATGAAGAAGGGAAAGGCTACCCACTCCAGTATTCTTGCCTGGAGAATTCTGGACTGTATAGTCCATGGGGTCACAAAGAGTCGGACACGACTGAACGACTTTCACTTTCCTTTCCTGGCACTCTTCTTTTAGGTCAACAAGCATACTGTCAAAAATCTAAAAATAGCGACATTTAAAACACTAGATCAATAAAATTGTATTTCACAGGGATTTATTGTGTATGTAAGAAATGCTTGAGAACTGGGAGCTTTCAAATCCAAAAGTGATACGATATTCTGTGGCATGATGTTAACAGGATGGCTTATAAACTGAAAGGTTAGTTGCTTAACCTTTACAATGATTGACTATTAGAATGGGGTTTTCCAGACAGCAGGAGATTGGTTAAAAGTAATGGTCGCATACCATTTTAGGAAGGTGATTTAAGATTATGATGATAATAAATATTTCTAAGAAATAAGCTATTTCACTTACGTTATGAAATAAGTTACATTTGCTTACGTGGGTTAAATAGTTTTCTCGGCTTGAGGGATTCTCAAGCTTGATCTCCATTTTGTGTTATTTTAACAATATCAAAAGGATGCTTGTTAAAACACTAGCTTGGACAACTGAAAACGAGACGTCTTTGTTAATCACTTTTTAAATTAAGGTATTAATTCAGAATAGAAATTCTTTAAAAAGGTACAATATACTAACTTCTCCATTTTGAAAGTCAAAATATTTCAGCTGGTCTTAATCTTCCTACAATTGCATGTAGAGATGTGATGCTGTTGTTTGCTTTAAAGGCCCCCAAAATAAGATCGCGTTTCCTTTTTAAATATTCACATAAACATAGTTCAGGTAGAACTCAATATGGGTCTGACTCCTCTTGGCAGGACATGTGCTCTCCTTAGGCAACCCTGGTCAGTTTTTCACATTGTCATCACTTGTATACACTCTTAGAGGTATGTCCAGTATTGACTATCCTTTTACAAAGAGTAAAAATGGCTGTTATTCTCTCAAGTTACTTGTATGTTTCAAATATTTACAGAAATATTTATAGAAAGTGTCCACTTGTGAAATGAAATTTTTACAACAGAGATCTCTTCCTATGGTTTTAATGTCATTAAGAAGTTTAAATTATGTATTATTAACCTTTTTCATATGTTTAAACTCATGTTTTCCTTGAAAACAGAAATTTTCTCAGAAAAGGATACTATGTATAGAATTAAGAAAAAAATGGATTATCCTGGAGGGTGGGTCCTTTTAGGACCATTATCTGTCGCACAGGATGTGGGCTTGGGATAAGGAACAGGGTTTTGGGGGAAAAGGAAAAAAAAAATTGCAAGATCAAATTAGCAGCCTGAAGATCCCCTAGTTTCTCTACCAACTCATTGAAAGGGGTGCCAAGGTCAGGCCATCTTTGGACCTGGTGTGGGTTTCAACATTGTGGGCATCCTCAATATGGTAATTAAAAGAATGCTGCTTTATATTTGGAGAATATATGGGCTGCTTGACATTGGGCGATATTGATTTAGGTGGCAGCTGTTTACAGGAATTGCTGGAAAAGCCAGCTGCTCTGTACCTGGAGACTATAGAGCGGACAGGCTATTGGAGCCTGTATGTGATTACAAACATCTCTGCCAAGTTGAAGAAGCCAAGAGTGTTGTGGGAAATTAAGCTTCAACACCTCCCCTGCTGTTGGGAGAAGAGAAGCTGAACCCTCCTGTGAACTTGTGGTCTGAGCCACCTAGGATTCTTGGGTAAGGTCATTTTTCAGAAAATCTTTTTCCTCCCAAAGCATAATTTATTATACTTGGTAAATACAGACATTTTAAAAAGCTAAACAGACAAAACTAAATTCTAGAGAGTTTTATTATGTATATTTTAATTGATTTATTTTGATCTTTCCAAATAGCTCGTTATTCAAAACAAGATTTTTTTTTAAAAAAAGAGTATATTTTGAAGTGTGATTAGCTTAGCTAGTTGTCTTAGAAATAAAGAGAAATAATACAGTTTATGGAAGTTGTTAATTTTGTGATTGAATGATACTATTTTACAAAAAAAAAATATTTGTTAAAGAAAAATTTAGAAAGATATTCAGAAAAATTTTCAATGGTTTTTGCATTTAGATTAAAATATCCCAAAGACATGGAACAATTGACTTGTTCAAAATTGGGAAATAAATACAACAAGGCTATATATTGTCACTCTGCTTATTTAACTTCTATGCAGAGTACATCATGTGAAATGCTCAGCTGTGTGAGTCACAAGCTAGAATAAAGATTGTTGGGAGAAATATCAACAACCTCAGATGCAGAGGATACCACGCTAATGGCAGAAAGTGAAGAGGAATTAAAGAGACTCTTGATGAGGGTGAAGGAGGAGAGTGAAAAAGCTGGCTTAAAACTCAACTTTCAAAAACTAAGATCATCCCATCCAGCCCCATTACTTCATGGCATATAAAAGGGGAAAAAGTGAAGCAGTAACAGATTTTATTTTCTTGGGTTTTAAATCACTGTGGATGGTGGCTGCAGCCATGAAATTAAAAGACACTTGTTCTGTGCAAGGGAAGCTATAAGAAACCTTGACAGTGTATTGAAAAGCAGAGACATCACTTTGTAGACAAAGGTCCATATAGTCAACGTTACGATCTTTCCAGTTGTCATATACAGATGTGAGAATTGGACCATAAAGAAGGATGAGTGCAGAAGAATTGATGCTTTTGAATTGCGGTGCTGGTGAAGAATCTTGAGAGTCCTTTGGACAGCAAGGAGATCAAGCCATTCAATCCTAAAGGAAATCTACACTGAATATTCATCAGAAGAACTGATACTGAAGCTCCAATACTTTTGCCACCCAATGGGAAGAGCCAACTCACTGGAAAACACCCTGATGATGGGAAAGAGTGAAGGCAGGAGGAGAAGGGGGCAGTAGAGGATGAGATGGTTAGATAGCATCATTGACAACTCAGTGGATATATATTTGAGCAAGCTTTGGGGGATGGTGGAAGACAAAGGAGCCTGGTGTGCTGAAGTCCGTGAGACTGCAAAGAGTCAGACACAATTTGACAAATAAACAGCAACAATCCCAGAAATATTAATATTTTCACTAATTACTGGTATTTCTTCCCTGGTGGCTCAGACGGTAAAGCGTCTGTCTACAATGTGGGAGACCTGGGTTCGAGCCCTGGGTTGGGAAGATCCCCTGGAGAAGGAAATGGCAATCCACTCCGGTACTATTGCCTGGAAAATCCCATGGACAGAGAAGCCTGGTAGGCTACAGTCTGTGGGGTCGCAAAGAGTCGGACACAACTGAGCAACTACACATACAAGATATAAAGAAGAAATAGCTGAGGCATCATCAGATTAAAATACCACTCTTATCATCAGGATTTATGTCTGTAAACACATATAGTCATCTGTTACACCCTGGTACATGTTCTCAAGGTCATTAGGGTCATTGTACTCTTTTAAGTCTACAAAATTATCCTTTAAAAATATGGCAAAATACTGCATCATCTTCATACTTCAATTCTTTACATTTTTAATAGATAAAGGGAAGAAAATAGTCGTCTTTGAATTCCAGTATTCAAATATTTATTAATATCTTTGAAACAAGATAGAGAAAATATTCAATTCTTTAGCAACTTAGCTTATGGTTTGATTTTGCAACTAGCTATCTTGGTTTATAGGCAGTTTTTAATAAACAATTTATGTGACATTAAAATGAAGACAGAGAACAAATGATTGAAGTGTAATTTTATAGTTCATTTTTTAGGGAATTTTACCTATGTGTTTTAATTTGATGAACAAAACATTTGAATTATAAATTCACCTACTGATAAAAGAGATATTCTCTTTGAAATAGGTTTTTTTTTTTAATCTCTTGCCCAAAGCTGTATACCATCTCCTACAAAACAACAGCTGTTTTACTCATGAGCTTCTATATAAAATCCGTGAGAAATGAAAGAGCCCTGACATTTGGGCAGAGTTCAGGCCAAATATATTTACATGACAAGGACTCTTACTTTCTGTTCCTGTAGACACCAACCCTGCAGAGGCACAATTTAGTCAGATTCCCTTAAATAGAACATTCCTGTTTGCAGAATATCAAAGTCTATGTGTGGTCGGAACATTTCCATGAACTGAAGCCACATGTCCTGCAACCTGCTGCTTCAATAACTGCCAATATTTTTCAATGAGGAGAAAGTTCCAGGTGCAGATATGTTACACTGCTAATTCTGTATCAACCAGATTGAAAAAATATCCAAAAACTCTTCCAATTACCTTGCATATATGACCCAGCAATAGCATTTCTTCTCTGAATGTCCAAGTTTACCTCAAGAGAATATATATATATATATTTATTTATAATTTCTATCTCATGTAAACATAAAATTCCTTATTAGCTAATAAAATAAATACAAGACTAGAAACTTAGTCTATTACAGAACATTTAACCAAGTTAGACATTCTACTTCTTAACTGTTAGGAAAAACTTTTCAGTATCTTCTGTGGAATTAAAAACACTCATATTTTCTGGGCAGCTGTTATTAAATTTTCTGTTGTAGTAGTTAAAACCCATCAAAGAGTAGAAAAAATAGTGAAATATCTAACTTCTGGAAGCCTCAACTATAGGCTGAAGATCAGACCCAAAATATTCTCAGTAGTGGATTTTAAGCCCAGTGTTGGAACTAAAGATTCACTCACAATCTGAGTTGTTACAGCTAAGTATTAAAAAAATTTTTCAAACACTTTCATTTATTTAATAAATTTACTGTACTAAGATTATGCTGCTGCTGCTAAGTTGCTTCAGTCATGTCCGACTCTCCATAGACGGCAGCCCACCAGGCTCCGCCGTCCCTGGGATTCTCCAGGCAAGAATACTGGAATGGTTTGCCATTTCCTCCTCCAATGCATGAAAGTGAAAAGTGAAAGTGAAATCATTCAGTCATATCCAACTCTTCATGACCCCATGGACTGCAGCCTACCAGGCTCCTCCGTCCATGAGATTTTTCCAGGCAAGAATACTGGAGTGGGGTGCCATTGCCTTCTGAGTATTTAAGAAGGTATAATTACCTAGTGTGTTCAAAATAATGTTCAAAGAGGCTAAGTTGCTCTTCTCAGATCACAAAGCCTACTGGCAATAAGGAGGATAAAGAACCTAAAATTGTAACTCAAAGACCTTTTCTCTGCTTTTTCCCCACTTTCAGCTCTTTTGGATATTTTCCAGGCAAGATCCAAAAGTCAATTTCTTTAAATTACTGACAGATATATTATCTCTGCTAGAATCCAAAGGAAATAATTCTGTTTTCTATAAGCTTTTTTCTTGAATTTAGATGTTTGAAATTTCTGTTAATTCCCACTTGATGTCTTTTAAAGTCACAGATTTATAAACTCTACCTAGTCTGCTTCTAAGGACGTGGCCTGTGGCTGGTGCAAAATATCTAGATTAGGATGATTCACTAGGATTTTCAGGTGCTACCCTCTAGTGTACTGCTTCTTTGATCCATATTGCTTATTTATGTCTTTGATATTACTCAATTATATCACAAATACCTTTTAGAAAAGCATTAAATGATATTGACATTTCCAGAAACTTGTGTGGTGATAAATGAAACAGGAAGAATGCTAGTGTGCTCATTACTAGCCATTTAATTCTCAATAATATTTGTTAATTAAATATTTGCTGTTGTTGTTTAGTTGCTAAGTCTTGTCCAACTCTTTCCCACTCCATGGACTACAGCTTACCAGGGTCCTCTGTCCATGGGATTGCCCAGGCAAGAATACTGGAGTGGGTTGCCATTTCTTTCTCCAGAGGATCTTCCTGACCTAGGGATCAAACCCATGCCCTCCTCACCGGTAGGTGCGTTCTTTACCACTGAGCCACCAGGGAAGCCCAATTAACTATTTAGAGAGACTCTGAAAAAAAAAAATATGGAAAGATGGGAATGGCAATTTTGGTTGGAAAGGTTCAACTCAGTTCAGTCACTTAGTCATGTCTGAATCTTTACAACCCCATGGACTGTGGCATGCCAGGCTTCCCTGTCCATCAACAACTCCCAGAGATTGCTCAAACTCATGTCCTTCGAGTTGGTGATATCATCCAACCATCTCATCCTCTTTTGCCCCCTTCTCCTCCTGCCTTCAATCTTTCCCAGCATCGGGGTCTTTTTCAGTGAGTCGATTCTTTGCATCAAGTGGCCAAGTACTGGAGCTTCAGCTTCAGTCCTTCCAATGAATATTTAGGACTGATTTCCTTTAGGATTGACTGGTTGGATCTCCTTGCTGTCCAAGGGACTCTCAAGAGTCTTCTCTAACACCACAGTTCAAAAGCATCAATTCTTTGATGCTCAGCTTTCTTTATAGTCCAACTCACACATCCATACATGACTACTGGATAAACCATAGCTTTGACTAGATGGACCTTTGTCGGCAAAGTAATGTCTCTGCTTTTTAATATGCTGTCTAGGTGGGTCATAGCTTTTCTTCCCTCATGGCTCAGCTGGTAAAGAATCTGCCTGCAGTGCAAGAGACCTGGGTTCAATCTCTGGTTGGGAAGATCCCCTGGAGAAGGTAAAGGCCACCCACTCCAGTATTCTGGCTTGGAGAATCCCATGGACTATACAGCCCAGGGGTCTCAGAGAGTTGAACACAACTGAGCGACTTTCACTTTCAGTTTCTTCCGAGGAGCAAGCATCTTTTAATTTCATGGCTTCTGTCACCATCCACAGTAGTTTTGGAGCCCAAGAATATAAAGTCTGTCACTGTGTCCGTTGTTTCTCCAGCTATTTGCCATGGAGTGATAGGACCAGATGCCATGATATTAATTTTTGAATGTTGAGTTTTAAGTCAGTTTTTCACCCTTCTCTTTCACTTTCATCACGAGGCTTTTTAGTTACTCTACACTTTCTGCCATAAGGGTGGTGTCATCTGTGTTTCTGAGGTTATTGATATTTCTCCTGGCAATCTTGATTCCAGCTTCTGCTTCATCCAGCCTGGCATTTCACATAATGTACTCTGCATATAAGTTAAATAAGCAGGGTGACAATATATACAGCCTTGACTGACTCCTTTCCTGGTTTGGAACCAGTCTGTTGTTCTATGTCCAGTTCTAACTGTTGCTTCTCAACCTGCATACAGATTTCTCAGTAGGCAGGTTAGGTGGTCTGGTATTCCCATGTCTTGAAGAATTTTCCACAGTTTGTTGTGATCCACACAGTCAAAGGCTTTGGTATAATCAATAAAGCAGGAGTAGATGTTTTTCTGGAACTCTCTTTCTTTTCCGATGATCCAACGTATGTTGCCAATTTGATCTCTGGCTCCTCTGCCTTTTCTAAATCCAGCTTGAACATCCAGAAGTTCATGGTTCACATACTGTTGAAACCTGGTTTGGAAAATTTTGAGCATTATTTTGCTAGCATGTGAGATGAGTGCAACATGTGGTAGTTTGAGCATTCTTTGACATTGCCTTTCTTTGGGACTGGAATGAAAACTGACTTTTTCCACTCCTGTGGCCACTGCTGAGTTTTCCAAATTTGCTGGTATATTGAGTGCAGCACTTTTATAGCATCATCTTTTAGGATTTGAAATAGCTCAACTGAAATTCCATCACCTCCACTAGCTTTGTTTGTAGTGATGCTTCCTAAGGTCCACTTGACTTCACCTTCCAGGATGTCTGGCCCTAGGTGAGTGATCACACCATTGTGGTTATCTGGATCATGAAGATCTTTTTTGTATAGTTCTGTGTATTCTTGCCACCTCTTCTTAATATCTTCTGCTTCTGTATTTTAGTTAAATAAATCAGTATGAACTAACTCCATGGTCCCAAACTAGGGAAGCTAGTTATCATCTAGATTTCAGAATACTCTAGGCTGTCATGCTTATTTGTCTATTTGATATCAGAGCATTTGTGTTTTGTCTTGAGTCGGTTTTTCGTTTTTTTTCTGTAAAAGTCTTTAGAACTGGATTCCCTTCTTGAGCACGGACTTCAAATAGGCCTCATTGTCTCAAAGTCCTGCATGATTTCCTCATATAATCATCCTTTCTCTCTTTCACATGATGTGGTTCTGGTGTGGTAATGTAATTTACTTTTCTATGTGTGTTTTAAATGTCTTTTTTCTTCTTTTTTCATTAAAGATTATCCTAGAAACATGTCAGCTTTTAGTAATGGTAAAGACCATTAATTTTATTTTGACTGTACTCTGATTTTACAAAGTTTCCTTTTAATTTCTCTCAGCCTCTCTATCCATCCCTGCTTCCCTTCCTCCCTCCCTCTCTCCCACAATGCATCTAATCTGCTGCAGGAAAATGGCCTAGTAAGAACAGACTCTAATTCTGACTCTGCCATGGCTTTTTATTTGATCGTTGACAAATCACTTCACCTCTGGCTCAGCTGGTAAAGAATCCGCCTGCACTGAGGGAGACCTGGGTTTGATCCCTGGGTTGGGAAGATCCCCTGGAGAAGGAAAAGACTACCCACTCCAGTATTCTGGCCTGGAGAATTTCATGGAATATACTGGGGACTATACAGTCCATGGGGTCAAAAGAGTCAGACAAGTCTGAGAGACTTTCACTTTCACCTCTGGATATCACATTTCTTCACATCTATAAGAAGAAAGTTTTATCACTTTATTTGAAAAGTTTTTTCAAAGAATAACAAATAATTATACCTACACAGCATAAGTACAGTTACAAATAATTATACTTGTGAGCCTTAGATTTGAACTATCCAGAATATATTTTCAAAATTAAAGTACAATGATTTTATGAAATTATTTTACTATACTGGTGAATAAAATTAATTACCAAATTCCTATATTAAAACAAGAAAATCTCAATGTTAAGTAACGATATAACATGTGGTTATATTATATTGGCTTGCAGAGGCTCTATAGCAATGTAGACAGAAATGAAAGCTTTGGAATGAGAATTATTTTCAAATTCTAGTAGACCATTTTCTGTTTGACTTTGGAAATGTGACTTTATTTCTAAATTACAGATTCTTCATCTTTAAAACAAGGAAAGTTTTGCTTCAATATGAAAGAAAATATGTGAATCATTTCTGATCATTTCTAATGATGTATTACCATAATATCATGGCATACAACCTGAAAAAGAAAAAAACCTCTGATGTCCTAAAAATAAATCTTATATTGGGCTAAAATATTATCACCTTGAAATGTTTTTTTTTTTTTTGATAGGCAACATTCCTTGATTCTTGGGCCTATTTGTAAAATTTGAAAAGCTAAACTTGCATACAATTTTTATTTTTCTAGTTTTTATTATTTAAAAGCTACACTTTTATTGAGAATAACAAGAGATATTGCATTCATACTAGCTATATACTAGCGTGGTAAATGAAGCCTGGCAGGTTTATAAATAACCTCATCTATCTAGTTAAGGGTTAGTCCTACTTTCTTTAAATACCTATGTTGGAAGTCTAACAACCACCACAGCTTGGCAGAGTATGCAGCAAATATAAATACTCAACAATTTAAAAATTCTCCTTTTTAACAAAGTGGTTAAAAAGTAATCTATGGAAGAGATGAAGTGGGAAATTAATAGAATAAATTTGGAGAGCTGAAACCATGTTCAGTAATCATTCGAATATAAAAAAAAAATCTATTATCAATTTTTTAAAATATCTTTAAAAAGCCAATTTTCTTAGAATATTCTTCCTGTGCTAGAACAATGCTAAGTCATTTACCTGCACTACTCATTGAATTTTAATATGGTTCATTTTTAGATAACAACACTTAGAAGATCAAAATAGATATTTCTCCAAAGAAGTTACGCAATGGCCAAAAAAGCACATGAAAGGCACCGATTATTGGAGAAATGCAAATCAAAATTACAATGAGGTATCATCACACACCGATCAGAATGGCTATCATCAAAATGTTTACAAACAATAAATGCTGGACAGGGTGTGGAGAAAAGGGAACCCTCCTACACTGTTGGTGGGAATGCACATTGATGTAGCCACTATGGAGAACAGTATGGAGTTTCCTTAAAAAACTAAAATAGAAGTATCGAATGATCTAGCAATCCCACTTCTGGGCATATATCTGGAGAAAAACATAATTTAAAAGAGACATGCAAGGGATTTCTGTGTGAAAAACACCAATACAGTGTACTAACGCATATATAAGGAATTTAGAAAGACGGTAATGATAACCCTGTATGCGAGACAGCAAAAGAGACACAGATGTATAGAACAGTCTTTTGGACTCTGTGGGAGAGGGAGAGGGTGGGATGATTTGGGAGAATGGCATTGAAACATGTATAATATCATATGTGAAACGAATTGCAAGTCCAGGTTTGATGTAGGATACAGGATGCTTGGGGCTGGTGCACTGGGATGAACCAGAGGGATGGTATGGGGAGGGAGGAGAGTGGAGGGTTCAGGATGGGGAGCACGTGTATACCTGTGGCGGATTCATGTTGATGTATGGCAAAACCAATACAATATTGTAAAGTAAACAAATGAATAAATAAAAAGTAAAATAAAATAAAAAAGATACGTGCATCTCAGTGTTCTTTGCAATACTACTTAACAATCCTTAGACATGGAAACAAACTAAATGCCATCAACAGAGGAATGAATGAAGAAGATATGGTACGTATACTACAATGGACTATTATTCAGCCATAAAAAGTATTAAACAATGCCATTTGAAGCAAATAGATAGACCTAGAGATTATCAAACTACTTGAAGAAATTCAGATAAAGGCAAATATCATATGATATCATTCATATGTGGAATCTAATTTTAAAGGTGACAGAAGTGAATTTTTACAAAGCAGGAGCAGACATACAGATTTTGAAAACAAACATGTGGTTACCGAAAGAGATATGTCTGGAGGAATAATAAATCAGGAGTTTAGGATTAACATACACACAGTACTATATATATGATAGGTAACCTATAAAGACCTACTGTATAATACTGGGAACTCAACTCAATATTCTATGATAATCTATATGAGAAAAGTATCTGAAAAAGAATGAATATATGTATAACTGACACATTTACTGTACACCTAAAACTAATACAGCATTGTAAATCAGCTATACTCCAATAAAATTTTAAAAATAAATGAAAAAGAAAAGAAAACTTAGCCGAAGTCAGATAAAGTGACCCATGCTACTGTCCCATGTTACAGAGCTGGTCAATGGAATATCCAGAATTCAAACTCAGGTCCATCTGAATCCATTACCTGTTTCATATGTGTCATCCATGGATCAAGGGAATTTCAGAATTTGCATTAAATGGCCTTCCTATTGCACTTTCTGTCCATTACCACTAGCTCACAAGATTTTTGTGAAGCTACTATTTCTGAAGTTTTGATTATGTGAATGTCTTTGCAAAACTTATATCTTAGAAAATATAAGATTCAAAAATGTTTTCCAAATTATATATTCTTCCTTCACAGCATGCCGTTTTGTAAAGCACTGTGTTAATCTGAGTGGTGAGAATTATCATAGACTGCTTCTTTTAATCCACAAATGGGAATTTGCTATATGACTCAAGGAACTCAAACCAGGTCTGTGTAACAACCTAGAGGGGTGGGATGGGGAGGGAGATAGGAAGAAGGTTCAAGAGGGAGGGGACACATGTATATCTATGGCTGATATATGTTGGTGTTTGACAGAAACCAACATAATATTGTAAAGCAATGATCCTTCAATTAAAAATAAATAAATGCTTAAAAAAGGAATTTTAGATTTAGTTTTTCCTTATTTCATAAATTTTAAACCGGAGGAGCCTGGTAGGCTACAGTCCATGGGGTCGCAAAGAGTCGGACACGACTGAGCGACTTCACTTCACTTCACTTCATTATACATTATGTCTCTAAAATTTGTACAATTATAAAGACAAATAGTCATTGAAGTACAATTGGTAATCTTTTTTAAAAAAATAAACTAGAATATATTTATCATTCAAATCCCACATTTAATATGACTCTTGAGTGAGTGAATGAAAGTCGCTCAGTCATGTCCAACTCTTTGCAACCCCATGGAGCCCATGGAGTTCTCCAGGCCAGAACACTAGAGTGAGTAGCTGTTCCATCTCCAGGGGATCTTCCCAGCCCAGGGATCGAACTCAGGTCTCCCACATTGCAGGTGGATTCTTTACCAACTGAGCCACAAGGAAAGCCAAGTATATGTCTGGATAATATGCTCATTAGCTTAAGTCATAGGGCAAAGTCATAGTAAATATCACTGACTTTTTATCATTTCTTATAAAATGCAACTCTAGCTCTACATGCAATAGCAATAATTATCATATTTGTTCCACTGTAATATTGTTGCAGTTTTAGGGAAAGAAAGGATTATAATACACAATTTGAGCTCAATGGCCTTTTATTTAAGTAGTTTAAGAAACAATTTGATATTTTTAGCTTAAATACACAGAAAGACACCTCAATAGACCATAGTAGTTCAAGTTCACAAAAAATCAGACATGCAAACACTGTCATTTGTGTCACAATGCTTTTCTTTTTTTTTCCTTGTGTTCAGCTGCAGATGAGAGGTACAGAGTAGACACAACTGATATTATTCTAATAATCCAGCTGTAGGTCTTGTGAAGAATTATAAAGAGGCTCTACTCCTCAAAGTTCAGAGACAACAACTTTATTTCTTAATGTGAAATTGTATTTTGTTTAGGAATGAGACATAATTATTTGGATTTTGGATTTTCTGAATCCAAGTTCTTCTTTGCCTTTATACATTCAGATATAAAAATTATCATGAGAAAGTCCATGGAAATATATTGACATATTATTAGATGTGTATAAGAGNCGAAATCTCCATTCTTCACCTTCTATTCCTGTCTCTTATACACATCTTTTTTAACATCACTCTTGCTTAAGGCACTCAAGAAAACAATTTAATGAAACTATTTTATATATAAAAGCTTCTAAAACATTTAAAATCTACAGAAAATGAGAAGTTAACCCTAAAGTTAAAAGGGATCTTTAAAATTTACCTTTGGACAACTAAGAATGTAAAAAAAGGCCATATTGCATTTATTTATTTATTTTTTTCATTAGGAAATTGCTATACAAAAAAATCATTTTCTCATAGAGGCTTGCGCTGGAATATACAAGGTATATGCATTTTCAAATGAATATAATGGATTCATATTTATAACTCATCTGTTCAGGAAATACAAAATAATCTAAAATATTAAGCATGACAATTTTAAATGATTATACGTACTGACAATTAAGTAAAACATATCTTTTTGCTGTCTTCCTAAGGATTACTGATTATTGATAGGCAAGGATCTAAATGCATCTAAAAACATCTAGGAATATGTCTATGTTAAATATCATAGGTATGTGTAAGATTATCTCTTATCCTCCCTTCACTTGCTCCATTTCTAATGGAACCTTACCAATAGCAATAATATATGCTCCATTATCTTCTATTTAAAATGACAAACTCCCCCTTGATCCCAGTTTTCCCCTCTAGAACTTTGCCACCCTTGCCTAACAACTCTTCTATTTCTTTTCTTTTCACTGATTCTGGTTTCTATGAATACAGTATGGAAGAGGAATAAAAGGAGAAATTACTGATGCTTTTGCTATTTCCTGCTTTGAGTAGATGTGTAATGTACATATGCATGTATATAACTATATACATATATTAATTATTTAATTTCATTAAACCTGTAAAGTCCACTTTTCTCAACTTTTTGTATTTTGCAAGGTTTTAACCACTAGTTGGAAATACAAGGGTTGTAACTTTTTGTTTAAAGCTCTTTTTCCAATTTCTTATCTCAAGAAGAAAAGAAACTTTATTATTCATAGTATTTGGTATTGTCTGAAGGATTGTTCTTCCTTCTCTTTCTTCTTTACACATTTATGGAATGCCCTCTGTGAACTACATGCAGAAGATGAAGAGCAAAATCTTTCATGTTTCTTGATGTATTAACTGGTTAAGAAAACCATTTTAAAGTTTCAAGCTAGAGTATGACTATTATTTCAGCAAGATTCTTCTGACAACTTTGTTGAGAATAGAGGCAAACCTGTCTCAGGGAGGCCAGCTTAGTGACTACTGAAAGAATTTAGGAAAATATAATGCAGGGGGAATAGGGAACAGGATAATAGAGAAGCTAGAATGGAAGGGAAAAGAAGAAAATGGGCTGGACTAACACTGACAGCTCACAGTAGCAAAAAGTGAAACTGTTAGTCGCTCAGTGGTGTCCCAGCTCTTTGTGATTCACGGACTGTAGCCCACCAGGCTCCTCTGTCCATGGAATTTTCCAGGCAAGAATATTAGAGTGGGTAGCCTTTCCCTTCTCCAGGGGATCTTCCTGACCTAGGGATCAAACCCAGGTCTCTTGCGTTGCAGGCAGCTTCTTTATCATGTGAGCCACCAGGGAAGTTCAACAGTGGGCAGAGGGGTAATCAATTTCAGATAGAGACCTGCATTTAATAAAGTTGTTGGAAGGGAAACTTGATCAAGAAGCATTCAGAAGCCAGTGGAGAAATGTCAAGAGAAGAAAGACCTATGGTGTTAACTTTAGGTAGGGTGGGTAAGGCAAGACAAGCACCAAAAGTGCAATTCAATAAAAAATATAACTTAAAATTGCTTTCAATTTTTTCAGCTTTTAAATTAGAGATTATTGTTGATTATTTTCAGAAGTGCTTGAGTTTGTTGATAGTTTAAGCCTGGTTACTGCATTTTGAAGGTAAATAGAAGATGAGAAAATGATGACAATGTAGCAGGTGCAGAGGATAAGCCAATAGAGAAATTAAAATGATATCCCTTCCTTGGCAATGAGAAAAATGGGCTGCTTATAAGATTTAAACATCAGCAAATGTTAATAGCTTTACACTATAAAGTATTAAATAGTTGCCATTCATTCAACACCTCTTTCTTTAGGTTCTCTGATGTGTCCCACTCTGTTCTACTTGCTGGGAGCAAGCAACATTCATAGACTAGTGAATGACAGGAGAAGGTCATTGTTTTCATTTGGATAGTGAAGAATGAAAGAATGCACTAGATAATTTCAGAAGCTCATAAGTGCCCGGAAAAAAAAAAAAAGTACTAGAGCTTGACTGGGGAGGAAGAGAAGGCTAGTTCAGCTGGGTAATCTATGTCAGGCTTATTGAGCAGGTAAAATGCAAGCTGATAGCTGAATGAGCAGGAGGCAGTCATGGTGAAGCTCTAGTGTGGGACATTCTGGGTAGCAGTGGCCACAAAAAATGCAGAGGCAAACTTGACCTGCTTGAGGGACAAATGCAAGTCAGTTCTAAAGGAATAAGATATAGATGCATAGAAATTCCTCTTCTTTTCTTAGTGTTTTAGTATAATTTTACCAACATGCATTCACCAAGATCTTTTTGTCAACACTGGGAGCCAGGCACAGCTTAGCTTAGCAACAGTTAAGCATGTAACAGGTTTTAGTATTTGCCAGCCATACTTGCTGGTTTAATGACAGAACACGTGCAAGAGTTTCCAACAAAACCCTTTTTCTTTCACTAAAAATATCTTTACCACTAAAGGGCTACTGGAGTAGAAGTATCTGTTCAATACAAAGGTCATTCAATCGCCAAATTCAATCACAGAATTTCTGACCCCAAAAGTGACACTATGAGGAAATGTCATTTCCCCATGGTTTCCAGTCTAGACCCATTGTCATTTTGGACAAAACCCACTAGCTCTTTATTCCTGATTTTCTTCAAAAGATGTGTGTAATGAAAACCAAGAACTATTTACTGATGCATCTATTTCTTTAAATAGTCTAGGGAAATTGTTGCAACTAAATGATCTTTCTTCTCGAAGACACTTTCCTATTAACTTGCTTTTGTGAATTTTCAAATGTTTTGGAACATGTCTAGGCTTACTATGTCTCTACTACCGCTCTGTTTCTCAGTTTGATACATAAATCAGCTTGAATATATACATTTTCATACTTGAAAGAAACACATGTGCTCGAAATCTCCATTCTTCACCTTCTATTCTTTCTCAAATCAGCTTGAAAACCACTGATGAAGGCTGCCAATGACTTACATCTCATTACTCCCGATAGTCACTTCTGTTTTTATCTCATTCAGTTACAGAGCATAATGTATCATGATTGGTCATTCCTCCCTCATGGTAAAGGTGGCAAATATACCCCTCTGATGAAGGGGTACAAAAGAAAGACTATTCCAGTAGTAGGGAAAGTGGCTAACAGCATCCCACTGTTAGCTCTTTCTCAGTCATGGCCCTCTTAAATGATCCCTGGTCAACAAAAGAGGCAATGGTATACAGCTCAGCCAATTTTCCCCATATGGGACTCCAGTAACAGGAAATCTTTGCTCACTAATGGGCTGGCAGTGATTGTGTCAGGACCATATCTATCTGATAGCCCCTCTTGCAAAACCTGCTTCCTCCACTTTTTCTTTCAAAAATATTAATCACCCCAAACCTTTTGAACTCCTGACTTTTACCTCAGTATCTGTTTTCTAGAGATTCAACCTGTCTCTATAATTTACATGTATCCTGCCCATTGGTGTACTTTCTGGCTTGCACTGGCTCGTTGGAGCTAAATTGTCATGTATTTTGTGAGCTGTTTATAAGAAATAAATTATATAATCACAATAAATGATGTGAGGACTGATAATTGAAAGGAACTAATGCTGAAGTTGAAACTCAAATACTTTGGCCAACTCATGTGAAGAACTGGCTCATTGGAAAAGACCCTGATGCTAGGAAAGATTGAAGATGGGAGGAAAGGGGACGACAGAGGATGAGATGGTTGGATGGCATCACTGACTCAATGGACATGAGTTTGAACAAGCTCCGGGAGTTGGTGATGGACAGGGAAGCCATGCAGAATGTCCATGCTGCAATCCATGGAGTTGCAAAGAGTCAGACATGACTGAGCGATTAAATTGAACTGAATAAATTATATTAAAATAGTGAAAACTCAAAACTTATTAGTCCTAATTATTTTACGCATTTTACTAATACTATGTTCTTGAGGGTATTTAGGTCTATTACACAGGTATGGTGAAAATGCTCTACAGTATCCTACTGCATATCTTTTCCCAACTCTGCCTCCAGGGACTCTGCTTTGATAGGCTGAAATAAGCAATAGGGAGGGCTGGCAGTACAGGAACCGATGCACACTATAAAGTCACTCCCCTCTGCCTTTTGGCAAGTCCATTGTTAAACACTTACCAGCATACCACTGCACCTATCATTCTAATTGCTTCTTAATTTTTATAAAACTCTTCTGTCAGAATTCTCAATGTAATCATAAGATTCTGGCTTTTGCTCTCCTCCCTCTCTCCCTAGCTCTGGAGAAGGCAATGTCACCCCACTCCAGTACTCTTGTCTGGAAAATCCCATGGATGGAGGAGCCTGGTGGGCTTCAGTCCATGGGGTCGCGAAGAGTCAGACACAACTGAAGCGACTTAGCAGCAGCAGCAGCAGCAGCTCCCTAGCTCCACTACCTTGTTAGAGCTTTGATCTAGCTTTATGATATATAGATAAAGACACAAATACATAGATATAAGTATAATCAAACTTTTCAGCAGTGTGGGGAATGTTTTTGTCCTGGGAGGGTAGAACCTGAGCGATCTATTCCAGCATCCACTTTAATGTTCGTTGATATGTCAACTTTATTACCATATCATGCCCTATGCAGTTACTTTCCTTTCTTTATGAGATCTTTTCTCCAGATATCTACATGGTCACTTTCCCCCATATTCGCTCCTCATCTCAAATACCCCTCAGAAAAGATATCATACCTTTCTGGATCCCCCTAGCTAAATTAGCACCAGCTCCTCTTCATCTTATTTTAATTGCTTTTCATGTTACTTGTACATAGTGTCAAGTCATATAAAGCAGTGGAAAGTTTATTTTCTGTTGCATTTCTATATAACATAGAAACTTTACAAATAGGGCCTGTACCTCGGTTACCATATTTTCCTAGTGCCTAGATGAATCCCTGGAAAATGTTAGGAAATTAAAACAATCTATTGTATAACTAATATATTAGAATGTTATAGAAGTATTTGCTTGATAATTCTATTACTGCACAGTATAGACATCAGCCTATCTTTTCGAAAAAGAAAATTAAGTACATTGTCACTAACCCAAGAACCAAAGTAGATGTTGTGATATTATCAATATAATTTGTAATACTTTTAAAATAGTAGTGTAACTGCTCTAGAGTTTTTCAATACATATATGCAAACCCGGCGATTACACTTATGTAAAGTTATTCATTGGGTTTTTACACAATGAAGAAAAGCTCACAGTGAAGAAATGCCTTATCTCTAGAGATTATTTTCTGCCATTCTCTTTGATTTTCTGATGAAATTAATGTATTTAGGCAGTTGAACTGGATTCCTGAGACTACTCACAAGAATTAATCTGATCAAATTTAGAGAAAAATTTCTCAGTATATGATAGTTTTTCTTCTCCAGTTAGCTGCATGCCATATGAAGTAATGGGAAATGTTTCATAGTATTGGAGATTACTTTAATCATGTAATGGTTATAGATTTGCCCTAACAGAAATACAGTTAATGTTTGAATAGTCGGATATGTTCTAACTGTTGTAATTGCCTTGAAACTAGCATAGCTTGAAATGGTTATCAGGCAGTCAAATTGTTTCATTTGTTTTCTGCTATGCTCCATTAGGTATCCTACTACAAGCTTTCATATTGTCAACTTATAAATATGCCATTTACCTGTTCAAGGAAAGAAATAACTTTTAATGAAGGTTATCTTCAGGGAGAGAAAAAGAATTAGGGCACTAGAAACCTTTAAAAATATAGCTTCTATAATAAAATACTGATTACATATGGGACTATTTTGATTGCATCATTTTTCATTATAGCAGTGTGCTGTGCTTACTCAGTCATGTTTGACTCTTTGCGACCCCATGGACTGTAACCCACCAGGTTCCTCTGTTCATGGGGATACTCCAGGCAAGAATACTGGAGTGGGTTGCCATGCCCTCCTCCAGGGGATTTTCCTAACCCTGGGTTACGACCCAGGTCTCCCACATTGCAGGCAGATTCTTTACCTTCTGACCCACCAGAGAAGCCCTCATTATAGCAGGGGAGTAGTAATTTGCTTAAAAACAATAAAAGTATTTCAGCATGCCATACTGACACATATATGAATGTCTTAAAAAGAACACCTTTATTTTATATTGGAGTGTAACTGATCAACAATGTTGTGATATTTCAGGTGCACAGCAAAGTGACTCATCCATAAAGATATAATACAATTGAAAGACAAGATCAGAATGAAGAGAAATTTATGCTAGTGTTCAATTCCTCATGCAACTCATTCAGTGTAGGGTGGTTATACTGACAACATATTAGAATCTGGTCTAAAATTTTTGAATAACTTAAATGCCATTCTGTACATCATAGATATTATCAAGCTGTTTTGGGCACTGTAAACAATGGAAAGCTCTCTATAAATTCATAATTCTACAGACCAGAAATCATGTTAATGTGGATACATTTTAGAATACATTAAAATAATGAATTACTAAAACTAAAAAAGGCATTATTAGTGAGCAAAATTCTACCTTATGGACTTAAAGCTTTGGTCTAAGGCTGCCATGGAAATAATTCTTCAAAAAATTATATAATATCCATAAACATTTATTATTTATATTCTAAATGTTTAAGGGCTTCTAGCCTCATTTAAAGATATAAGAATGAAAATATGTGCATATATCTAACCAATAAATAAACTTTAGAAATCTTCATTCTTTATATTTTTGTGAGAATTAATTCTGTACTTTTATCTGGGAAAAAAAATGGTTATAGATTCTTTTATTGAGATTTAGGAATGCTTTTGTTCTCCAATAGCCATAACAGTCTACGTCAAACTTAGAAATGTGGCAGTGGTTCTAGGAGGACTGAATCTTTGAAGCTACCACCATTTGCTTCAGCAAATACTACCTCTGTCATTTTTTCATGCTCCATCAAAATGAGACCGTTTGAAAGAAACAGTTATATTGGTCTCAGGTCCTCCCTTTGAGTTTCCAGCTCATCTGATGTAAAGACATAACTTTTAACTTTTTTGAGCATTTGATAACGGCAGTGTATATCTATTTTATTCTGTAGGAGGAAAAAAAAAAGGTGTGTATCTACATTTTTACACTCTAGGTTATTACTGGACTATAAGAAAGCCATAGATTTTTGTATTGATGTATAAAGGATATTTTCTTCAGGTTTGTGTGTGTATGTGGTTTTTCTAACCATTGAAATGATCAAAAGTAAAACAGGTGTTGGCCTCTGTATTAGGCTTTTAACCCTAGAAAATAGTGTTCATACTTTCCTAACCATGACAAATAGAAGCACTGGCTGCATTGCATATGCCAAAAATGAAAAAGTTATTATTTTATACTCACAACAGAATTGAGATACTTTGATACTGATCAGCTTATTCTGACCAAAGAAAAATTTTATTTCTCTTGTCAAATATTATCATCCTAAATAATATTAAATAGTTAAGCCAATGTAAGATTAATCAGTTTATACCACCCTCACACACTTAAACACTAGCAATTCCTCTCTTAATGTCTTACCCTTCTCAGTTCAGTTCAGTCGCTCAGTCGTGTCTGACTCTTTGCGACGCCAGGCCTCCATGTCCATCACCATCTCCCGGAGAGGGGATGGTAATTTGAGAGCTACTTTGCAGTACTAAATTAGATAATGAGAAGTAGAACTCATTCTGTTCAACTATTTGTTATTTTTACTTTATTTAAAAAATAATTGCTACATATTCTCTCTTTTTACCACTACATTTCCTACATCTTTCCCTCCCTCTTTCTTTCCCTCCCGCTCTCTTCCCCTCCTTTTCTCTTCCCCTCCCCTCACCACACACACAGAAACACACTACATTGTCCATGTAACATTCAGAATGTTATCATTTGATGAACCAAAAGAAGTATGTAGAGTATAATAATGTGCACAGTAATGCAATGCAGTTTTTTTCCTTTTCACTTCTTCCCATTCCCTTTACCCTGCCCCCTNCTCTCTCTTCCCCTCCCCTCACCACACACACAGAAACACACTACATTGTCCATGTAACATTCAGAATGTTATCATTTGATGAACCAAAAGAAGTATGTAGAGTATAATAATGTGCACAGTAATGCAATGCAGTTTTTTTCCTTTTCACTTCTTCCCATTCCCTTTACCCTGCCCCCTATTCAGTAATCACCTTGATGGGCTTGTATTTTGCTTTAAGTTTTTCTTGAACGCATTTAATAAATATTATTGCTTGAATCTGTAGGATTTGATGCCTTCATTTTAACTGATCCAAGACTTAGAATACACTAGTTCAGACCATCTATATTTTTATTTTGATGCTAATTTTAATAAATGTTGCTTTATTAATTTCAAAACAATGCCTGAACCTGCCAAGTATAAGAATACTCTTCTACTCATGCTTCTGGAAAGCATAAATTATTTTTGTTTAATTTTTTAGAGCCTGATATATTGAAAGAGTAATCAATTTACAATAATTTACATATCCCATACAACTAATGAATTTTCACCTTCCCACAACTTACTTTATTACATCTTTTGCTGCCATCTGTATAAAAAATGTATATTTTACCATTTCTCTGCTCAGTACTTTATGGTATCTCTTGCTAAATATAAGTGATTTTAGAGATATAGATGTAAGTATAGATAGAAGAATGGAAATATGGCACACATTTTTAAGAATATTTTTATTTCACCTAAGACTTTGATTTCTGTAACAATAACCCTTGTGAATGAAATCACAAAGTGACCTAATCCCATTCTGGAGATCATCAGCATTAAATGATTAGCTAAGGGAATTGATGCTTTTGAACTGTGGTGTTGGAGAAGACTCTTGAGTGTCCCTTGGACTGCAAGCAGATCCAACCAGTCCATTCTGAAAGAGATCAGCCCTGGGATTTCTTTGGAGGGAATGATGCTGAAGCTGAAACTCCAGTACTTTGGCAACCTCATGCAAAGAGTTGACTCATTGTAAAAGACTGATGCTGGGAGGGATTAGGGGCAGGAGAGAAGGGGACGACAGAGGATGAGATGGCTGGGTGGCATCACTGACTCTATGGACGTGAGTCTGAGTGAACTCTAGGAGTTGGTGATGGACAGGGAGGCCTGGCGTGCTGCGATTCATGGGGTCGCAAAGAGTCAGACACGACTGAGCGACTGAACTGAATGGTTAAATAACACAACAGCACATCTCGCTCAAGGGTATGTTTTTTTCTTAAGCTCTGTACTGATGATTATATAAAACAATGTATCTTGCTTGAGGACACGTTTCTCCTTCTTAACAAAAACCTTCTGACTGATTCTGTTCTCTTAAGATGCCTGTTGTGGGAGTGAGTCTGGTAAGACCTTTCTATTGTTAGTAACCAATCCAAAAAAGTATATAAAGCCCCACCCAAACTAGGAAGCGGAACACTCTCTACCCGATTCTGATGTCTGTGTCAGAAGCTTTCCCTATCACTTTTTCACTGTAATAAAGCTCTTCTACACAAAAGCTGAGTGATCAAGCCTTGTCTCTGGCCCTGGATTGAAATTCTCTCCTAGGGACGCCACAAATCCAACACTGTTCACCATAAGCTATCAATTGTTCAGTCACCAAGTCATGTCCAACTCTTTTTGACTCCATGGACTGTAGCCTGCCAGGCTCCTCTGTCCTGGGGTTTCCCAGGTAAGAATAGTGGAGTGGGTTGCCATTTCCTTCTCCAGGCGTTTCTCCCAGACCAGGGATCAAACCTGTGTATTCTGCATTGGGAGGCAGACTCTTTACCACTGAGCCACCAGGGAAGTCATAAAAACATACCATATATATATATATACACACATATGTAAAACAGTTCTATCATAATCATAGTGTGTATATATATGCACACACACATATATGGGCTCATCATTAGTTTCTGATCTTTATATAATGAGTATGACTTAAAAAAAAAGGAAATGATTAAGGGTCTTTTTAAGGGATCTTTATTGATGAGATGCTGGGCACCTGGCCCTCTGACCTGTTTTCCCCCTATAAGGGCAAGAGTGGAGGAAGGGGCCCCAAGAACGTTGATGGGTTTCTGTCTCATTTCTGATCAGCAGCACAGTTTTGAAAAGGCCAGGCAGGGTTAGCCCTGGCACACCTGGTTAGGGAACCAGGCAGGGCTCTTCATCTTACCTATTGATGCTTCGGGTGCGGGGGAGCAGACCCGATTACAGCCTTCGCTGACGCACCGTCTTCCGGCTCCACAGTCGCGATCTCTGAAGCACTGGGACTCACAGATGCCTGCGAGAGAAGATGCATCAAAACTTAAGTCTCAAAAGCAGGTACTAGGAAGGGGCTGCAGCAGAGAATAAATGGAACCCTTCTTAAGAGGCACCATCTGCATTTTATCACTTTAACAAATTATGTAATTTACAAAATGTCTGCTATTGCAAAAAAGTTCACAATCTATATAGAACTTTATGCTTAAAGACTGCTTTTACAATGTACATGACATAACAGAGATGATATTATTCAGAGATGGGATCTGTATTATTCATGGGATCATGTATGTTTTTGTTCCTGATTCTTCCTAGTTTCTGGCTTTCCAATCCCCACCCACAACCACCACCTCATGGAGTCAAGGGCAACCCCTGCTTTGTGGGGAAGGCACACCAGCCTGAAATAAAAAGGCCAGGGCCTGGCAGTGAGTTTTGAATTAGGCTTTGTTGAATTAGACAACAGGCTCTGCTGAGAGAGAAAAGATTTTCTAAATTTCAGAAGCGCCTCTTTGCTTATACAAGGCTTAGAAATCTGAGCAGAGAGAAGATGCTGGAGATTATGTGAGTTCTCATCCCATAGAAAATAAGAAAGTCCTCCTGGTCAATGAGGAAGAGAGGGTAAGGAAGGGGGTATCAGAAAGGAAAGAGAGAGTGGGGAGGCAGAGAGAGAGGGAGGGAGAAAGAGGAGGAGAAAGGGAGAGAATGTTTATGGAAACAAACATTCATAAACTTGACCTTTTTGTTTCACTCCTAAGAAATATATTCTACAGGAAGAATTTCCATTGATGGACAAAACTATAAAATCATTTTCATTATACCATCCTGGGCAACAGCAAAAAAAATGTCAAGCAAATAAAACAACCTTCAAATGGGAACTGGTTAAATAAATTAAAATAAATGTGTTCACTAGTCATCATATAATCCTAAAATTATGAAATCTGTCTGTGTGGACATGGGAAAATGTCCACAACTCATGTTAAATTGTAAAAGACATATGTTCATGCAGGGCTTCCCTGGTGGTTCAGATGGTAAAGAATCTGCCTGCAGTGCGGGTTCGATTTCTGGGTTGGGAAGATCCCCTGGAGGAGGGCAGGGCAACACACTCCAGTATTCTTGCCTGGAGAATCCCCATGGACAGAGGAGCCTGGCAGGCTACAGTAAAAGTAATGTCTCTGCTTTTGAATATGCTCTCTAGGTTGGTCATAACTTTCCTTCCAAGGAGTAAGCGTCTTTTAATTCACGGCTACAGTCACCATCTGCACTGATTTTGGAGCCCCCAAAAGTAAAGTCTGACACTGTTTCCACTGTTTCCTCATCTATTTCCCATGAATATTAATAAATTAATAATTATCTGTGTAAAGATAAACAATTATCTTTTAGATTCTCATTTTCATTGACATTATAAGAATTTGATGAAAATACCCAGTATTGGCCAAATAAGTGAATACAACAACCTCCAAAATTATATCTGTTCAGCAGGTTTACAGCCTGATAAATAATTCTCCAAATTCAGTAACAAATATTATAATGAGTACACTGTCTTGAAAAAACAGTTAACTAATGATAAATTACTTAGATGAAGTTTTTACATCTGTACTTTTACTTATTATAGCAATGCGTAACAAATCCCCAGAACAACCTCCAAAATTATATCTGTTCAGCAGGTTTACAGCCTGATAAATAATTCTCCAAATTCAGTAACAAATATTATAATGAGTACACTGTCTTGAAAAAACAGTTAACTAATGATAAATTACTTAGATGAAGTTTTTACATCTGTACTTTTACTTATTATAGCAATGTGTAACAAATCCCCAGGAAACTATATGATATGTATGCTTTCTTTTTCTATGTAAAATTAAAAATCTGGCATGAAAAGGACTTTAATATCCCTGAAGCACATTTTAGTGTACAAGATTGGAAAATAGTGAGGTTGAGTTTTAAAATGTGATAATATTAAACTGCTTGTCAATATCATAAATTAAGTGACTCTAATTAGCAAAATTCATAATTAAAGCTATAGTCTAACTCATTATGATAGACTGTTATTAGGAATTTCTCTCACCCAAATGATTTAGATTCTGTTAATATCAGGGATTGTCATAAGTAACATTTCTTCATATTATAACCAGCTATAATCAATTCTAATTCCTGCCTCTGCAGGTTATCTTAAAAATTATTTTGAGAAATTATACTCTATGCCTACAGCAAAAAGTTAATAAATAAAATAATGACTGAATTATATTTTCAGGTTTTATAATATTATACAGTGGTGTTATTCTAAATCAATTATTGTGTTTATAGCATGTAATATAAATAGGTCAAAGTAGCAATAGAAATCCATCTTTATGCTCATATACATGTTTGTGTCTATGTA
>SJYT01032537.1:125908-189116 GCA_006410635.1 Cephalophus harveyi
CCTAACTGTTGCTTCCTGACCTGCATACAGATTTCTCAAGAGGCAGGTTAGGTGGTCTGGTATTCCCATCTCTTTCAGAATTTTCCACAGTTTATTGTGATCCACACTTTGACCTTGTAGACACTCTGAAAGTTTGAGCTTATTAAACTTGTTTAATGAGGGCATTCTCTTTTAACATGAGTGGGTTACCTGTGGCAGAGGAAGATGGAGTAGAAGGAGTGCACTCATCTTCTACTGCATGAACACCAAAATTACAAATCGCTGCTGAACAACTGTTGACAGGAGAATATTTAATCCCACCAAAAAAAGACAAAAACACCCCATGTCCAAGTGCAAAGGAGAAGCCCCAGCATAGACAGTAGGAGGGGCGAAATCAGGTTTACAATCAAACCCAGTACCCACCAGAAACACTAGAGGAACTCAAATAAACCTCATGCACCAGGACCCAGAGACCCCACAGAGGCTGAGCCAGAACTGTGTTTGAGTGTCTCCTGCGGAGGTACAGGTTAGCAGTGGACTGCCACGGGGACAGGGGCTCTGGGTTCAGCAGACCGGCGGATGGCATAAGACCTCTTGGAGGAGGTTGCCATTAACCCCACCATGGAGCTGCCAGAACATACACAGGACTGGGAAAACAGACGCTTTTAGGGAACAAACAAAACTTTGTGCCCACCAGGACTCGGGAGAAAGGAGCAGTGACCCCAAAAGAGACTGACCCAGACTTGCCCATGAGTGTCCAGGAGTCTCTGGCAGAGGTGTGGGTTGGCAGTGACCTGCTGCAAGGTCGGGGGCACTAAGTGCAGCAGTGTGAGCANGCTTTTAGGGAACAAACAAAACTTTGTGCCCACCAGGACTCGGGAGAAAGGAGCAGTGACCCCAAAAGAGACTGACCCAGACTTGCCCATGAGTGTCCAGGAGTCTCTGGCAGAGGTGTGGGTTGGCAGTGACCTGCTGCAAGGTCGGGGGCACTAAGTGCAGCAGTGTGAGCATGGGACATTTTGGAGGAGGTCTCAATTATCTTCATTACCTCCAGCATAATTTGGCCTTGGATCAAATAACAGGGAGGGAACACAACACCGCCCATCACAGAAAATTGGATTAGAGATTTACTGAGCATGCTGCTGCTGCTAAGTCGCTTCAGTCCTGTCTGACTCTGTGCAACCCCATAGACGGTAGCCCACCAGGCTTCCCCATCCGTGGGATTCTCCAGGCAAGAACAGTGGAGTGGGCTGCCATTTCCTTCTCTTACTGAGCATGGCCCCACCCATTAGAACAAGACCCAGTTTCCCCTTAGTCAATCTTTCCCATCAGGAGCTTCCATAAGCTTCTTATCCTTATCCATCAGAGGGCCAAGAGAATAAAAACCACAATCACAGAAAATTAAGAAAATTCATCACATCAAACTCAAGGAACTCATCACAGCCTTGTCTAACTCAATGAAACTATGAGCCAAGCTGTGTAGGGCCACTCAAAGCGGATGGGTCATGGTGGAGAGTTCTGACAAAACGTGGTCCACTGAAGATGGGAATGGTAAAACACTTCAGTATTCTTGCCCTGAGAACTCCATGAACAGTATGAAAGGCAAAAAGATAAGACACTGAAAGATGAACTTCCCAGGTAGGTAGGTGCACAATGTGCTACTGGAGATCAGTGGAGAAATAACTCCAGAAAGAATGAAGAGACAGTTTAGTTCAGTTGCTCAGTCATGTCCGACTCTTTGTGACCCCATGAACCGCAGTATGCCAAGCCTCCCTGTCCATCACCAACTCCCAGAGTCCACCCAAACCCATGTCCATTGTGTCAGTGATGCCATCCACCATCTCATCCACTGTTATCCCATTCTCCTCCTGCCCTCAATCTTTCCCAGCATCAGGGTCCTTTCAAATAAGTCAGCACTCCACATCAGGTGGCCAAAGTATTGGAGTTTCAGCTTCAACATCAGTCCCTCCAATAAATACCTAGGACTGATCTCCTTTACGATGGACTGGTTGGATCTCTTTGCAGTCCAAGGGACTCTCAAGAGTCTTCTCCATCACCACAGTTCAAAAGCATCAATTCTTCTGCACTCAGCTTTCTTCACAGTCCAATTCTCCCATCTATACTTGACTACATAGCCTTGCCTAGATGAACCTTTGTTGGCAAAGTAATGTCTCTGCTTTTTAATATGCTGTCTAGGTTGGTCATAATTTTCCTTCCAAGGAGCAAGTGTCTTTTAATTTCATGGCTGCAATCACCATCCGCAGTGATTTTGTAGCCCAGAAAAATAAAGTCAGCCACTGTGTCCACTGTTTCCCCATCTATTTCCCATGAAGTGATGGGACTGAATGCCATGATCTTAGTTTTCTGAAGGTTGAGCTTTAAGCCAACTGTTTCTCCTCTTTCACTTTCATCAAGAGGCTATTTAGATCTTCTTCACTTTCTTCCATAAGGGTGGTGTCATCTCTGCATCTGAGGTCATTGATATTTTTCCTGGCAATCTTGATTCCAGCTTCTGCTTTCTCCAGCCCAGTATTTCTCATGATGTACTCTGCATATAAGCTAAATAAGCAGGGTGACAATATGCTCCCTTGACATATTTCTTTTCTTATTTGGAACCAGTCTGTTGTTCCATGTCTAGATCTAACTGTTGCTTCCTGACCTGCATGCAGGTTTCTTAAGAGACAGATCAGGTGGTCTGGTATTCCCATCTCTTTCAGAATTTTCCACAGTTTATTGTGATCCACACACAGCCAAAGGCTTTAGCATAGTCAATAAAGCAGAAATAGATGTGTTTTTTTGGAATTCTCTTGCTTTTTCAATGATCCACCAGATGTTGGCAATTTAATCTCTGGTTCCTCTGCCATTTCTAAAACCAGCTTGAACATCTGGAAGTTCATGGTTTATGTATTGCAGAAGCCTGGCTGGAGAATTTTGAGCATTACTTTACTAGCATGTGAGATGAGTGCAATTGTGTGGTAGTTTGAGCATTCTTTGAAGAGACAGAACCACAGTGAAAACAGCACCCAGCTGTGGATGTGACTGGTGATGGGAGTAAAGTCTGATGCTGTAAAGAACAATATTGCATAAGAACCTGGAATGTTAGGTCCATAAATCAAGGCAAATTGGGAGTGCTCAAACAGTAGATGGCAAGAGTGAACATCGACATTTTAGGAATCAGTGAACTAAAATGGACTGGAATGGGTGAATTTAATTCAGATGACCATTATATCTACTACTGTGGGCAAGAGTCCCTTAGAAGAAATGAAGTAGCCATCATAATCAACAAACGAGTCTGAAGTGCAGTACTTGGATGCAGTCTCAAAAACAACAGAATAATCTCTGTTTGTTTCCAAAGCAAATCATTCAGTATTACAATAATCCAAGTCTATGCCCCAGCCAGTAATGTTGAAGAAGCTGAACGATTCTACAAGACCTACAAGACATTCTCCAGGGGAGTAAACTCTTGGAATTGGTGATGGACAGGGAAGCCTGGTGTGCTGCAGTCCATGGGGTCGCAAAGAGTTGGATACGACTGAGCGACTGAAGTGAACTGACTTACAAGAACTTCTAGACCTAACACCCAAAAAAATATCCTTTTCATTATAGGAGACTGGAATGCAAAAGTAGGGAGTCAGGACATCTGGGGAAACAGGCAAATTTGGCCTTGGAGTACAAAATGAAGCAGGTCAAAGGCTAATAGAGTTTTGCCAAGAGAACACACTCGTGATAGCTAACACCCTCTTCCAACAACACAAGAGAAAACTCTACACATGGACATCACTGGATGGTTAATACTGAAATCAGATTGATTATATTATTTGCAGCCAAAGATGGAGAAGCTCTATACAGTCAGCAAAAATAGGACTTGCAGCTGACAGTGGCTCAGATCGTGAATACCATATTGCCAAATTCAGGCTTAAATTGAAGAAAGTAGGGTAAACCACTAGACAATTCAGGTATGACATAATCAAATCCTTTATGATTATACAGTGGAAGTGAGAAATAGATTCAAGGGATTAGATCTGATAGAGTGCTTTAAGAACTATGGACAGAAGTTGATGACATTGTACAGGAGGCAGTGATCAAAGCCTCCTCCAAGAAAAAGAAATGCAAACAGGCAAAATGGTTGTTTGAGGAGGCCTTACAAATAGCTGAGAAAAGAAGAGAAGCAAAACGCAAAAGAAAAAAGAAAAAATCTACTCATTTTGATGCAGAGTTCCAAAGAATAGCAAGGAGAGATAAGAAAGCCTTCCTCAGCGATCAAGGCAAAGAAATAGAGGTAAACAACAGAATGGGAAAGACTAGAGATCTCTTCAAGAAAATTAGAAATACCAAGGGAACATTTCATGAAAAGATGGGCTCGATAAAGGACAGAAATAGCATGGACCTAACAGAAGCCGAAGATATTAAGAAGAGATGGTAAGAATACACAGAAGAACTATATGAAAAAGATCTTATGACCCAGATAATCACGATGGTGTAATCACTAACCTAGAGCCAGACATCCTGGAATGTGAAGCCAAGTGGGCCTTAGGAAGCATCCCTACAAACAAAGTAGTGGAGGTGATAGAATTCCAGTTGAGCTATTTCAAATCCTAAAAGATGATGCTTACAAAAGTGCTACACTCAATATGCCAGAGAATAAGGAAAACTCAGCAGTGGCCACAGGACTGGAAAACATCAGTTTTCATTCAGTCTCAAAAAAAAGACAATGCCAAAGAATATTCAAACTACCATACAATTGCACTCATCTCATATGCTAGCAAATAATGCTCAAAATTCTCCAAGCCAGGCTTCAACAGTATGTGAACCATGAACTTTCAGATGTTCAAGTTGGATTTAAAAAAGGCAAAGGAACCAGAGGTCAAATTCCCAACATCCGTGGATCATCAAAAAAGAAAGAGAATTCCAGAAAAATATCTACTTCTACTTTATTGACTACACCAAAACTTTTGACTGTGTGGATCACAACAAACTAAGGAAGATTCTTCAAGAGATGGAAATACCAGATGACTGACCTGCCTCCTGAGAAACCTGTATTCAGGTCATGAAGCAATAGTTAGAACTGGACAACGAACAGACTGTTTCCAAATAGGGAAAGGTGTACGTCAAGGCTGTATATTGTCACCCTGCTTCTTTAACTTATATGCAGAATATAACAAGAGAAACACTGGGCTGGAGGAAGCACAAGCTGGAATCAAGATTGCCGGGAGAAATATCAATAACCTCAGATATGCATATGACACCACCCTTATGGCAGAAAGTGAAGAGGAACTAAAAAGCCTCTTGATGAAAGTGAAATAGGAGGCTGAAAAAGTTGGTAAAACTCAACATTCAGAAAATTGATTCATGGCATCCAGTCCCATCACTTCATGGCAAATAGATGGGGAAATAATGGAAACAGTGAGAAACTTTATTTTGGGGGGCTCCAAAATCACTGCAGATGATGATGCAGCCATGAAATTAAAAGACGCTTGCTCCTTGGAAGAAAGGCTATGACCAACCTAGACAGCATGTTAAAAAGCAGAGACATTACTTTGCCAACAAAGGTCCATCTAGTCAAAGCTATGGTTTTTCCAGTAGTCATGTATGGATGTGAGATTTGGACTCTAAGGAAAGCTGAGCACTGAACAATTGATGCTTTTGCACTCTGGTGTTGGAGAAGACTCTAGAGAGTCCCTTGGAATGCATGGAGATCCATCCCTTCAATCCTAAAGGAAATCAGTCCCAAATATTCACTGCAAGGACTGTTGCTGAAGCTGAAGCTCCAATACTTTGGCCACCTGATGTGAAGAATGGACTCATTTGATAAGACCCTGATGCTGGAAAGATTGAAGGCAAGAGGAGAAGGGGATGACAGAGGATGAGATGGTTGGATGGCATCACTGAGTTGATGGACATATGTTTGAGTAAACTCCAGGAGTTGGTGATAGATAGGGAAGCCTGGTGTGCTGCTGTTCTGGGTTCACAAAAAAGTTGGACACGACTGAGCGACGTAACTGAACATTTTATTATGTTCTGTTATTAGGAATTTCTCTCACCCAAATGATTTAGATTCTGTTAATATCAGGGATTGTCATAAGTAACATTTCTTCATATTATAACCAGCTATAATCAATTCTAATTCCTGCCTCTGCAGGTTATCTTAAAAATTATTTTGAGAAATTATACTCTATGCCTACAGCAAAAAGTTAATAAATAAAATAATGACTGAATTATATTTTCAGGTTTTATAATATTATACAGTGGTGTTATTCTAAATCAATTATTGTGTTTATAGCATGTAATATAAATAGGTCAAAGTAGCAATAGAAATCCATCTTTATGCTCATATACATGTTTGTGTCTATGTATGTGTATATATATATAAATGATTATATTTCATATGTGTAGAGAAGGTTCAACACTGTCTTTGTCTATTTTCTGGTTATTAACTATGCTTCCTTGAACATACTTTATTGTTTTCAGCTATGACTAAATATGATCTTAATTAGGACTATTTATTGGAAGATTATAAAAAGTCAAATGAGAATGGGAAGGAAGGAAGGAAAAAAGAAAGGGAGAGAAGGAAGGATGTGTAAGACACTAGCCCTTTCAAAACTGAGTCCCTGGGAATATTGTCTTAAGGTATACCTTTTTTTTTTTTTTAAGGTATATCTTAATCAAGACATATCTTTAGCATCTATTACCTAAACTTGAGTAATGCCTGGTACATAATAGATTTATTTGTTCTTTAGTATATTATTCCTGTATACATGGTGCCTTTAATCACTGCCAAGCAGTGTCACCTTTGAATATATTGTTACAAATTCTGCAAACAATGATTTGAGGAAATCTTTTGACAAATGAAGCAACAAAGGCAGTGGTTGTTCTGAAAATTCAAGCAAATCTCAAAAGTTCACAAAGGTAGCAGTTAGTTGAGCTCAGAACTTAATGTGTGATATCCTCATACAAAGCTTTTTTTATTCAAATTAATTTGCTATATTGCTTATTCTATTAGGAGAATGGTATAAAAATTGTAATGTCTGTATGAAGTAAATGGTTGGCCCTATAATAAGAAATGTGACTATAACAAATAGAGGTATCTAAAGCTCCAAAACCTACTATGCCCTTCCTCATCTACTGGCTGGTGACATTAGTACAAGATTTACCTTTAAATGAAATGTTTCTGGGAAAGAAAGCACCCTCGCTATTATTACACTATCAATCCTGAGGATAAACTAACAGCTTACGGGTGATATGTGGAGACAAGAAAGATGGTTTGAGACAGCTGAACAAATTAGGCATGCTTAGGGCAAGAATGAAAGAAAAAAGACAAAGGCAACTGGATTTAAATGTCAAATTGTCCAACTTCAGATACTGATCACTTAAATATTTTATAATTTAAAAAGAGTAGGTAGATTTTATGAGTATGCTAAGTAGTATAAATTGAGGGGGAAAAGTGACCTCAAGGAATCTTCAATTGATTAAAAGATTTTGTAAACTCGGCCCCAGGTATGAAGTAGTTCACAAAAAGTGAGTTTTAATCCCTCATCTAACTATCTTTTTATCCCAATTTCCCCATAGAGTAGTAGTACTCCCTTACTTATCAAGCCCTTTTTGGAAGTTGTACCCAGTGGCAATCACCAAAAATTATTCAGCTGCTAATTCAAAACATCAAAATCATAGGGGTAGTGGAATGCTTTGGCTACCTGATGAGAAGAACTGATTCATTGGAAAAGACCCTGATGCTGGGAAAGATTGAAGGCAAGAGAAGAGTACTACAGAGGATGAGATGGTTGGAGGGCATCACTGACTCAATGGACATGGGTTTGAACAAGTTCCAAGAGTTGGTGAAGGACAGGGAAGCATGGCATGTTGCAGTCCATGGGATCCCAAAGAGTTGGGCAGGACTGAGCAATTGAATTGAATTGAACTGAATGGTTGCAGAGCCATATTTTAACACTTTAACTTTGAGATTTCCTGAGCAATATACTTGGCATTAGTGAGACACTCATAAATGAGGTTTATATGTAAATCCTCTTTGTCACTAGCCAGACATTTTGATTTATAAAATGTTTCAATTATTATCTCACAGGTATTGTTTTCATTTAGTCAGCAATAAAAACAAATAATAAATCTTAATTGCTTCTTTTGTCAAATGCTTTATCGACATTCCATAGGGAAGAAAATCTAAAGAAGAGTTCACTCAGTAATTTATGAATGATAGTTGATAGCACATCTATTTCTATTGTGTATTAAAAATATAAGTTGAAGTTTGATAATTTCCTTAAGCTGCTTTTCTGATTTTGAATTTGACAATATACAAAATGATTTAAAGAATACAAATGAAAATAATTTTGGTCTCATTAGGCCATGGCCTAATATACCAGTGCCAATAGCAGAAAATGAGTATCAAATTTCCCACCAGGCTCTGCCGTCCTTGGGATTCTTGTAAGTGAGGGGAAAAAATGTTTTCGCTTATAGGAGTTTGATTTCTCTGTTTCTTATACCAAAGAATCCCAGCAGAGGGTTAAGCCTGTCTCTTATACACATCTTATTTAATTCTGTCTGAAAGCAAGACCACAGAAACCATAAGAAAAAATGTCTGCAACAAACACAATATTTAGAGCTTTAAAAATTATACCAATTTATATTTGCCTCATTTTATTAGAATGCTAGCAAGTTATGTGCAACAGTGATTCTGTAAAAATGATTTAGATTCTTTAATAATAATCTCAACTTAAAGAGATCAATAATCATAAGGAAGCAAATATTCCTATAAAAATATATGCCTATACTTCTTAAAACTTCACAGAAAAAAAAGGTAAGATAATTATAAGACTTAAAACTAACAACTAGAACACCAAATAAAATGAATTGCTAACCTAGGGGAGAATATCCCTGTTGTACAATACATTTTGTCAATTTGAAATTGAGGAAGATATTTTTTTTAATGTGTTTGAAAATATTCCCTGTGCTTGCTGAAAAAGATGAGGCATAAAATTGTATAGGAACATCAAAAGTGAGATGAGAAGAAACTTGGGGAAGCCACTGGCATGCTCATAAATGGAAAGAGAGCAAAAAGCTATTGAAGTGTTTAAGGATATAGGAATAAAATGAAATCTAACAGGGAAGGGGAGAGAACTGTATTGAAAGGTGTTCCCAGCTGGAAAAAATAATTTCCAGGTGATTTTTGTTTCCATCAAATCAAATCAGGACATGAAACTGGAGACAGTATCTCAATTTTTTTTTTTAAATCGTTTCCACTACTTAAAGAGATTTGCTTTAGGGTTTTGATAAGAAAAGGGCTATTTATTATCTGGTGATAGAAAGTGAGAAATAAATTTGACTCATTCCTTACAGAAGTAAATAGAATAAATCTACCATTCTAAATATTGTTTTGAAATATATTATTAATAGTATAATATGTGACTCTTTGATTATGTAGTATAAATCATACTACACTTAACCCCATAAATTTTTTAAAATTATAAATGTCTGGTCTGTTCTCACTATATTTTTAAGTATATATAACACCTATTGTATATAGTAAGGCTTTGTTTCACTTTTAATTTGAATCATTATTGTTGAATGGTAAGCTGGAAATGAGTATTGTTGATCATACTTATTCATACATTTTTCTTTATGAATGTCCTCACAATATTTTGAGCAACCTCATACTTTAACCACTTATGTATTTCTAGCATAGTGTAGTACCTGAAACATAATTGTTACAAAAATACATCCTTTATTTAGGCCTGAACACAGTTGGGTATAGAGGAACACTAATGTTATTCTATAGAATAATAATTTATGTGTATACCATAGTTTAAAACAGTTGCTCTTCCTAAAAAGCAATGCCAGAAAACTTGGAAAACTCAGCAGTGGCCATAGGACTGGAAATGGTCAGTTGTCATTCCAATCCCAAACAAGGGCAATGCCAAAGCATGTTCAAACTATCTCACAATTGCACTCATTTCACATGCTAGCAAAGTAATGCTGAAAATTCTCCTAGCTAGGCTTCAACAGTATGTGAATGGAGAACTTTCAGATGTTCAAATGGGTTTACTATTTAGACCCAATAGTAGTGTAATGTAAATATCTCTTCTCTAGTAGAAAAGATAATAAAGGTTATGTATCCTGTACTACATTAAATGTAAATTTCTTTATTAAAAACACCCTATTTCTGCATGCTATTTTAATTAACTTATATGGTGGCTCTGACAGTAAAGCGTCTGCCCACAATGCAGGAGACCCAGGTTCAATCCCTGGGTTGGGAAGATCCCCTGGAGAAGGAAACGGCAACCCACTCCAGTACTCTTGCCTAGAAAATGCCATGGATGGAGGAGACTGGTGGGCTACAGTCCATAGGGTTGCCAAGAGTCGGACATGACTGAGTGACTTCACTTTCACATATGTATCTCAGCTTTTCAAGTGATATTTGAACTCGCTATACCCTCTCTCTCAGAGAAGGCAATGGCACCCCACTCCAGTGTTCTTGCCTGGAAAACCCCATGGACGGAGGAGCCTGGCTGCAGTCTATGGGGCTGCGAAGCGTTGGACACGACTGAGCGACTTCACTTTCACTTTAATTTTTTTTTATTATTTTTAATTTAAATTTATTTTAATTAGAGGCTAATTACAATATTGTATTGGTTTTGCCATACATCAACATGAATCTGCCACGAGTGTACACTTTCACTTTCATACTATCACACTAGTCTGCTTATTAATGAGTTAGTTAAAAATAGTTGACATGTTTATTTTTATTTTTATCACTCATGCTTCTAACTGTTCAAATTTTATATTTTAATATCACAGAGTTGATTTTTGTCTGTTCAGAAACTCACTCTTCCTTCTCCGGACAAGGACTCCTTTCCCCATCCATTCATGTGAAAGGGGTGGGGCTGCCTACCTAGTATATTTCTTCCTGGCCTTAATTTTAAGAACATGTTCTAGGACATTCCAGTTATAATATCATATGCAGCTGTGTAAACACAGTATTTGTTAAGTTAAGCCAGATCTTTATTCTTCTCCAGATATGTATTTTATCATTTTAGAAGTTTAAGGAAAAAGCAGATTTGGATAATACAGCTAGCACAATGTGAATCAGGAATTATCAACCAAATTTTTTTCTCAGCACACTAAGTGGAAGAGAGAAAGAAAAAGAGGTCAAATGGATTTTGATGATTGCTCTAAATACCTGCATGAACTTCTGCATAAAACCACATTTCTAATCTGCTGCTGCTGCTGCGACTAAGTCGCTTCAGTTGTGTCCGACTGTGCGATCCCATAGACGGCAGCCCACCAGGCTCTGCCGTCCTTGGGATTCTTGTAAGTGAGGGGAAAAAATGTTTTCGCTTATAGGAGTTTGATTTCTCTGTTTCTTATACCAAAGAATCCCAGCAGAGGGTTAAGCAATGGAAATACTGTAATACAGATTTAGAAAACAAAATAGTGTATATGAACATGTTTCACATGAATTAACCAAATCTAAAATTATAGTAAATTTTAACTTACTATTATCATACTTTGAAGGTATATTCAAAATTTATGTGTTTTATGCATTATTGATTTTTGACTGGATCTCTTCAGCTCAACAATAAAATCAGAAGTGATGAGGTTGCAATGATAAAAACAATTCAGACATAGGATTAGAAAAATATTGAGAACTGTAAAACATAATGACAATAGAAGTCAAAATAAAGATGCTATAATAGTTGGTAGCTCAGGAATTTTTATGTTTGTTAAAGATCTTAAACTAATTTAAAGTAATTAAATGGATAAATTGACATTTTGAATGAAAGTCATGGAGTACATCATTTTTTAAAATGTCTATTAATTTGGTATGTAGGAGATACTTGAAGCTATGGTAGTACAGATTCATAAATATTTTTAGAAGGGTACAAATAAAAATTTTTTAAATATGACTGTTTAAAATTATCATGATATTTGGTGATGTTGTGACCATTTTCCTTTTATTACAAAGCATTGGAGAGAGAACTGATGCTTATATAAAGTTATTTGTACTCCACTTTTTATCTGAAGAAAAAGGGAATTGCAATTTGTACTTGAGAAAGGGATTTAATAAGATTTTTTTCTTTAAAATATTTTCTAGGTTCTAGAGCCTTCATAACTGCCTGTCATGTCCTCCTATTTGGGCCATAAATGACTCATTTTTCCTTTGTTGCATCAATTCATAGATGCTGGAACTGTCTTACTTACTTGCCCTTAATTTATGCCTGTCTTTTACCACATGTAATTTCATGTAGACTTTTACTGGAGTAAGAACAGAAAGTGGAGGGTGAAGGAAAGGTTTCAATCGCTGAAATCTTTATCTGTGTTTGTTGTTCTTTTTATCATTACCATAAAATATGTGCAGATTGTTAATTCAAATTCCCTTCTCTAGGAATGTGGCTTCAGTATCTGTTAAAACATTTTAAGTGTATCATTGTGATTGCTTTGTACAGATAGCTTTCACTATATTCTTTCTGATTTCTGGAAGGCACAGGTATTATTCATCATTTTTATCCATAGGATAAAGTTCTGTATTATAAAAAAGTTAAAGCTATTATCTATATTTAATTAATATGATAGCTCCTAAATTCACTTTTCTATTGAGAGAGAAATATCTAGATAAATATCACCAACTTACATCTGATTCCAATGAATACTTCCCATTATGCTTAACACTTCCTCAGTCATATCATGCTATTGACAGACTGTTTATATGGTATTACATAATTTTAAAAGAGATAATTTTATTATTTCTTAGGAATACATGTATGTTTAACTCATTGCCATTCTGATACAGTTCTGAAAGGCTTTTCAGCTTGCATCTGATAGCTGTAACAGGTGATGAGAGGGAGATAGACATATTTGACCTTGTAGACACTCTGAAAGTTTGAGCTTATTAAACTTGTTTAATGAGGGCATTCTATTTTAACACTGGAGTGGGTTACCTGTGGCAGAGGAAGATGGAGTAGAAGGAGTGCACTCATCTTCTACTGCATGAACACCAAAATTACAAATCGCTGCTGAACAACTGTTGACAGGAGAATATTTAATCCCACAAAAAAAAAAACAAAAACACCCCATGTCCAAGTGCAGAGGAGAAGCCCCAGCATAGACAGTAGGAGGGGCGAAATCAGGTTTACAATCAAACCCAGTACCCACCAGAAACACTAGAGGAGCTCAAATAAACCTCATGCGCCAGGACCCAGAGACCCCACAGAGGCTGAGCCAGAACTGTGTTTGAGTGTCTCCTGTGGAGGTACAGGTTAGCAGTGGACTGCCACGGGGACAGGGGCTCTGGGTTCAGCAGACCTGCGGATGGCATAAGACCTCTTGGAGGAGGTTGCCATTAACTCCACCACAGAGCTGCCAGAACATACACAGGACTGGGAAAACAGACTCTTTTAGGGAACAAACAAAACTTTGTGCCCACCAGGACTCAGGAGAAAGGAGCAGTGACCCCAAAAGAGACTGACCCAGACTTGCCCGTGAGTGTCCAGGAGTCTCTGGCAGAGGTGTGGGTTGGCAGTGACCTGCTGCAAGGTTATCCACTGTTTCCCCATCTATTTGCCATGAAGTGATGGGACTGGATGCCATGATCTTAGTTTTCTGAAGGTTGAGCTTTAATCCAACTGTTTCTCTCTCCTCTTTCACTTTCATCAAGAGGCTCTTTAGATCTTCACTTTCTTCCATAAGGGTGGTGTCATCTCTGCATCTGAGGTCATTGATATTTTTCCTGGCAATCTTGGTTCCAGCTTTTGCTTTCTCCAGCCCAGCATTTCTCATGATGTACTCTGCATATAAGCTAAATAAGCAGGGTGACAATATGCAGCCTTGACATATTCCTTTTCTTATTTGGAACCAGTCTGTTGTTCCATGTCTAGTTCTAACTGTTGCTTCCTGACCTGCATACAGGTTTCTTAAGAGGCAGATCAGGTGGTCTGGTATTCCCATCTCTTTCAGAATTTTCCACAGTTTATTGTGATCCACACACAGCCAAAGGCTTTGGCATAGTCAATAAAGCAGAAACAGATGTGTTTTTCTGGAATTCTCTTGCTTTTTCAATGATCCACCAGATATTGGCAATTTAATCTCTGGTTCCTCTGCCTTTTCTAAAACCAGCTTGAACACCTGGAAGTTCATGGTTTATGTATTGCAGAAGCCTGGCTTGGAGAATTTTGAGCATTACTTTACTAGCATGTGAGATGAGTGCAATTGTGCGGTAGTTTGAGCATTCTTTGAAGAGACAGAACCACAGTGAAAACAGTACCCAGTTGTGGATGTGACTGGTGATGGGAGTAAAGTCTGATGCTGTAAAGAACAATATTGCATAAGAACCTGGAATGTTAGGTCCATAAATCAAGGCAAATTGGAAGTACTCAAACAGTAGATGGCAAGAGTGAACATCGACTTTTTAGGAATCAGTGAACTAAAATGGACTGGAATGGGTGAATTTAATTCAGATGACCATTATATCTACTACTGTGGGCAAGAGTCCCTTAGAAGAAATGAAGTAGCTATCATAATCAACAAACGAGTCTGAAGTGCAGTACTTGATGCAGTCTCAAAAACGACAGAATAATCTCTGTTTGTTTCCAAAGCAAATTATTCAGTATTACAATAATCCAATGCTGAAGAAGCTGAACAGTTCTACAAGACCTACAAGACCTTCTCCAGGAGTAAACTCTTGGAGTTGGTGATGGACAGGGAAGCCTAGTGTGCTGCAGTCCATGGGGTCGCAAAGAGTTGGATACGACTGAGCGACTGAAGTGAACTGACTTACAAGAACTTCTAGACCTAACACCCAAAAAAGATATCCTTTTCATTATAGGGGACTGGAATGCAAAAGTAGGGAGTCAGGACATCTGGGGAAACAGGCAAATTTGGCCTTGGAGTACAAAACGAAGCAGGTCAAAGGCTAATAGAGTTTTGCCAAGAGAACACACTCGTGATAGCTAACACCCTCTTCCAACAACACAAGAGAAAACTCTGCACATGGATGTCACTGGATGGTTAACACTGAAATCAGATTGATTATATTATTTGCAGCCAAAGATGGAGAAGCTCTGTACAGTCAGCAAAAATAGGACTTGCAGCTGACAGTGGCTCAGATCGTGAATACCATATTGCCAAATTCAGACTTAAAATGAAGAAAGTAGGGTAAACCACTAGACAATTCAGGTATGACATAAATCAAATCCCTTATGATTATACAGTGGAAGTGAGAAATAGATTCAAGGGATTAGATCTGATAGAGTGCTTTAAGAACTATGGACAGAGGTTGATGACATTGTACAGGAGGCAGTGATCAAGACCATCTCCAAGAAAAAGAAATGCAAACAGGCAAAATGGTTGTTTGAAGAGGCATTACAAATAGCTGAGAAAAGAAGAGAAGCAAAACACAAAGGAAAAAAGAAAAAATCTACTCATTTTGATGCAGAGTTCCAAAGAATAGCAAGGAGAGATAAGAAAGCCTTCCTCAGCGATCAAGGCAAAGAAATAGAGGTAAACAACAGAATGGGAAAGACTAGAGATTTCTTCAAGAAAATTAGAGATACCAAGGTAACATTTCATGAAAAGATGGGCTCGATAAAGGACAGAAATGGTATGGACCTAACAGAAGCCGAAGATATTAAGAAGAGGTGGCAAGAATACACAGAAGAACTATATGAAAAAGATCTTCATGACCCAGATAATCATGATGGTGTGATCATTAACCTAGAGCCAGACATCCTGGAATGTGAAGCCAAGTGGGCCTTAGGAAGCATTCCTACAAGCAAAGTAGTGGAGGTGATAGAATTCCAGTTGAGCTATTTCAAATCCTAAAAGATGATGCTTATGAAAGTGCTACACTCAATATGCCAGAGAATAAGGAAAACTCAGCAGTGGCCACAGGACTGGAAAAGATCAGTTTTCATTCAGTCTCAAATAAAAAACAATGCCAAACAATATTCAAACTACCACACAATTGCACTCATCTCATATGCTAGCAAATAATGCTCAAAATTCTCCAAGCCAGGCTTCAACAGTATGTGAACCATGAACTTTCAGATGTTCAAGTTGGATTTTAAAAAGGCAAAGGAACCAGAGGTCAAATTCCCAACATCCGTGGATCATCAAAAAAGAAAGAGAGTTCCAGAAAAATATCTACTTCTACTTTATTGACTACACCAAAACTTTTGACTGTGTGGATCAAAACAACTAAGGAAGATTCTTCAAGAGATGGAAATACCAGACGACTGACCTGCCTCCTGAGAAACCTGTATTCAGGTCATGAAGCAATAGTTAGAACGGGACAAGGAACAGACTGTTTCCAAATAGGGAAAGGTGTACGTCAAGGCTGTATATTGTCACCCTGCTTCTTTAACTTATATGCAGAGTATAACAATAGAAACACTGGGCTGGAGGAAGCACAAGCTGGAATCAAGATTGCCAGGAGAAATATCAATAACCTCAGATATGCAGATGACACCACCCTTATGGCAGAAAGTGAAGAGGAACTAAAAAGCCTCTTGATGAAAGTGAAATAGGAGGCTGAAAAAGTTGGTAAAACTCAGCATTCAGAAAACTGATTCATGGCATCCAGTCCCATCACTTCATGGCAAATAGATGGGGAAATAATGGAAACAGTGAGAAACTTTATTTTGGGGGGCTCCAAAATCACTGCAGATGATGATGCAGCCATGAAATTAAAAGACGCTTGCTCCTTGGAAGAAAGGCTATGACCAACCTAGACAGCATGTTAAAAAGCAGAGACATTACTTTGCCAACAAAGGTCCATCTAGTCAAAGCTATGGTTTTTCCAGTAGTCATGTATGGATGTGAGATTTGGACTCTAAGGAAGGCTGAGCACCGAACAATTGATGCTTTTGCACTGTGGTGTTGGAGAAGACTCTAGAGTGTCCCTTGGAATGCATGGAGATCCATCCCTTCAATCCTAAAGGAAATCAGTCTCGAATATTCATTGCAAGGACTGCTGCTGAAGCTGAAGCTCTAATACTTTGGCCACCTGATGTGAAGAATGGACTCATTTGATAAGATCCTGATGCTGGAAAGATTGAAGGCAAGAGGAGAAGGAGATGACAGAGGACGAGATGGTTGGATGGCATCACCGAGTTGATGGACATGAGTTTGAGTAAACTCCGGGAGTTGGTAATAGAGAAGCCTGGTGTGCTGCCGTTCTGGGTTCACAAAAAAGTTGGACACGACTGAGCGACGTAACTGAACATTTTACTATGTTTTTGTCAATGTTTAATACTCTTCTATCATCCACACAAAAAAAATAGGTATACTGAGAATTTTACCTCTTTTTAATAGTTTTATAACTTACCTATTTTTTTCACTCTGAGAGGTTAAATTTTAGTTTTCTGTGGATATTGGTATTTATTATTCACTTAAAAATATTCATTATAGAAAAAAGTAAGCCGTTCTGGGTTCACAAAAAAGTTGGACACGACTGAGCGACGTAACTGAACATTTTACTATGTTTTTGTCAATGTTTAATACTCTTCTATCATCCACACAAAAAAAATAGGTATACTGAGAATTTTACCTCTTTTTAATAGTTTTATAACTTACCTATTTTTTTCACTCTGAGAGGTTAAATTTTAGTTTTCTGTGGATATTGGTATTTATTATTCACTTAAAAATATTCATTATAGAAAAAAGTACATTATCAAATCAGAAATCTCTATGGCTGTTTGTTATAAAAATGAAAATATCTATCATATTGTTGGGCTGTTTCATATTATTATTTGCATTTATTTTATGTCAGCATCTATATTTGCAGAAATACATAGCATTTTATATCTTTAATTCACACACTTTCTACTTGTTATTGTTCATAAGTGAAAGTGAAAGTCACTCAGTCGTGTCAGATTTTTTGTGCCCCATGGACTATACAGTCCATGGAATTCTCCAGGCCAGAATCCTGGAGTGGGTAGCCTTTCCCTTCTCCAGGGCATCTTCCCAACCCATGGATTGAAACCAGGTCTCCAGCATTGCACGTAGATTCTTTACCAGCTGAACCACATAATAGAAAGCAACCAATTATATACATTAGCTCCTCACTGGATTTGTCAATGTTCTTCTTGTTTGCATTTAATGTGTCAGTGTCAGCAATGATGATATTTAATAACAACTAACACATGTGTAGGCTCTTCTAACAATAAGGAAAATTGGTCATATAAATGTATGTTTTTCTCCAAAAATAACAACAGATGTTAGTAGCTCCACTCCTGTTTTATAATTTCAAAGTGGCCACATTTTTATATTTTAGGGGAAAAAAAACCAGTATGAGAATCAAATGTTTTACATGAAATACCATAAAAAAATAAGCTGTTATTCCTTCTGAACACAGGTCCATTGGAGAATTTAGACAGTGAACAGATCTTGCTTTAACACAGTGCCTCCAGCACACAGGCTTTTTATAGGTATCAGGGGATTCAGGTCCATGACGGATTTCACATATGCACCTGTTCCTTATTGCAAATAATACAACATTTTAACACTGAGTAGATCTGGTGTTACACATAGGTAATCCAGGTATCCTTCAAGTGAAAGCAATTTATTTAGATTTGTCCGAGGCTTTATTAAAAACCACTGCTTTTAAAAAAAAATGTATTTCATCATTTTAGAAGCCTTAGAGCATCACGTTTGTAGAGTAAGCAATCGGAGTCAGTCCTGTTCTGCCACTAGGTGTCACTTAGCCTCTTGGAACAAGTTCCTTTCTCTAAACACATAAGATTTTATCTCTGTGATTCCCATCAGCATCAATACTTATGATTATGTGTAATAAGAAACAGAAAATGTGTCTAAATGTTCATTTCATTGGATAGATAAATGACCTTTTCCAGTAATCTTACTTTTTCTGCCTGAAATTTCTCTCTTCAGATTATCCACCTGGCTATCCTTCTCAATCCTTTGCTTATCAGCAACATCTAAATGAGATATATTCCTGACTATTCTACACAAAACTCTGTCCTTCCCTCAGTCTTTTTAGACCAATAATCTTTATTCCCTTTTATTTTTATTCTACCTTTTTTTATCCTGGCACTTTTCTCTTTTTAACATACTGTATCATTTACTTATTTATCATGCTTATAGTGAAGCAGCCATACTCTTCCTGATGGACTATATAATGTCTCCAAGGGCAGAAGTCTTTGTTTAATCACTCCAGTATGTACAACACCTAGAACAGTGCCTACACTTCAGTTCAGTTCAGTTCAGTTCAGTTACTCAGTCATACCGACTCTTTGAGACCCCATGAATCGCAGCACGCCAGGCCTCCCTGTCCATCACCAACTCCCGGAGTTCACTCAGACTCACATCCATCGAGTCAGTGACGCCTTCCAGCCATCTCATCCTCTGTCGTCCCCTTCTCCTCCTGCCCCCAATCCCTCCCAGCATCAGTCTTTTCCAATAAGTCAGCTCTTCGCATGAGGTGGCCAAAGTATTGGAGTTTCAGCTTTAGCATCATTCCTTCCAAAGAAATCCTCTCTTTGCGACCCCGTGGACTGTAACCTACTAGGCTTCTCCATCCATGGGATTCTCCAGGCAAGAATACTGGAGTGGATTGCCATTTCCTTCTCCAGGGGATCTTCCCCGAGGCAGACGCTTTAACCTCTGAGCCACCAGGGAAGCCCATGTAACATTTTTAAATGTAACATTTTTAAATAATCAGAAAACAAACTATGTAACTTTAAAATAAATTCATGCTCTCTCAAACTAAAAGAGATTCAGAAAATTGTAGAAAACATATAAGCTGATGTGCATAAGTAGAAAGGAAGAAATTTATGGAATGAAATTTAAATTTTGAAAATAGACTCTTCTAGCACGTAACATTGAGCAGAGTTGTTCCAGCCTGAATGGGAGGGAGGTTTGGGGGAGAATGGATACATGTATATGTATGGCTGAGTACCTTTGCTGTTCACCTGAAACTACCACAATATTGTTAATTGACTTTACTCCAATACAAAATTAAAAAGTTTAAAGTTAAAAAGAAAAAGAAAATATAATCTTCTTTTTTAACCCAAAAATGTCCACAATAAAATTAAGGCAGGAAATGAATAGGCAAAAAATACAGAGCTTGGAAAAAAAAAAAAAGTTATCTCTTTGGTTGGTGTGAGAGGAAGGTAGGAAGTTAATCCAACCCATTCATAACCTTCACCCCACCCCAACCCCACCATACAATGGAGTCCTTTCCATTTCAGGGAAAAAAGCAAACACCAAAGATGCCAGGAAAGTTTGAAAAACATCATCTTAAGGAAAGAATGACTTCTAAAGGCCAGAGTTAAAGTTAACTAAAGATAATGAAGGGATTGTTACCCAAAACCAGGGCTTGATGAGTCTACATGCTTGGTTCAGTGGATTAAGAATTTTTTTACAAAGCGCAGGGAATTACGGAAGTGATTTAACAAATGACAGGAATCCAAGTGTTTGTATATTCTAGAGGCATAAAAAATATTTAAAAAGTTTTTCTAAATTAATGAGGTATTCCTATAATTTAGGTAACATAGTTTACATAGAGATCACATATTGTATAATTCTAACTTGCCCAGATAAGATGCACAGAAGAGAACCACTCTTTCCCTCATTTAGATTTCCATTAACCAAGTCCATTGTAAGGCTCTCTATCAGAGCAGAATAACAGAATAAAAGCAATAGACCTGAAATTTTATTTCAATTCTTTGGTCCTAATGTTATCAAATAATCCCTTGAGCCCTCTAAATCACTTTCAACTGAACTGACATATGTGCAGTGACCATTTTATTCTCTGACATTCCTATTAGAGGTTGCTTAGTAATAAACATATACAAATGAGCTGTGACTCTGATAAACTATTCAGTTTAGCTATCTTGGTGGTCCATCTGGACCACAAAATGATAGATTTTCAAAACATTTATATAGATTGAGTGGAGTGACCACTAAAACCTGAATTACCTATTGTGGTATCCAACCACAACAGCTCCAATGGGTCAACATCAGGTTATGCAAATTGCATCATGCTTATTCATAGAAATATTGAAACACTATTGGTATTGATAGCTCTTTTAATACAATGTGGTACCAGTGGTTTCCATGTTCACTCAGCTTATAAAAATCAACAGGCTTTATGCTAAAATGAAAAATGTTAATGAGTAACAGTCACAAAGAATCTTCTCCAATTTATGTTCCTGTAAAGTAACTACAAAATGGAATACTGATGAGTGGAATTCCTTTGTTCCAGAAGTCTATTAGTTTCATTTTCACACTCCTTCAATGGCTTATGTAAAACTCAAAACTCCTGTTTCTTGCGTAGTTCAAGTGCACACTACTGACACATACAACATTTCAATTAAAGTTCAATTTTTATAATACATATATTTATTCTAATTGGTACATCCCTATTTATTAATTTGACAGTATAATAATTTTGCATATAGGTTGTTAATAATAAAATTATTTTATGTATACATTGCTTAAATTCAGGAAATTTCATGGCCAAAAACAGGGTCGGGGGACCCACAATGTCCAGTAGAGGAATGGATAAACAAACTGTGGTATAAGCATACAAGGGAGATACCCCTTACATCTAAAAGCTGATGTGCTCCTCATAACACATGATAATGGGGATGAATCTCCATAGCTGAAAGAAGAAGCCAGGCAAAGAGAAAGCAGAATAATTTTATCAGAGTGAAATTTTACAAAAGGCAAACAACCTATGGTGAAATAAAGTAGATGATATTTTGCTTTGGTTGATGGGTGTGTGTGTTCAGGGCAGGACTATGGGAGACTAATGGGATATAGGGATTTACTCTAAAATAACTTGAAAATTGTGTGAGTGGTCAGTGAAACTATTCTATATCTTGATTTTGGTTGTCATAGCATGGGTGTATGAATTTATCAAAACTTTTGAACTATACATTTAGACAAATTTTACTGGGTGTCAAACCTGAAGAATGATAACTATTATAAAAATAAACATAGCATTGTACTGAAGGTCCCCTGTGGATTTTGAGGAATAGGCAGAGAATAACAGCAAATCTTGCCAAAAAAAACCCTTTCTCTTGTCTCCAAAGTTTCACTTTTTCTGACAGTTCATCAAATCACTCCTTTTCTCTAATTTTTCTTTACACCCCTGATCTATAGAAGAGTATCTCTTTATTATTTGCCACTTTCCTCCAACCCCTATCTCAAACTGTCTCAAGAGCTCAAATTTTCAGTCTGAACTAAATTAGTGCTTCTTTAGTTTATTCCATTTGCCAAAAGGCAGAAAAAAATGCAAGGCTCAAAAACAGAGAAGAAGGAAAAGAGGGAAGAAAAGAGAAGAGAAAGGAGTTTACAGTTTATTTTTATTTTTAAGCCAATATCATTGTGGTATTTTCTTAGTAATATTCTTAACTAGAATGTAAGATATATTCATTTTCTATTAATAAAAGATATAAACCTATAAGATAAGAAACATGACAAGGGAATCATTTATTGTCTTTGCTATATTCTTTCTTTCCCCTTTGCTGTTCAAATCTGGCATTCTTTTAATCAAGAGGAATCATTCTATTTATCTTTATCTCATCAAATCTTACAATCTTACAATCAAATTTACAATAAGTAAATCATAAAATGTTTTGGCCTGAGAATTAGTTCAAGAAGCCTTCATCTCCCTCTCCTCACCCTCCTCTAACACACATCTAGAAAGCTTCACTTAGTGTATCACTTACAACTCTATTAATACACTAGTCAGAAGCTGCCTGATCAAGAAGATCATCTCCTCAATAGTTAAACTGGAGTAGTTGAAATCAATGTATTTTGTTTCCTGGTTTCACTGAGGCTAATATCTTAAAAACACTATGGACACAAATGTGGTCACACACCCTGCTTTGCATGGGCAAAAGGAAAGAATCTGACTCTACCTTTTTTCTATTACTCAAGTGTGTACAATTAAGACAGATGAGTGCAGTGGACTCTGAAATCCCCATGGAAAGAGGATTTCGAGAAGGATAATAGGATTCATAAAAGAAAAACCACTCAAATTGAGAACTCTGGTATGGTCCAGAAGTACATTAAAAGAGATGAGATTGTTACAGATTTCCATCAGTATACAGGCAGTATTTGAGAATAATTGCAATGTACATAGTGTAACTAGGAGATGCTCTGTGAAATACTCTTTTGAGTTAAGATCTGAAGTAGATGAGGGCCCTAGGGAGACTCAGGAAAAAGTAGTAAAGGATGAGATCAAAGAGTTAGGGATGAGGTAGAGAAAGCACAATCTGTATAATCTCATAAACCATTCTAAGAATTTTAGCATTTATCATGAGTGAAACGAATTCCACACTGGAGTATTCTCTTCTGAGAAGAGAAAAAGATCTGACTTTGTTTTAAAGAATCATTCTTTGTGCAGTGTTGAAAATGAACTTAGAGGACGGGCACTCAAGCAGGAAGAGCTATAAGAGGCTGTTATAATAATCCAGGTCTGAGACGACAGGGCTTTGGATCATAGAAGTAAAAGGAAAAGTGGTGAAAAGCACTCAAATGACACATCTATTTTCAAACTTGATATTCAAAAGCCAGGCATACCTTACTACAAAATCCTTGTGGTTTTTAATTTTCTCCTTTTCTTGAAAATCTCCATTCCATTATCTAACATAGTACTCTTAGTGTAGACATACTTAGTTCAGTCGCTCAGTCATGACTGACTCTGCAATCCCATGAACCGCAGCACACCAGGCCTCCCTGTCCATCAATAACTCCCGGAGTTCACCCAAACTCATGTCCATTGAGTCGGTGATGCCATAAACCATCTCATCCTCTGTCATCCCCTTCTCCTCCTGCACTCAGTCTTTCCCAGCATCAGGGTCTTTTCAAATGAGTTAGCTCTTTGCATCAGGTGGCCAAAGTATTGAAGTTTCAGCTTGAACATTAGTCTTTCCAACGAACACCTAGGACTGATCTCCTTTAGGATGGACTGGTTGGATCTCCTTGCAGTCCAAGGGACTCTCAGGAGTCTTCTCCAACACCACAGTTCAAAAGCATCAATTCTCCAGCACTCAGCTTTCTGTATAGTCCACTCTCACATCCATACATGACTACTCGAAAAACCATAGCCTTGACTAGACAGACCTTTGTTGGCAAATATCTCTGCTTTTCAATATGCTGTCTAGGTTGGTCATAACTTTCCTTCCAAGGAGTAAGCATCTTTTAATTTCATGGCTGCAGTCACCATCTGCAGTGATTTTGGAGCCCAGAAAAATAAAATCAGCCACTGTTTCCAGTGTTTCCCCATCTATTTGCCATGAAGTGATGGGACTGGATGCCATGATCTTAGTTTTCTGAAGGTTGAGCTTTAAGCCAACTTTTTCACTCTCCTCTTTCACTTTCATCAAGAGGCTCTTCAGTTCTTCTTCACTTTCTGCCATAAGGTGTTATCTGCATATCTGAGGTTATTCATATTTCTCCTAGCAATCTTGATCCCAGCCTGTGCTTCTTCCAGCACAGCATTTCTCATTTCTCTTCTGCATAGAAGTTAAATAAGCAGGGTTGATCAATATACAGCCTTGATGTACTCCTTTTCCTATTTGGAACCAGTCTGTGTTCCATGTCCAGTTCTAAATGTTGCTTCCTTACCTGCATACCGTTTCTCAGGAGACCAACTCAGGTGGTCTGGTATTCCCATCTCTTTCAGAATTTTCCACAGTTTATTGTGATCCACACAGTCAAAGGCTTTGGCATAGTCAATAAAGCAGAAATAGATATTTTTTTGGAACTCTCTTGCTTCTTCCATGATCCAGTGGATGTTGGCAATTTGATCTCTGGTTCCTCTGCCTTTTCTAAAACCAGCTTGAACATCTGGAAGTTCACGGTTCATGTATTGCTGAAACCTGCCTTGGAGAATTTTGAGCATTACTTTACTAGTGTGTGAGATGAGTGCAATTGTGTGGTAGTTTGAGCATTCTTTGGCATTGCCTTTCTTTGGGATTGGAATGAAAACTGACCTTTTCCAGTCCTGTGACCACTGCTGAGTTTTCAAAATTTGCTGACATATTGAGTGCAGCACTTTCACAGCATCATCTTTTAGGATCTGAAATAGCTCAACTGGAATTCCACCACCTCCACTAGCTTTGTTTGTAGACATACTTATTATATAACAAACTATACATAATTTGTTGAGTTAATAATTGATGATGAATTTAAAAATTCTCTGGTTAAATAGAAATAACAAGCTTTGTCTCACACACACACATATACATTTGAACAAGTGATGAGAAAACTGGACAGCTACAAGAGGAAGAATGAAAATACACCATTTTCACACATCACATACAAAAATAAACTCAGCATTGATTAAAGATATGAAAATATGGCCTGAAACCATAAAATTCCTAGAAGAAAACATAGACAGTACACTTTTGACATTGGTCTTATCAATATGTTTTGGCTATGTCTCCTCCAGCAAGAGCAACAAAAGCAAAAATTAACAAATGAAAACACATCAAGCTAAATTTTTTACACAGCAAAAATACCCATCAACAAACAAAAGGGAACATACTGACAACAAAAGAAATTTGCAAAGTATATGTCCAATAAAGGGTTTATCCCCCAAGTATATAAAAGCACATATAATACAATATCAATTAAAATCCAACTTAAAAATAAGCAGAGGGTCTGAATAGGCACTTTTCAAGGAATACATACAGATGCTCCACAGGCACGTGAAAACATGCTTAACATCGCTAATCGTCAGGGAATACAAACAAAACCACAACTAGATAACACCTCACACTTATCAAAGAGACAATAAACTATAAGTTTTGCTGAGAATGTGAAGAAAAGGAAACCCTTGTGCACTATTGGTGAGAATGAAAATTGGTGCAGCCACTATGGTAAACAGTTATGGAGCTTCCTTGAAAAATTAAAAGCAGAACTACTATATGATCCAGGAACTTCACTTCTGGATATTTACCTGAAGAAAAGACAAATGCTAATTCAAAAATATATTTACACCCCAATGTTCATTGCAACATTGTTTATACTAGCCAAGATATAGAAGCAAGCTAAGTGTCCATCAATAGATGAATGGATACAGAGAACAAACTTATGTTTGAGAGAGCAGAGGAGGGTGGAAGGATGGGCAAAACAGGTGAAGGATGTAAAAAGGGCTGCTGCTGCTAAGTCGCTTCAGTCATGTCTGACTCTGTGCAACCCCATAGATGGCAGCCTACCAGGCTCCCCCAATCCTGGAATTCTCCAGGCAAGAATACTGGAGTGGGTTACTATTTCCTTATCCAATCCATGAAAGTGAGAAGTGAAAGTGAAGTCGCTCAGTCGTGTCCAACTCCTAGGACCCCATGGACTTCAGCCCACCAGGCTTTTCTGTCCATGGGAGTTTCCAGGCAAGAGTACTGGAGTGGGTTGTGTTAGTGTTAAGAGGGGAACAGACTCCTCTGTCCATGGGAGTTTCCAGGCAAGAGTACTGGAAAGGGTTGTGTTAACAGGGGAAAACTAACAATTATAAACCAAGTCCCAGGAATGCAATGTATAGCACAAGGGAATATAGTCAATAATATAGTAATAACTTTTTATGGTGCATAATGTATATTGACTATGTTGTACACCTGAACCTAACATTTAAGTCGACTATTTTCAATAAACAGCAACAACAGCTAAACATAATGATGCTTTGCGAAAGTTAATATAAAATAATGATAGGCAAATGAGAAAGCAGACTAGCTGGAGACAACCCATGGAAGTGTGTTATGTTTAGAGTACATAAATACTGGGCAGCAGAGTACATAAATATTGAAATATTAAAGGATGAGTAAGTGTTGGGACTCTAGAGACAAAGAATAATAAATATTTAGGATATAATGCCCTAAAATCTAAGAAGGAATTAAAGTAGTTGCTGGAAAGGAAGAAAATGCCACTCTGTTTATGTTTAGTTTATCCTCTGAAACTCACCTGCCATTATCTATAACAGAGCGAATAAAGACTTGATCAAGAAGATCAGTAGGGGAAATGTGTTGTTTCTCTTTTTCAATAGGACAAAAGAGGGTGTATGGTAAAGTTTTTAAAATAATTTAGTTGGTAGAAATAAAAGCCCTCATTCACCAAGATTGCCAAGACCTTGAAGTTAGATGTGCCTAATCATGGGATAACGTTTCTGTGTCTCAGTGCAAACAATGAGAAATATTAAGTGACTGATTTACTTTTCCTGTCTGATGCTTTCCTTTTCTAGCAATAAGAATTTGGTCCAAACAGCTTTTAATTATTAGTTGTAATTAGTTATTAGTTGCTTACTACTTTTTTATAATTATATTCATCTATTCATCAAAATCCTCTTCTAAAACTCTGTCAGTGTTTTATTTAACTCTTCTTGTTCTCTCACAGAAGGTGGGGTGATCATGCTGTTAGCGAGTTCAGAATTAAATATATGAAAAGTATGATCTATTCTCAAGTCAGATCCTGCAAATATGATATATAATTATATGATTAGCTAACATAAAATAATGAATATAATGCTACTCCTGAAAAACGATCTTTTTATTGCAAAGAGTCCAATGGTAATTCATTTCATTGTATGGGATATTTCTTCTACTACATAAAGACAGATTTAGATGTGTAAAATTCATACTTCTTATTCCCAGCCTGCATCTTCTATTGTGATTCCACTAAATTGTTGCTACATGATGATACCACTCATTATATTAATTATCTCCTGTTATTTCCCAGTAAGTCTGTGTAAGTAATTCAAGGGAATCTGTATGTCAAATCACATTAGTGAAGTAATACATCAAACATCTCATAAAGCAAATCCACAAAACACGTGGATTAACTTTTTATTATCCCAACTCAAGAAATTTGATAGCATGTATTATAGATAATGGTTATATTTATTATTGCTTATTTTGTGGCAGGCAGTTTCAAAAGTAATTTATATGTACTAATTCACTTAATTCACCTGTGTTGGTTAATTTAATGCATCAATTTGACTGGACTAAGGGATTCCCAGATAGCTATAAAATCATTATTTTGCATGAATAATCTATGAATCATGTATTGCATGAATCTATCATGCATTGTATGATCTATTGCATGAATGCATCTATGAGGGTCTTTGAATCTGTGCACTGAGTAGAGATCACTCTCACCAATGTGATGTGCAACATCCAACCCAGTGAGTGCCTGAATAGAACAGAAAGACGCAGGAAGAGTGCATTTGCTTTTTTCCCTTGAGTTGGGATGCACGTCTCCTGCCCTTTGACATTGGTCCTGGTTCTGAGCCTTAAAACTTGTACTGAATTACATCACTGACTTCCCTGTTTCTCAGTTTTCAGGTATCAAAGGATGGGACTTTTTGGTCTGCATTATCCTTTGAGCCAACTCTAATCATAGATCTCTTTTATCTGTTTATCTATCCATCCATCCATCCACTTTATTCATTCTATTTCCTTGGATAGCCTTAATACATCTTCCAACAATCTCATAATAAATGTACTTTTATTATATTTATGTTGTTTTTAATAAAACCAGGAAAAAAAATCTGAATAAATTGCCTCATGTCACCTAGCTGTTAAGTGATAAAGCTAAGGATGTGGCATAGATTTTGATAGATACAGGCATATATTCTATAAATAAATCTTTTATATTTATTCTATAAATCTTTTATATGTTTATAAATGAGATTAATACTTTATAAAAAATTATCTTCTACACTTTAATGGTGGATTTCATATTCACTATATGCTTACTTGTAGCAACTTTCAAAGGGATATAATAGAATATTAGCAAAAAAGTATAACTTTCAAACTCCTATTTTAAAGTATTTGGAAAATCTATTATAAAAAATGGTACTTTAAAATGCTTTACAGTTTGGATCAAGAATACTTGGATTTAAAGCAGAGCCCATACATGTATTAATTGCATGAATTTGGTACGTGTCATACCCATTTAAGCCTAGAAAAAAGATAATAATACTTTTTCTAATGAAACTAAATATGATAACATCTCAAAAATATGATAATTTTTGGCTTAGAGTAAGTGTATAATAAAATTATAATCATTTACTTTTATTTCTATAGACAGCTGTATGTTTAAAAACACAAATGTCATACATACAGGTGAATATGGTTCTAAATTTAGCCAAGGAAATTTGAGTACTGAATTGAGTGTTCTCATGGTTTATGATGGGGAAGACAATGGCAACCCACTCCAGTACTCTTGCCTGGAAGATCCCATGGATGGAGGAGCCTAGTGGGCTGCAGTCCATGGGGTCGCTAGGAGTTGGACACGACTGAAATGACTTAGCAGCAGCAGCATTGTCTATGATGTCTGTACTTAACTAAAATGCAGTATCTTTTGCCATGTATATGAATGTATCTTTTATGCTACATGCAAATGTGAAATGTAAAGATCCTATTGACCACTTTGTGAAAATAAAAATGACTAATGAATTGTATTATATCAATTTAGAAATTCAGCCACAAAATATAAATTCTTGTGTTACCATGGTAGAACATTACTCTAATTTAGCAGTATAAGCTTAGTTCCTGAAGAAAGGCAGTTTAGCAGGATTTCTGTACTGATACTCAGTATACTCAATAAGGGATTTAAATTTTATTTTGAACTTTAATTTTTTGTGACTATTTCCTTATTTGAATTCCAGGAAGACCTTTAAAAGACTTTTGTTTTAATGTGTAAGTCTCATTATTTTCTTTACACAATTAGAAGAAAGAAAATTTATACAGGATCTGATTATCTTTCTTGGAATTACTCATGACTAAGATGTTTTCTGGAGTCCAAAATGAAACTTAGTTTTGTTTTGTTTTTCATAACCCAATAAGAATGTTTTTCTCCATCAATTCAACTGAATTAACTGCAAGCAAAAATGAGACATATTGGAGAGTTTCTCCCTCAAAGCATGCATCATTAGTATATTTCCATTTGTTAAAATTGTTTAGGACAGTGAGGAACACTAGGCACAACACAATGTCCACAAACTTGATATCTTAGATAAATAGACCAATGCTTTGAAGAACTCATGCTACCAAAAGTCATGCAGGGAAAATATATTATCTTAATAGGCCTATATCTATTGAAGAAATTGATATAGTAACTAATTATTATGTTTAGATTATTTTACAGATGAGTCAAAGAACATTTAAGAAAAAATAGCAATTTTTCACAGCCTCTTCTAGAAAATAAAAGCAGAGGGAACACTTCCTAACATAATATGAGGTAAGCAAGAATCCATAATATACCACAAACGTATGAAGCAATCTCACTGAAATGAGTAGGGTAAAAAAGTGCTGACCTAAGTTTAGAAATCCATAAAATTAAGGACAAAATAAATTGTATATAAGCAATGTATTCTAGTTGATGAAGTTAAAAACCAGAGGGTATAGGTTAGCAATTCTGCTGCTGCTGCTGCTGCTGCTGCTAAGTCACTTCAGTCGTGTCTGACTCTGTGTGACCCCATAGACAGAAGCCCACCAGGCTCCCCCATCCCTGGGATTCTCAAGGCAAGGAAACTGGAGTGGGTTGCCATTTCCTTCTCCAATGCATGAGAGTGAAAAGTGAAAGTGAAGTCGCTCAGTCATGTCCGACTTTTAGCGACCCCGTGGACTGCAGCCCACTAGGCTCCTCCATCCATGGGATTTTCCAGGCAAGAGTACTGGAGTAGGGTGCCATTGCCTCCTCCGAGCAATTCTGATACTACTATAAATATATACTAGAAATGAATAGCTATGTAGATGGATGTCAAACATTTGAAGTCAGGTTTCTCACTGTTAGAGTGGGAAATTATAGATAAGCAAGGAGAGGAGGACTAAAATGATTCACTTGGTAATGGATTCATTAAAAGTTTGAAAAATCACTATGAGATCAAGTTTAGCTTAGCATAAATACAGACTTATATAGAGAATATTGATAGGTATATGTGTATATAGGACTTCCCAGGTGTTGCCAGTGATAAAGAATCTAGCTGCCCATGCAGAAGACATAAAAGATGTGGGTTTTATCCCTGGGTTGGGAAGATCCCCTGGAGTGGGAAATGGCAGCCCAACCCAGTAGTATTGACTGGAAAATTGCAGGGACAGAGGAGCCTGGCCACGGAGTCACAAAGAGTCATACATGACTGAGCATACACACATATGATATGCATATACACATGGGTTAGTATGGAAGCATTTATTTACTTGCTCTGCCAGCTGACAACCAAAAGCAATGGCAATAGGCAAGAAGCACACCTAGCACCTACATCTTACTTTCTAACACCAATCTCCAATTTAAAAAAACTATGTTCCTCAGAAATGTTTGATTCTATGAAATATGCATGAGCTTGGAGGACTCATAATATCAGAAAGCAAGATGGCACCCAAAACAACACCCACAATGACTGTTTTATGCCAAAGACACAAGAGACAACTGAGAACCTCCAAAAGGTCAAAGCTATTCTGTAATTTGAATGCAAAAATAATTTATTATACTTTAATTACATAATTATAACCCAAAACATAGATTAAGAACACATAAGTCCATACTTATATAAATAAATAACTTGAATAAAAATGAAAGTAAATTCACAATGTAGATAAATTCTAAATAACTTCTGTAGATACTCTGTTTTTAGGGAGGCAGAACATAATTCCCTACTCCTCACCTGTGGGCTGAGCATAGTAAATTTCTTCCAAGAAGTACAGCATGAAAAGAGGTAAAGAAGAGTTCCTTTACAACAAAGTTTTATAAACGCGATGCCACCTAAATGCTCAATGTCATCATCAGCTGTTAGAAGCCATGTTGATATTATGTGCCTTTAATATCATGTGATAAAATGGCTCTTTACCTCTGTGTTCTTTTCCAAAAGCTCTAACCTTGGACTCACAGTAAGAAAAATGTCAGGCAAGTATCTCAATAGCTGGACATTCTATAAAGTACCTGGTCAGTGCTGCTCAAAGTTGTCAAGGTCATCAGAAACAAGGAACATCTGGGAAACTTTCTCAGCCAAGAGTACCTGAAAGAAAAATGATGATGAACTTTGAATGATGAGATGATTAATGATGAAAAATGAACAATGTGGTATTCTGGATGGGATCCTGGAAGCAAAAATGACATTAAATAAAACCTAAGGAATCTGAATAGGAGACGGCAATGGCACTCCACTCCAGTACTCTTGCCTGGAAGATCCCACTGGTGGAGGAGCCTGGTAGGCTGAAGTTCATGGGGTCGCGAAGAGTCGGACACAACTGAGCGACTTCACTTTCACTTTTCACTTTCATGCATTGAAGAAAATGGCAACCCACTCCAGTGTTCTTGCCTGGAGAATCCCAGGGACGGGGGAGCCTGTTTGGCTGCTGACTATGGGGTCACACAGAGTCGGACACGACTGAAGTGACTCAGCAGCAGCAGCAGCTTATAATAATGGAGAAGGCAATGGCACCTCACTCCAGTACTCTTGCCTGGTAAATCCCATGGATGGAGGAGGCTGGTAGGCTGCATTCCATGGGGTCGCTAGGAGTCAGACACGACTGAGAGACTTCACTTTCCCTTTTCACTTTCATGCATTGGAGAAGGAAATGGCGACCCACTCCAGTGTCCTTGCCTGGAGAATCCCAGGGACGCGGGAGCCTGGTGGGTTTCCATCTATGGGGTCGCACAGAGTCAGACACGACTGAAGTGACTTAGCAGCAGCTTATAATAATGTATTGATAGTCATCCATTGTTTGTAGTAAATATGTCATACAAATGTAATAATGTTAACAGCTAATATCATGTGGGGTTTACATGAGAACTTTGTACATCTTCATATTTTTTTTAATTAAAAAGTAGTTTATCTAAAATAAAACAAAAATATTCTACATAATTATTTAGATAGCAGAAAAGTGTTCACTAAATGGATTTCTCAAAACTTATTTAAACACTCAGCTGATATTAAACATTTCACATTTATGCCAAATTTTTACAATCCATCCATTCATGCAACAAACAAATATTAAAAACTTTGTCAGATGCTATCGTAAGATTTGAGATTCAACAAAGAAATAAAATAGAAATAAGCCCCGTAATGCTATGCTAATAAATAATGAGGGAGAGAGGCAAAATATAAGTAAAATAAAACTGAAGACAATAAAATAAAAATAAAAGCAGGTATAGAAGTAGAATACAGAAGATGGAGGAGGAGTAGGTGGATGTGGAGTACATTTCTCTTCACTGATCCATCAGGAATACACCTTCAGATACAGAAGTGCATGCAGAACATCAGCTGAGAGCCATCAGGAGTATCTGACCAGTGGAAAAGAATATAAAGAACCATGTAAAACTCTGTAGAACAAAGGAACTAGGGAAAAAAAACAGGAGTGTTAGAAGTACCGGACCTGCCCTCAGCTGGTGGGGGAACTTAAACAGGGGTCCAATCCCTACATCGGAGCAATTGTGAGTCAGAGGAGAAACATTTAAGGCTGAGAGTGAAACAGTTGATCTGTGGCAGGCTAAATGAAATGAGAACCTGAAACTGAGAAATGAGAACTGAAATCAGACAGTCCTTGCCACAGCCATACATACTGTGGACAGGAACACTGGTCCCCTGGAAGGGGCAGCAGCTGAGAGCTGCAGTTTAGGGCTTGTGGAACAATCCCAGGGCAAGAGCTGCTGTTGACTGCAGAGAGACGGATCAAGGGGATGTGAGGGAGGAGATTGTAATGGGAGATGGCTGTGGCGGAAAGCCAGGCAGCCATGGGAGCAAGGTGATGCTGCTGAATCATGTGTAGGGGGTGGAGCCATCAGCATAGCTTCTTTCTCCCCACAGGCCAGCATCTGCAGCTGAACAACAGAGAGGCTGGCCCATCAAATGTCTGACTCACTGAACTACAGAGTAGGACCCCACCCAAGGTGCTCCTTTAAGTGGCTAATGTGGTGATCTACTAGGGACTCTCAAGAGCTGTCTCTTATACACATCTAGATGTGTATAAGAGACAGGAGAAAGACTGGCCAAAGAGGCCTTCTGATTGCCAGCTACAAGAGGCTCAAAAAAAGACTCTGATAGGACCATAACTCCCTCGGTGGAGGCAGTCCATGTCCCTGTACACCTGGCACAGCCAGGGTCCCTGCAAGCCAAGCAGCTGCACCACCTTCACGCTCAGCACTCACTGGGGCAGAGCTGCCACCGGCAAAAAAAGCCTTGCATCTATGCATACAGGGTCACTTTGGTTGTGTCTAACTCTTTCCGATCCTGTAGACTGTGGCCTGCTAGGCTTCTTTGTCAGGGAGGGAAGTTCTCCAGGCAAGAATACTGGAGCGTATTGGTCAATACTGGTTGCCATACCCTTCTAGAGCACTATATTTCCAGCTGCCCTAGCCACCAACTCCCCTAAGTACCTGCCAGAACCCCTGCAAGCCAAGCAGCTGCACCACCTCCCCACGTGGCCCTCACAGGGGCAAACCCAAACCCTCCAGGGCAGCCTCAGGAGCAACCCCCAGTGGACGACCCACATGCAGAGGTGGAAATAAAGCCACAATTGAAACCCAGGGGCAGTGTGGCCAAGGAAGAAGACCCAAAACCTTCCCACCAGCAATACAAGCTGAAGATTAAATCCACAAGATCCACTAGGCAGACCCTGTGTCTATGAAATATATAAAAGGTCATTGAGAGCACCCACAAAAGAAAACACACTAGTTCTGATAGCTGTGGACATTGGAGGCAAGAAACATAGGAGTAGGACCAGATTAGAACCTGAGCTGCCCCCACAGCAGATCCAGAGCTCAGCACAGTGTTGGAGGGCATCCTACAGAGCTGAGGTGGACTGTGACTCCCAGCAAGGGAAAAGACCCAGACAGCAGTGACTCAAGAAAAACATTTATTATTCTTTTGTTTTGACTTCTTCTATAGATTCTTTGGATTTTTTCTCCCCTCCCCCCTCACTTTTTTTCCCCTCTCTGTTGTAGCTGTTGATTTTATTGGCACTATAAAATTCAACTGAGCATTTGAGCTATTTTTTTCCTTTCTCAGTCACATTTTTCATTGTTGTTATTAACCTCTGCCTCTACGTTGGACTTTTGCAGTTCTGTGGAATTTTCATTTTTTCTTTTCTCTTTTTTTAATTTTAATATTTAAACCTATTATTATTTTTCTATATTTATTCCTTTTTTTGCTTTTCCTACTGTCCTTTTCCCCTTGCAGTTAAGAAGACATGTATACACTGAAAGAGAAAGGATGGAAAAGGTATTCCATGCAAATAGGAAGCAAAAGAAAGCTGGAGTAGCAATCCTCACATGAGACAAAATAGACCTTGAAAGAAAGAAGATTACGAGAGAAAAGGAAGGACACTATATAATGATCAAGGGATCAATCCAAAGGAAGACATAGAATTGTAAATATTTATGCACCCAACATAGAAGCAACTCAATACATAAGACAAACACTAACAGACATAAAAGGAGAAACTGACAGTAACACAATAATACATTCACACCTATGGACAGATCTTCAAAACAAAAAATTAATAAGGAAACACTTCTTAAATGAATGATACATTAGATGAGATGGATCTCATTGATATCTTCAGGACATTCCATCCAAATACAGAGTACACCTTCTTCTCAAGTGCACATGGAATATTCTCTTGGATAGAACACATCTTGGGTCACAAATCAAACCTCAGTAAATTTCAGAAAATTGAAATTATATCACGCATCTTCTCTGACCACAATGCTATGGGCTGCTGCTGCTAAGTCACTTCAGTCGTGTCCAACTCTGTGCAGCCCCATAGATGACAGCCCACCAGGCACCCCTGTCCCTGGGATTCTCCAGGCAAGAACACTGGAGTGGGTTGCCATTGCTTTCCCCAGTGCATGAAAGTGAAAAGTGAAAGTGAAGTTGCTCAGTCATGTCCAACTCTTTGCAACCCCATGGACTTCAGCCTACCAGGCTCCTCCACCCATGGGATTTTTCAGGCAAGAGTACTGGAGTGGGGTGCCATTGCCTTCTCTGCAATGCTATGGGACTAGATATCAATTACAAGAAAAAAAACTGTAAGAAGCACAAACACATGGAGATTAGACAACATGTTTCTCAATAACCAACAAGGTTACTGAAGAAATCAAAAGGGAAATTAAAAATTTTCTAGAAACAAATGACAATGAAAACACAACAACTCAAAACTTAGAGGATGTAGCAAAAGCAGTTCTAAGAGGGAAGTTCATAGCAATAAAATCCTGCATCAATAAACAAGAAAAACATTGAATAGACAACATAACTTTACACCTAAAACAACTGGAAAAGGAAGAACAAAATCCCCCACAAAATTAGTAGAAGGAAAGAAATCATAAAGATCCAAGCATAAATAAATGAAAAAGAAATGAAAGAAATAATAGTAAAGATTAATAAAACTAAAAGCTGATTCTTTGAGAAGATAAACAAAATTGACAAACCTTTAGCCAGACTCATCAAGAAAAAAGGAGACAAGAATCAAATCAACAAAAATAGAAATGAAAAAGAGGAGGTTACAACAGACAATGCAAAAATACAATGATTATAAGACACTATTATGAACAAATATATGGCAATAAAATAGATAACCTGGAAGAAATGGACAGATCCTTAGAAAAATTCAATCTTCCAAGACTGAACCAGGAAGAAATAGAAATTATGAACAACCCAAGTATAAGAGCTGAAATTGAAGCTGTGATCAAAAATCTCCCCAAAAACAAAAGTCCAGGACCAGATGGCTTCACAGGAGAATTCTATCAATCATTTAGAGAAGAGCTAATGCCTATCCTTCTAAAACTCTTTCAAAAAATTGCAGAGGAAGGAACACTTCCAAACTCATTGTATGAAGCCATCATCACCCTGATACCAAAACCAGACAAATACAACACAAAAGCAGGAAACTACAGGCCAATATCACTGATGAACATAGATGGAAAAATCCTTAACAAAATCTTAGAAAACAAAATTCAGCAACACATCAAAAAGCTCATACACCATGATCAAGTTAGGTTTATTCCAGGGATGCAAGGATTCTGCAATATATGCAAATTAATCAGTGTGATGCACCATATTAACAAATTGAAGGATTAAAATCATATGCTAATCTCAATAGATGCAGAAAAAGCCTTTGACAAAATTCAGCAACCATTTATGATTAAAACTCTTCAAAAAATTGACATAGAAGGAACCTACCTCAACAAAGTAAAGGCTATATATTTTAAGCCTATCAGTTCAGCTCAGTTCAGTTCAGTCACTCTGTTGTGTCCGACTCTTTGCGACCCCATGAATCGCAGCACGCCAGGCCTCCCTGTCCATCATCAACTCCCGGAGTTCACTCAGATTCACGTCCATCGAGTCAGTGATGCCATCCAGCCATCTCATCCTCGGTCGTCCCCTTCTCCTCCTGCCCCCAATCCCTCCCAGCATCAGAGTCTTTTCCAATGAGTCAACTCTGCGCATGAGGTGGCGGAGTTTCAGCTTTAGCATAATTCCTTCCAAAGAAATGCCAGGGCTGATCTCCTTCAGAATGGACTGGTTGAATCTCCTTGCAGTCCAAGGGACTCTCAAGAGTCTTCTCCAACACCACAGTTCAAAAGCATCAATTCTTCGGCACTCAGCCTTCTTCACAGTCCGACTCTCACATCCATACATGACCACAGGAAAAACCATAGCCTTGACTAGACTGACCTTTGTTGGCAAAGTAATGTCTCTGCTTTTGAATATACTATCTAGGTTGGTCATAATTTTCCTTCCAAGGAGTAAGTGTCTTTTAATTTCATGGCTGCAGTCAACATTTGCAGAGATTTTGGAGCCCAAAAAAATAAAGTCTGACACTGTTTTCCACTGTTTCCCCATCTATTTGTCATGAAGTGATGGGACCGGATGCCATGATCTTCGTTTTCTGAATGTTGAGCTTTAAGCCAACTTTTCGCTTTCCTCTTTCACTTTCATCAAGAGGCTTTTAGTAGCAAACATTATTCTCAAGGACAAAAAACTGAAAGCCTTCCCCCTAAGATCAGGAACGAGACAAAGGTGGCCACTTTCACCACTATTATTCAACATAGCTCTGGAAGTTCTAGCTAGAGCAATCAGAGAAGTTTAAAATAAATAAATAAAAGGAATCCAGATCGAAAAAGAAGCAAAGCTCTCACTGTTTGTAGATGACATGATACTGTACATAGAAATCCCTAAAGATAGTATCAGAACATTACTAGAACTAATCAGTGAAATTAGCAAAGTTGCAGGATACAAAATCAATACACAGAAATCATTTGCATTTCTACATACTAACAATGAAAAGTCAGAAAGAGAAATTAAGAAATCAATCCCTTTCACCATTGTAACAAAAAGAATTAAATATCTAGGAATATTCTTACCTAAGGAGACAAAAGAACTGTACACAGAAAACTATGAGACACTGATGAAAGAAATCAAAGATGACGAAAACAGATGGAGAGATATTTCATATTCCTGAGTAGGAAGAATCAATATTGTGAAAATTAATATACCACCAAATGCAATCTACAGATTCAATGTGATCCCTATCAAATTACCAATGGCATTTTTCACAGAACTAGAACATGTTCAGGAGCATGTTGTTTAGTCTTAATATTTTGTAAATTTTCTATTTTGCTTCTTGTAATTAGTTTCTACTTTCATACTACTGTGATCAGAAGGATGCTTGATATGGTTTAAATATTCTTAAATTTAAGATTTGTTTTGTGTCCTAACATATAAATTATCTTGGAGAATATTCCATATTCACTTGAGAAAAAATATGTATTCTGCTACTGTTGGATGGAACATTCTATGTTAAGTTTATCTAGTCTAATGTGTGTGTCAGTCTTGTTTAAAAAAAATGGTCAAAGGTATGAACTGACATCTTTCCAAAGAAGATATACAGATGGACAAGTACATGAAAAAGTATTCAACATCAGTAATCATCAAGGAACTACAAATCAAAAACACAATGAGATATTATCTCATACCTATTAGAGTGGATATCATCAAAAAAAGGAAGAAATAGTAATATTGGTGGGAAAAGGGAACACTGTTTCATTGTTTGTGGAAATGTAAATTTGTTCTGCCACTCTGGAGAACAGTATGGAGGTTTTTTAAAAAAATTAAAACAGAACTTCAATCTTTCCCAGCATCAAGATCTTTTCCAATGAGTCAGCTCTTTGCATAAGGTGGCGAAAGTGTTGGGCTTCAATATCAGTCCTTCCAATGAATATTCAGGGTTGATTTCATTTTGGATTGACTGGTTGGATCTCCTTGCAGTCCAAGGGACTCTCAAGAGTCTTCTCCAGCACCACGACTAAAAAGTATCAATTCTTCATTGCTCAGTCTTCTTTATGGTACAGCTTTCACACCTCTGTACGACTACTGGGAACACCGTAACTCTGACTATACAGACCTTTGTCAGCAAAGTGATGTCTGCTTTTTAGAGGAGTAAGCTTCTTTCAGTTTTGTGGCTGCAGTCATCATCCATGGTGATTTTGGAGCCCAAAAAAATAAAATCTGTCATTGCTTCCACTTTTTCCCCGTCTATTTGCCATGAAGTGATGGGATCAGATGCCATTCTCTTTGTTTGTTTGTTTTTAGTGTTGACTCTCTAAGCTAGCTTTTTCACTCTCCTCTGACTCACAATATCTAAAAAAATTCAAGTTCATGCAAATAGACTAGAATGGAGGTTACCAGAAGTTAGGGGGTGGGAAAAAGGTAGAGAAGTTGATCTAAGAGTACAAATATTCAGCTAAAAGATAAATAAGATCTGGGCATCTAATGAACCACATAATTAATACACTAAAGCTTCTGACAGAGTAGATCTTAAACATTCTCACACACAAAAAAAGAAAATGGAAATTATGAATTTTGATGCAGATATTAATAAATGCTATGGTAGTAGTCATTTTGCACTATATGTCCATCAAATCAACATATTGTGCACCTTAAACAGTGAACAATGTTATATGTAAATTATCTCAAAAAGCTGGAGAAAAAACATCCATAATCTAAGGAACTAAAGAGAAAAAAAAAACTTCTTCTTTTGCATAAAGTTAATTATCCATGCACAACTCAAGTATTTTAAAACATTTGAGTAACTATCTTAAATACTGAAATAAAAAGTCCCACTAATGAGATTGTTTAATCTATTTCCCCAGAATTAGTGCATACATTTGAATTAGGCAATTACATAAAACAAAAAGCCTAAAATAAAAGTGAATGAATATAATAAATGTTTAATTTTTATATAAAGAAACTCTAGAAATAGGTAATACAAGGCTTCCTTAGCCTCTCCATGGTTATCAGAGACTCGGGCTCTTTCTATTTCATTGCACTAGCATCCTCATTTACTGATTTTACTACTCTGATAAAAGAAGGCTGCTCTCACATATGTAATTCAGTTTACAGGAAGAAATAAGAAAGAAAGGAAGGGCAAAGAGAATCACCTTCTAGGAAATTTTGCCAGTATATTTTCTTTAACAGGCTTACCCAAAATCTCATTACCACTATCACCTTCACACATCATTTGCTAGAACTGCATCACATGACCAAACCCAGATGCAAGCTGCCATAGAACATAGTACTTACAGTTAACAATATAGTATTGTGCACTTTAAAGAGGATGATATCACTTTAAAGAGGATGATATCACTTTAAATGTTCTTACCTCATATACACACCAACTGGAGAAAGTTTTTGAAAGTGATGGATATATTTAGTAACTTAACTGTGGTGATAAGATCACCAGTGTATGCTTATGTCCAAAATCAGCAAGATGTACACATTTAATGCATGCAATTTTTGGTATTTCAACTATACATCATGAAGGTAAAATTAAAAAAAAATTTTCCTAACAGATTCATTGTTATTGATAAAAATGAAGAAAACTTTTTTTCCCCTAAGGAGGAAGAAAAGTGTATCTTCAGTAGACATTTATCAGTATATACAGTAACAATTAAAATACAGTTGACCCTTGAACAGTGGAAGGGTTAGTAATGCCAGCACTCCAAGCAGTGAAAAATTCAATTTATAATTGTCCCTCCATATTCAAGATTCCACCATATACATGCTTCCTCCTTATCTGAGGGTCTGCATCCTCAGATTTAACCAAACAGGGATCATGTAGTACTGTAGTATTTACTACTGAAAAAAAAGTCTGTGTGTAAGTGGACTTGCACAGAGAAACCCATGTTGTTGAAGGGTCAACTGCATATTTTAAAATATTTTAGATGACATATATCTGTTATGGTCTTATTTTATTTCCTAATTAGTTCAAAGTTTAATACTAAGTTGCATGTTTAATAGTCATTAGTATTATACATGTCAGTATTTACAAGTATAATTTAAGAAAGTTATAAGTTGAGAGCCAAACCAAGGGCAAGAAAACAAAACAGGGCTTCCCTGGTGGATCAGTGGTAAGGAATCTGCCTGTCAGTAGAGAGGACACAGGTTCAGTCCCTGGTCTGAGAAGATCCCACGTGCTGCAAAGCAACTAAGCCCACCCACTACAACTGTTGAGCCTGTGCTCTAGAGCCCAAGAACCACAACTCTGCAACTCAAGAAGCCTGCATTCCCAAGAGCCCGAGGTCTGCAATAAGAGAAGGCACCACAATGAGAAGCCTGCACATTACAGCTAGAGAGTAGTTACCCAAGTGTATTTGACTCTCTGAGTTCTGTTTTTTTTTTTTCCAACAAAACTGATGATAACGTTCCTATGAGTGAAATAAATCTGCAATATATGAAAATGTTGCTTGATTTTTACAACTAGAGAGTAGCCCTCCCTTGCCACAGCTACAGGAAAGCCCACACAGCAATGAAGATTCAGCACAGCCAAAAATAAATAACTTTTAAAAAAGAAAAGCAAAACAACTTCCATTCAACTTATAAGGGTTAGAAAAGTGCCAGTTATAAAGTCACAGTAGCTGCTGATTTGGGGGCATATTTTTTGAAGAACAAAAGTATGACATGACCCACTGTAATGTGGAAACTGTAAATCCCCAGTTACTTTCATTCATGTGGTGTGAACCACTATATATCCAGAATGACTATGTTCTAATTATATTATCAGAGATAGAAAATGACTAGCACATTTGCATAAATTAATTTTTAAATAATTATTTTAGAAAATGATGGGACTCTCAGGATTTGTAGTAAGATAAATCATGACAGATGAAAGGAGAATAAGATGTGGGAAACTCCTCAAAAGTCAGATATTAGGGTTTTTCCCAGTTATACCTAAATTTCATCCAAGATTTATGTGCTTAAGAAGAGTGGGGTCCTGAAGATAATACAGAGATTCTGAAGATTAGTTTTCAAACTTTATCAAAATCATCCTTGAATAGAATACATTATAAATTCCTATCAATTTAACTTTTGATAAGTTGACTTAAAAACATTCAAAACATACATGCATTGGTGGAATAAAGCATTACAAAAAATTGTCACTTAGTTTTTTCTGTAATAACTAGGGAATGTACAGATAATGACCCTGAGTATGTCCTCTTACTCAGTATCATCAAAATATAATTTTGATTAACTTCACAAGGGATGTGCGGATATCAAGATATAAACAGTATTTTGACAGGTTTGGCTTTCCTAATAAAACTAATAACTTTGAAATCTATTAATACTTTCTCTCCTACTTCATGGTCTTAGTTCCAGTCATTTCCTGGGACTATAAATTTATTCATTTCTCCTACCCCTTAGTCATAATAGGTAAGATAGAAAAATTAAAGAAGGGGGGGTCAAACACTTGTGAGGATTTTTTTCACTAGTTAATTTATTAATAAATTATGAAAATATTTTGAGCACTGGTCTATCTCCATAAAGGTAGGGGAATATTAGAGATAAAATTCAAACAGGTATAAACCAGGACACCATAACCAAGAAATAATGAAAATCAAATGCTGTTATAAGATCATATATAGATAAGAATCAGAAGTTTGATCCAGAATCAAGACTGCCAAACTAAGGCAACAAAACAAACAAAAAATCCAGCAAAATTGGAAATGAGTACACACACAAAAAGCTTAGTCCCAAGAGAAATAGATCTAAAATCTAGGGTCAATTAAAGAGAGAAAGTGAGCCCATATAAACTGCGAAGTTAGGAAATGATCAATGTGCAACAGTATAAGATACCAGTAAATGAAAGGAGTATAGAGTATATAGGTCCACTGAATATCCTATCACCTTATTATTGAATTGCTTTTATGATTAAAAAAAAGTACCATTGTTAAGTTGTAAATGATTAATAAAAATAGAAAAATGATACAGATTAGTTTCAAAGGGCGCCACATTGTAGCTCTGGTCAGTTGGTCAAATTGAATTGGAACAGTAATAACAACCTGAAAAATTATCAACAGTCATGAGACATAATGTATAGCATTGCTAAGTCACTTCAGTCGTGTCCGACTCTGTGCGACCCCATAGACGGCAGTCCACCAGGCTCCCTGTCCCTGGGATTCTCCAGGCAAGAACACTGGAGTGGGTTGCCATTTCCTTCTCCAATGCATGAAAGTGAAAAGTGAAAGTGAAGTCGCTTAGTAGTATACGACTCTTAGCGACCCCATGGACTGCAGCCTACCAGGCTCCTCCGTCCATAGGATTTTCCAGGCAGAGTACTGGAGTAGGGTGCCGTTGCCTTCTACGATGTATAGCACTGAGTGGGGATCAAAGGCCTAATGTTTTCAATCTTCAGTTGAGGAGTACACACGAAAAACACCTACTGCAATGAAATCTCTATTAGGCAGCAACCTGCGTTTACCCTAGGTCTGATAAGATTCTGGTGATTTACTTAGAAGGCAGGCTTTTGTTAAGGAGAACCCTCTGAAATATTTTTGAATGGTCACTTTTCCTTTCCCATGTTGGAAACATGAGGGATTATAGTTCAGTCTTCATTTTCAGAACCTAGTGGCAATCTTGGATTTAATTTACAAATGTGGGAGGGGCTCTTATGAATACAAAAGAAAAGTGAAGTCACTCAGTCATATCTGACTCTTTGCGACCCCATGGACTGTAGCCCACCAGGCTACTTCATCCATGGCATTTTTCAGGCAAGGATACTGGAGTGGGTTGCCATTTCCTTCTCTAGGGGATCTTCCCCACCCATGGATCAAAACCAGGTCTCTCGCGCTGCAGGCAGAATCTTTACCATCTGAGCCACTAGGCAAGCTGTATGAATAACAAAATGAGCATTTAAAAAGAGAACTTTTAATAGCAAAAGGTAAAAAAGGTTTTGTGAAAATGTATAGTTTTTACCTTTTCCTTTTTTTCCCCTTTTTCAACAGCTTTCTTTATGACCATGTTACAGAAATTAAATATAGATAGTGAATAATTCTGTAACTCTTTTACTTCTATCTTTTCTAATTTCTTTCTCCAGCTTTCCTTAAACTCTTTGGTCTTTTTCCCCCTGAATAGAATGCTTAGTTCTGTTCTCATACCTTTTTTAAAAAAGCTTTTAATGCTGCAAAACTACTACATGAAGCAACTTTGAATGTATCTCATATGTTTTTGTTCAAAAACTTTCTCATTTTTGTGCATGCTAGGTCGCTTTGGTCATGTCCAGCTCTTTGCAACCCCATGGACTGTAGCCTGCCAGGCTCCTCTGTCCATGGGATTCTCCAGGCAAGAATACTGGAGTGGGCTGCCATGACCTTCTCCAGGGGCTCTACCCAACTCAGGGATCAAGCCCACGTCTCTAACATCTCCTGCATTGGCAGGAGTTATAAGAGACAGCCCATGGACTGTAGCCTGCCAGGCTCCTCTGTCCATGGGATTCTCCAGGCAAGAATACTGGAGTGGGCTGCCATGACCTTCTCCAGGGGCTCTACCCAACTCAGGGATCAAGCCCACGTCTCTAACATCTCCTGCATTGGCAGGAGGGTTCTTTACGACTACCGCCACCTGGGAAGCCCTTCTCATTTTTACTGTTTTCTAATAACTCAGTTATTCATGCAGCTACTTCCAAATATTCAAGTAATTTAGGATGTTTTTCTTTAGTATCCCAACATTAATTTTTTTATATTTTATTTTTAAGATGATGAAGTAGTAAAATTACTATAGAAATGCACTGAAAAACTTAATTATAACATTAATATCAGTGATTGTAAGTGGTATATGATGCTTGAGGAGATACATTTCCTGTTCTTATGGTGTAAGGTTATATGAATATATAGATAAACAAACATTAAATAACTCAAGTGTTTTATGTCTTTCAGCTTAGTTCAGTCGATCGGTGGTGTCCGACTCTTTGAGACCCCATAAACCGCAGCACGCCAGGCCTCCCTGTCCATCACCAACTCCCGGAGGTTACTCAAACTCATGTCCGTTGAATTGGTGATGCCGTCTAACCATCTCATCCTCTGTTGTCTCCTTCTCCTCCTGCCTTCAATCTTTCCCAACATCAGGGTCTTTTCAAATGAATCAGTACTTCGCATCAGGTGGCCAAAAACTGGTGTTTTAGCTTCAACATCAGTCCTTCCAATGAACACCCAGGACTGATTTCCTTTAGGGTGGACTGGTTGGATCTCCTTGCAGTCCAAGGGACTCACAAAAGTCTTCTCCAACACCACAGCTCAAAAGCATCAATTCTTTGGTGCTCAGCTTTCTTCACAGTCCAATTCTCACATCCATACCTGACCATTGGAAAAACCATAGCCTTGACTAGATGGACCTTTGTTGGCAAAGTAACGTCTCTGTTTTTTAATATGCTGTCTAGGTTGGTCATAATTTTCCTTCCAAGGAGTAAGCATCTTTTAATTTCATGGCTGCAATCACCATCTGCAGTGATTTTGGAGCCCAAAAATATAAAGTCAGCCACTGTTTCCACTGTTTCCCCATCTATTTGCCATTTATGTCTTTAGTTAGTTATTTTTGTTTCCATAGCCAACCAGAGAATTACAGTAATGCATGAACTTTTAATACCAGTCCTGCATCTAACTGTATTTCTAATGACTCCTGTTTTTCACAGAATGAAGCTGCTTTCCTGTGCTTAGCATTTCATGACTCACATGGCTTTATAATATGCAAGTAACCATTTTGTCCAATTGCTTTTGTTTTGTGGTAAGAACATTTAACATGAAAGTTGCCATGTAAACAAATTTTAAGTATATAATTGATAACTATAGGCACAAATTTTACAGTTGATCACTAGAACTTATTCATCTTTTGTAACTGAAACTTTATATGCAATGAATAACAATCCCCCTTTGTCCCATTCTCCTAACCCCCGGCAACCATCATTCTACTCTGTTTCTATGATTTAACTATTTTATATACCTTCTGTAAATGAAATCATGCAGTACTTGTTTTCCTGTGACTGGCTTATTTCACTTAGTTTAATATCCTCAAGGTTCATCCATGTTGTTGTATATGGCATAATTTTCTATTTTAAATGCTGAATAATATTCCACCATATGTATATACCACATATTCTTTATTTGCTCATCTTTAATAGACATTTATGTTGTTCCTCTATTGTGATTATTATAAATAATGCTGCAATAAATATAAGAATGTAGGTATATCCTGAATACCTTATTTCATTTCTTTTCAATATATATTTAGAAGTAAAATTACTGGATAATATTTTACTATTTTTTGAGGAACCTCAACAGTATTTTTCAAAATGTTTGTACCATTTTGCATTCCCACCAACAGTGTAAAAGGATTCAAATTTCTCCACTTAATCACCAACACTTGTCATTATTTAAAATGCAATAGCCACCCTAACAGGTATGAAATTTTGATTTGCACCTTCCTGATGATTAGTGATTTTGAATATTTTTTCATATGCCCAGTGACCATTTGTATATCTTCTCTAGAAAATTTCTATTTGGGATCTTTTCTCATTTTTAAGTCAGGTTATTAGTTCGCTTGCTATTAAGTTGTAGAAGTTCTGCAATATATATACATGAGGAGTTCTAAAATGTATTTTAGATATTAATTCCTTACAAGATACATGGTTTGCAAATACTTCTTCCATTCCTCAGATGGTCTTTTATTCTTAATTTTTTCCCCTTACTATGCAGAAGCTTTTTAGTTTGATGTTGACTATTTTGGTTTTTCTTGTTTGTGTTTTGCATGTCATATCCAAGAAATCACTGCCAAGACCAAGATTATGTTCCCCCCAATTTTTTCTTCAGGTAGGTATATAGCTTCAAGTCTTATGGGTTATACCCTGAAAACCTGAAATCAGATTTCAGAAGTAGAGTAGCTGTTGATAATAAAAAGGTCCAGTCAATGAACCAACTGATTAAAAAATTGGAAAAGCCATCAGTAAATGGTTTAGGGATATAATGGGACAGCAGTAGAGGCCAATCAAAGAAGATCATTGGGTTTAACAATTCTAATGACACATATTCTAATACAATCTTGGTGTCATTTTTTAAGTAACTTTGGGGACAAAAATTGGAATTCAATATTAAAATTTAGGATTAAGTATTCAATAACCATATTATCATCAGGATGAAGTTTCTGTTGACAGCAATGTTTCTAATTTGTATCTTACATTTTTGTGCAGAAATTTCCCTATATTTTCTCTTGGAAAAGAGAGCTGATCAATGAAAAGACATATGTGTTCTTGGGAAATGCCATTACGTTATGTAATTTAAAAATCCGAGTCTATTTTTCACTTCTTAGAGTTTTCAAGTCTAATAATCCCTTTCCTTTGGGCCTCTCATCTGAGCAAAGGGATAGAAGAGCCAGAGAACTCCTTCCTTTGGCCCCAGGCTGCTTGTAAAGGAGAGCCATCAACTTAGTCCTATTCTCTAACTGCAGCCAATTCCCAGTCAGTCTCCTTTCCTTGCCACCTCAAGCCGTTTTCAGACATGCTAGGGAGTTAGCTAAAAGTCGGACTCGACTGAGTGGCTTCACTTTCACTTTTCACTTTCATGCATTGAAGAAGGAACTGGCAAAACACTCCAATGTTCTTGCCTGGAGAATCCCAGGGACAGAGGAGCCTGGTAGGCTGCAGTCCATGGGGTCACGAAGAGCTGGACACAACTGAAGGGACTTGGCAGCAGCAGCAGAGACGGTGGTACCATCCCAGGTGGTACAGTGATAAAGAATCTACCTGCTAATGCAAGAGACGCAAGAGGTACAGATTTGATCCCTGGGTTGTGAAGATCCCCTAGAGGAGGAAATGGCAACCCACTCCAGTATTCTTGCCTGGAAAATTTTATGGACAGAGGAGCCTGGAGGGCTACATGGAGTCACAAAAAGTTGGACATGACTGAGCACACACACACTCACACACACAGATGTCTATATCCTTATCTCCAGAACCATGAATATGTTATCTTCCTAATTAAAGGGATGTTGTAGGATCTTGAGAAGATTATCCTTCATTGTCTGGTCAGGACCAATGCAATCGCAAAACTCCTTATAAGAGACAGACAGGAAAATCAGAGTTTGAATACATAAGAATGAAAATAGATGCCAAGAAAAGATGCCACTATATTGCTTACTTTGAAGATGAAGAAAGGGCCATGAACTAGGAAATCTCTAGAAGCTGGAAATGACAAGGAAACACTGTCTCTACTAGAGCCTGTAGGAAAAACACAGACTTGCAAATCTGTTTTTCCTTCTGACTTCCAGAACTTTAAAAGAATAAATATGTGTTGCTTGAAGCCACTTAGTACATGGTAATTTGTTACAACTGCAGTAAGAAATTAATATTGTGGCAAAAGGAAGGAAATGAGCTGATTTTTTCCAGTGTTGCCTTTAGAAGAACATGTTGATTTACTGCTGAAAACTAGATTCTAAAATCTACCATGGTTTGTGTTGTTTCCAAAGTGTGGTTGAATTTTTCCTTCAGTTCTTTAAGCTAGCTCATAACCTTATGATGAAACTGATTTTTAATCAGATCAACCATATTTGTATTGAATTTCCCACATTTAAATAAACATATAACTTACTTTCCTGGACAGTTTCTAAAAGCAAATGAGATAAAGCAAGCAATTTGCTCAATAAAAATTTTATACTAAAAAAGTTGCTACAATGTAACATAGAAAAAGAATAATACAAAACCAGCATTTCTGAGTTTCCCTTCTTACATCCAATAATTTACTATTTCCTCCTTCATAAAGTTAGTCACTAACCAGTTTTCAAAAACTGCATTTATGATTTTGCCTGTTCTAATGTTACATAAACTGAATTACATAATATACATCTATTGTATAGTTTTGTCACTCATCATTATGTTGAAAAATTCTTCCATGTAGATGTGTGCAAGTAAATTTCATTTTAACACTGTGTAAAATATTTTTTATAAATAAGAAATAAACTGTTTATCTGTCCTTCCATCAATGTATAATGTAGCTTTTGCTAGCTTTTGCCCTGTATGAGTAATGATACTATCCAGTCTCATGTGTATTTTACCAAGTATATGTAAGTATTTATGTTAGCTATATTCTTGGAAACAAGTTTTTAGATCAAAGGATATTACTAAACTAACATTGGTAGATAATGACAAATAGCTTTTCCAGTTTAGTTCAGTTCATTGGCTTGGTCGTGTCTGACTCTTTGCAACCCAATGGACTGCAGCACAGCAGGCCTCCCTGTCCATCACCAACTCCCGGAATTTACTCAAACTCATGTGCATTGAGTCGGTGAGGCCATCAACCATCTCATCCTCTATCATCCCCTTCTCCTCCTACATTCAGTCTTTCCCAGCATCAGGATCTTTTCAAATGAGTCAGTTCTTCCCATCAGGTGGCCAAAGTATTGGAGTTTCAGCTTCAGCATCAGGCCTTCCAATGAACATTCAGGACTGATTTCCTTTATGATGGACTGGTTGGATCCCCTTGCAGTCCAAGGGACTCTCAAGTGTCTTCTCCAACACCACAGTTCAAAAGCATCAATTCTTCAGCGCTCAGCTTTCTTTATAATCCAACTCTCACATCCATACATGACTACTGGAAAAACCATAGCTTTGACTAGACAGACCTTTGTTGGCAAAGTAATGTCTCTGCTTTTCAATATGCTGTCTAGGTTGATCATAACTTTTCTTCCAAGGAGTACAGGTCTTTTAATTTCATGGCTGCAGTCACAATCTGCAGTGATTTTGGAGCCCAAAAAAATAAAGTCTATTACTATTTCCACTGTTTCCCCATCTATTTGCTATGAAGTTGATGGGACCAGATGCCATCACTGAATGATTAGTTTCCTGAATGTTGAGTTTAAGCCAACTTTTTCACTCTCCTCTCTCACTTTCATCAACAGGCTCTTTAGTTCTTTAGAACTTCTTTGCTGCTGCTGCTAAGTTGCTTCAGTCGTGTCCGACTCTGTGCGACCCCATAGACGGCAGCCCACCAGGCTCTGCCGTCCCTAGGATTCTCCAGGCAAGAACACTGGAGTGGGTTGCCATTTCTTTCTTCAATGCATGAAATTGAAAAGTGAAAGTGAAGTTGCTTCAGTCGTGTCCGACTCTGTGTGACCCCATAGACGGCAGCCCACCAGGCTCCTCCGCCCATGGGATTTTACAGGCAAGAACACTGGAGTGGGATGCCATTGGTTAGTTTAGAACTAAAGAGAACTGAAAAACTAAACAGCTTTTCAAAGTGACTACATAAAATCTCATTCCTACTAGCAGTACATGAGAATTTTAATTTGTCCATATTTTCACTGATACCTCTTAATTATAAGCATTTTAATTTAGCCTATCTGATGGGGAAGTAGTGACATACCATTATAGTTTTAAATTTGCAATCCAGTGATAAGTAATGAAGCTGAGTAAAATTAAGCCTGTTCAAGTATTTTGCACATTTTCTCTCTTGATTCATCACTGATTTTCGAATTTTTCATTAGTTACATGTTTGCCAAATACCTTCCCAAATCTGTGCTTTTCATATTACAAATGTTAACTCTATTTTTGATGAATAAAAATTATTAATTTAAACCCAATTTGACAGTCATTGCTTTATGGTTATATATTGTGTTCTCCATTTAAGAAATCATTCCTTATTCTAAAGGAGATTTCTACTATTTTCTATAATTTTTTTTTACTTTGATTTTATATTTAAGTCAACTCTCTACTTATAATTAATTTTTGATGTGAGATAAGGGCCATGTAAAGAAACAATTAACGCAGTATGTCTGTGTTTCTCAGTCCTCACATATTTTCTGTCTAGAACAATCATGGATCCTTTGCCAACTCCTGATAATGTGGTCCTTGGAAGGTTCTTTATGTCAATGACTGATGATTCTTGACATCTGGAATAATAATTCATGTCATACCAACTTGTCAATATTGCTTGGCACAAACACTAAAGACTGATGATATGCTCTAGCTCAGTTTCAGTTCCCACAGTGGGTCACGTAACAGGATATGCGTTTATGACCTGCCTTCCATAGATGCCCTGGACTCAGACTCAAGCATGCTTCTCTGGAAAGGGTGTCCCAGAGAGTCACAGGCCAAAGATAAATGAATTCTACTGAATACCAGGATTGGAAGAACATCAAAACGTGCATCTTATTCCTCAGAAATTCGCCCAATGCTTTTTTTCCTGTTTCTATTGTTCTTTGTTTGCTATAATAAGCCTTAGCTTTTACATATATACATATATGTAAAATATATACACATATATGTATATTACATATATGCATATACATATATTACATATTTCATGTATATAAATATTACATATTACATATATGTAAAATATATACATGCATATATAGATATATATAAAGGAACATACTTAATGTAACAAAGGTCATATATAACAAATTAATATTATGGTCAATGGAGAAAAATTGAAAGCCTTTCCTCTAATAGCAAGAACAAGACAAGGATGCCCACTCTCACTACTTCTATTCAATATAGTACATGAAATCCTAGCTAGAGCAATTAGGCAAGACAAAGAAAGAAAATGTATCTGAATTAGAAAGGGAAAAGTAAAATTGTCATTATTAGCTAATATAATTTTACATAGAAATTCTCAAAAAGTCAATCAAAAATTGGTGGTAACTTGAGAAGGAAATGGCAAACCACTCCAATGTTCTTGCCTGGAGAATCCCAGGGATGGGGAAGCCTGGTGGGCTGTCATCTCTGGGGTCGCACAGAGTCAGACACGACTGAAGCAACTTAGCAGCAGCAGCAGCAGCAGTCGATGATTTTAGTAAAGTTGTAGGATATAAAACCAACATACAAAGTCCATTAACTGGAAAGTTAATTTGTTGAGCCACAATGGAAAATAATATGGATAATCCTCAAAAAGTTAAAATAGATCTATCATATGATCCAGCAACTCCATCAATGGGTATATACCCAAAGAAATTGAGAACAGAATTTCAGTTTAATGTATCCCCATGTTTACTGTAGCATTAGTTATAATAACCAAGATATAGAAACAACCTAAATGCCTGTCAATGGAATAATGGATTTAAAAAATGTGGCAGAAATACACAATGGAATATTATTCAGTGATGAGAAAGAAAGATAACACTGTCATTTGTGACAATATGCATGGACCTTGAGCACATTATGCTAAGTGAAGTAAGTCAGACAGAAAGGTAGAAAGATAAGTATTACATATCATTATTATATAAAACCTAATAAAGTCACACTCATGAAAAAAAAAAAAGGATAAAATGGTATTTACCAATGGATGGAAGTTGAGGGAATAAGACTGGTGCTGTTAAAGGTACAAACTTGCAAGAAGTAATAAATAAGTCATCAAAATCTGATGCAGAGTATGCTGAATATGGACAATAATTATATATTACACACTGTTACAATGACGATCATATGTAATCTTAAATGTGTCAAAGAAACATGTTGCATACCTTAAATTTACACAATGCTACGTGTCCAATTAAATTTTTTAGTAAGTACAGTTGACCCTTGAGTAACAAGGGTATGAACAGTACAGGTCCACTTAAAAGAAGATTTTCAAAGTAAATACTACAATACTACACGATCTGTGGTCAGTTGAACCCATGAATGTGGAACCATGAATACAGAGTAACCAAGGATATATAACAACTGCAAGCATGGCAGACTGGCTATAAGTTATATGTGGATTTTCAACTGCATAGAGGATTTCACCCCTAAGTCCTGCATTGCTCAAGGGTCAACTGTATTTGGATGCTTCCTTGCTTTATTCTCTATAAATACTTGAATGATTTCAGAATATCTGCTCCTTAAACATTTTCCAGAAATAATGGATAAAATTATTTTGGTATGGGTTTTCCTTTGTAGGAAGATGCTTCAGCATTCAAAAATATCAAGCCATTCAAGATTTCTATTTTCTCAGTTTTTATGTTACATAATTTCAGGAATATGTTCAAGTCTGAATATTTTAAATTTGCTGATGTTAAGTTGTATATTTTTAATATCTCTAGCATTTACAGTGTTCCTCCCTCTTTTATTATTTCCCATGAAGTGATGGGACCGGATGCCATGATCCTGTCTCTTATACACATCTTTTTATTTGACATTATATTTTTGTCTTTTCTCATCTTTTTTGATATGTCTTAGAGTGTAAAGACATTTTATTAATCTTTTCAGAGAGCCATTTTTTATGTTGATTTCCTCTATTGTATCATTTGTCATTAATTTCTGTTCCTTATTATTCCCATTGTTCTGATTTCTAAGTTTTTAATTTGCATATTGTTTCCTTAAGATGGATGAATAACATTGATATTTTAGACTTTAAAATGTTTAGCATGTGAATTTTCAGCCATTAATTTATCTTTAAATTTACTCTAGATGGATTCAACAAATTTTGTGGTTTTTTTTTTTTCAGGTAAATGTATTTAAAAATAGCCATTCTAACTTTTTTCAAGCAATATTTAAGAGCGCACCGATCAACTGCCAGATATTGGTATTTGCTATCTGATCAAATACAATATGATGTAATAATTTAGCCCTTTGAAATGTATTGAGACTTTTTCTGTGGCTGAGCGTTCAGTCAATTTTAAAAACCATCCCAAGTTACACTGCAAGAATTAGCATAGTATTTTATATGTTGTTTACTGGATCGTGTTTGCTCTTTGAGTTGATTAAACTTTCATGTTTGCTGTTTTGTATGATTCTTATATTAATTACTGAGAGCAGTATATTAAAATCTTACATCACAGATTTTATTTTTCTTTGTAGCTGCATCTTTCTGATACACGTGCCATTGTGCACATGCGTGCATTCATCTGTGCATGCTAAGTTGCTCAGTCATGTCCAACTCTGCAGCCTTATGGACTACAGCTCAGCAGGCCCCTCTGTCCATGGGATTCTCCAGGCAAGAATACTAGAGTGAGTTGCCTTGACCTCCTCCATGGGATCTTCCCCACCCAAGGATCAGACCTGCATCTCCTGCATTGCCAGTGGATTCTTTACCACTGAGCCACCAGGGAAAACATTTAATCATTATTAAATTGTCCTCTATTTAGTACTGGTGTTCTATTACTGTCTATTTTGTCTGGTATTATTCTGGCTTCATATTTTGCCAGAGGCTTTAACTATACACTTAGAGGTTTTCTCTAGCCTTTCTTCTCTACTATAGTTTTTAGAGATAATACATGCACTACTTATACAAAAAGGGTAATTTTAATGAATGTGGCAATTTAAAACATTATGCAAATAATATGAAAATATCCTTCCCAATTAGATAATATTATTTATTTATCCATTTTAGTTATGTTTATATATCAATTTCCCCAAATATTAACCTTATTCTGCACTGAACCATCTATAAGTTAATTGGTAAAATGCATTCCTTAAATTTATGAACTATGAATACTTATTGCTAACATTTTGCACTAACTGGCAATTATAGAGAAAAAGGAATCAGAGTTAAAAATTCAGTTTTTCAAGGACATGTTACTGGAATCTTGACTAAATGAGGAAACAAGGGTTGATGGAGTCTGAAAACCCCAAGTATGAGAGAAAGATATTGTATAATGTGATTAAAAGCTCACTGAGGCAATGTAATCCTAATAAAGGAAGGCTGCTGCTGCTGCTAAGTTGCTTCAGTCGTGTCTGACTCTGTGCGACCTCATAGACAGCAGCCCACCAGGCTCCCCCGTCCCTGGGATTCTCCAGGCAAGAACACTGGAGTGGGTTGCCATTTCCTTCTCCAATGCATGAAAGTGAAAAGTGAAAGCAAAGTCGCTCAGTCATGTCCGACTCTCAGCGACCCCATGGACTGCGGCCCACCAGGCTCCTCCGTCCATAGGATTCTCCAGGCAAGAGTACTGGAGTGGGGTGCCAGTGCCCTCCCCTAAGACATAGTAAATCAAGAGAGGAATTCCACCAAGGTCTTACATAGGCTAAAATATTAAGCACTAATGATAATTTTGTTATCACCTTCCTATAAGCAGATAAAATAAAATAGAACAGAAATTAAGGGTTTCAAAGAACCCTGTGCAACAGATGTTGAGGGAAAAATTACCAAAACAAGTGCTGAATTTTTTTGAGAATAGTTTCTTGACTAATTAAAAGCAAAGCTATGTGGTCTAAAATCTTTATTGAAGAGAGATGTGTCTCTCACAGCATAGCATGCAATCACAAGAGTAAACAGAGAAAAGTGGTTAGCCTGAATATAAGAGGAAAGAGCCTTTTGAAAAGGCAGAAGAAAAATGCTGAAGTACAATGCTACTTTGTTTAACACAAGAGGCAGGCTGTATTATTCACAAATCATTTACATAATTTCCCTTCCATTTTATGGAAGTGAATGCAGGAAGAGTCTTTGAAAGAACTGTCATTTTACTTTTTCTGAGCAAAACTATTCCCCTGCAGTGAGGATATGAAATACTACTGGAAGTAAAGAATAGATTTTTTTTTTTCTTCAAAAGAGATTACATGATCCACAAACACAATAACTGAGTTTATGATGAGACAAGTTACAGCATTGTGAGGAAAGGTAAGACTTAACTATATTGAAATAAATGCACAGGGTGGCATTAGGAAAGAATGACATGGGCATGAATATGGCTGGAGGTTGGAAGTCCCATGCAATAACCATGTGAGTGAAGGAAAAGAATGTGCTTAGTTTGCTGAAGTAACTGGCTCTAAAATTTTAATCATATCTTATATTGCAACTACTGAACCAAAACCAAAAATAAGTTCCTGGTGGTAGAGGAGGCAATATTCATTACATTTCGAAATACCCCTAAAGAAAGCAGCCACATAATAAGATCTTAAATTTATTTCTGGGACAAAAAGTATCTCTGCATATAAATCTCCATTCTCCTTTTGTCAGCAATGATTACAATTTAGACCAGAGTATTTCCTTTCAACTTAGTCAGCAGGAAATAGAGTGTTAAAATGTATATCCATTTATAAGGAAGTTTTAGCTCATATTCCTGGAAATACTGCTTTGAAGACTTCCAAAGCGTATCTGTATTTTGCTTTCATTCTTTGCTATCCAATTTACCTTATATTTTATTTTATGCTGCATAAAATCCCTCTTGGAATGCAGAATATAGATTCAACAAATCACTTTCCAACAAGCTGTTTAATAGTTTAATAGTTTTTCTTTCTTTCCTCTATTCTCAGCTTCTACAATATATACATATTTTAAAAATCAATACTTTGTTATATCTATACCACTTACCATAGTTTATGCAGTTTTTTCTTGTTCAGTAAAATTAAGTGTTTATATATACATCTCTGCTAAGAGTCCCAGTCTACCTATTGATTCTGAAGACAGCTTTAGGCAGCAAAATAAGCAGTGATGGTATAAAATTCAGTACTGGCAAAGACATGGGTAGAAGGCAGAGTTGCACAGCCTCTTTTGAGCATTTGTTTCAATCCTCCAGCCTCAGAAAGGAATTCAAAAAATGAACCAGGCAAATGGGACGGTGGAAATTGTTTATTCTGTCGAGTTTGGAAGTCCAGTTTTCAGATCTATGAATCATGTATAAATTACTTATAAGAAAGACAATTTTGTGTCTAACATCTTCCCCACTAGGCTGTGGAAATGGAGTACAGTCAATCTCAACTACATTCTTGCTTTAACAACCTTCTCTGTTACTCTAATATTTGAATTCAAATTTAGAAACTATTGATGAATAAAAAGAACCTGGAAAATGTTTTTTAAATAGCTATTCAGAACTTGCACATATTAGGACTCCTAGTGTAAATTTTATTCAATGTAGAAATATAACTACAAATATTAGAATTTTTTAAAATTGCTACTTGATTACACTAAACTTCGAGCATCCATTTTCTCACAGACAGTCTGTGGGCATAAGCAGTCCTACAGTGCCCATTAAAATGAGGCTAAATATTTGCAAAATATGTTGTCTTTTCCATAAAGGGCATCAAACACAAAAGCAATGATATGAGGTGTAATCTTAGTAAATCAAAGCAACATTCACACAATAATTTTTATTTTTTGTGAAATTTATCCTATGTTCTTTCAACAGATTCTAAGCAATTCCCTATGTATTTGGCATATTTTTCATATCCTTACAATTGCTTCAATATATACAATTTGCATGTTAAAAGAGGGAAACCAGTTATTTATATGGAAATCCTTAAACGTTTCTATTGATATCTACAAAACACTCTGTAACCAGACCTACATATTTCTATACAAATTTCTCATGAACTTTTCCAACACTAAATATATTTTAAAGAAGCATATATTGGATATGAAAATATGTTATGCTTATATTTATTTCTGCATCTCACAAATGTATCTGCAGAGAGATTATACCCCCCCACACCCCTCTCTTTATGAGAAAATATGTATTTCTTAAGTTTTATATTTTATCTTAAAGAGGGTAAAACACTAGCATCTGTTTCTGATAAAGATTTGCCTTACTTTTAATTTTTGTAGATATTGTGAGCTATAGAAGAGGAGAAAGAAGTACATACTGTTTGGACACACAGAGTAATTTCTTATCATTTACCAGCTCTGTAGAATCTTGTAAAGGTATTGCATTGACCAATATAGTGAAGTTTTTTTTTTTTTTTCTTCTCATAGTATTAGGCAAGATGTGATATCTCCTTATCTATGGATTAAAAAAAAAAAAAGATGATTTTTCCAGACTGCTACTTAAGAAAGATTGTCCTGCTTTGTCACTACCCAGGCTATTGTTTAATGTGATCTTGAAAAACTTTTCCAGAAATGTTTTCAGAATTCTTTTCCTGCCCTAGAGGCTAACCGCACCCCCAACACACAATCACATCACCATTCTTGATTCCAGCTTGTGCTTCCTCCAGCCCAGCATTTCTCATGATGTACTCTGCATATAAGTTAAATGAGCAGGGTGACAATATACAGCCTTGACGTACTCCTTTTCCTATTTGGAACCAGTCTGTTGTTCCATGTCCAGTTCTAACTGCTGCTTCCTGACCTGCATACAGGTTTCTCAAGAGGCAGGTCAGGTGGTCTGGTATTCCCATCTCTTTCAGAATTTTCCACAGTTTATTGTGATCCACACAGTCAGAGGCTTTGGCATAGTCAATAAAGCAGAAATAGACGTTTTTCTGGAACTCTCTTGCTTCTTCCATGATCCAGCAGATGTTGACAATTTGATCTCTGGTTCCTCTGCCTTTTCTAAAACCAACTTGAACATCTGGAAATTCACAGTTCACATATTGCTGAAGCCTGGCTTGGAGAATTTTGAGCATTACTTTACTAGCGTGTGAGATGAGTGCAATAGAACTTTAAGTTGCTACATATTTTTGACTAATTCACCAATGCTGTTATTTCCCTACTCTGTTCACACTTCAGGAAACGGTCCCTTCGTTAAACTCTCTTCCCCATTTTAACCCATTAAACAGTGCCATTTCTTATGGGCAAGACCATAAATGTGCTAGGATAAAAATATCTGTATGTATCTAAGAACTCTCCCAATGCTCAACAGAAAAGGAAGGGCTAAAGGAAGATATTTAAGAACAGTCAGCTTATGTATTATTTGAGTTTATAGCTCCAGAAAGGAACATTTTATAATATAGAAAACAGTGATGAACAAGAGTCTTCCCAGGTGGTTCAATGGTAGAGAATCCACCTGCCAGTGAGGGAGGTGCAAGAGATTTGGGTCCAATCACAGAGTCACGAAGATCCCCTAGAGTAGGAAATGGCAACCCACTCCAGTCTCTTGCCTAGAAAATTCCATGGACAGAGGAGCCTGGTGGGCCATAGTATATGACACAGGAGTGCCACTTCTGGGTATTTCCCCAAATAAAATGAAAACACTAATTTGAAAAGATATGCACCCCCATGTTCTTTCCAAAATTATTTACAATAGCCAAGATATAAAATAAAGCCTAAATATCCATTAATGGATGAAAAGATAAAGAAATTGTGGCATGTATGTACAATAGAATATTACTCAGCCATAAAAAATGAAATCTTCCCCTTTGCAAAAGCACAGTATAATGCCTTCAAGGCCCATCTAAGTAAAGTAAGTCATACAGAAAAATAAATACCATATAATTTCACTTCTATGAGCAGCATTAAAGAGACAACAACAAAACCAAAAAGAATTAAGCTCAGCTCATAAATACAGAAAACAGAAGATGGTTGCCAGAAGTGAGGGGTGGAGGGTGGGAGAAATTGGTGACGAGGATCAAAAGCATAAAATTGCAATCATAAAATAAATAAGTCATGGGATATAATATAATAAAATTTAAAAAAAGAAACAAACAGCAAGCCCGAATGGAGTCACATATACTACATCCCACTCACCAAGCCAAGACTTAACTACAGTTGCAGTCTCCTTAAAATAGAATCTTCTACCAGTCAATCAGGAATCATCTAGTGAGCACACATCAGATAATTTGTCTGATGTATCAATGCTATCCCCAAAAGAAAAGTAAACTTACAATAACCAATCCTCTACTTAACATGATTATTACTTCTTGGTTCCTGCTCTCTTCTGCCTACAAAAATCTTTCATTTTGTACAGCTCCTTGGAGCTCCCTGTATCTGCTAGACTGGATACTTCCCAATTCATACATCACTGAAGATTCATAATATCTATAAAATGTACTCAGTTGAATTAACAATGACACTTGAAGAGTATGACTAAATATCCATAACTGACTTAATATATATATAGAATATATTCTATCTACATTTATAAATATATTCATTTGTTTTATTACTTAAATGCTGAATTAATAGCCTATGTGGGAAAATACCTATTAAAAAAAAAAGAGTAGATATATGTATAACTGATTCACTTTGCTGTATACCTGAAGCTAACACATTATAAACCAACTATTTCAATACAATTTTTTAAATGCTGCATTAATCCTTTTCTTCTGGTGATTTTTAATATCACTATTTGAATTTCCATCTTTTAAGCTTCCCTGGTGACTCAGACAGTAAAGAATCTGCCTGCAATGGAGGAGACCCAAGTTTGATCCCTGGGTTGAGAAGATCCCCTGGAAAAGGGAATGGCTACCCACTACAGTATTCTTGCCTGGCGAATTACATGGGTGGAGGAGCCTGGTGGGCTACAGTCCATGGGGTCACAAAGAGTTGGACACGAGTAAGTGACTAATGTTTTCAGTTTCTTTTTCATTTTAAACTTAATAAACACATTCTTATTCAAAGATATAGTCCATTCTCTTTAAGTCATACCCTTCAGGGTGTTATTTTAAAAATGTTGTCTTTTCCTTGTTATAATCTTTTTTCTTTCTTTCTTTTTTTTTTTTTTTACTTTACAATACTGTATTGGTTTTGCCACACATTGACATGAATCCGCCATGGGTGTACATGAGTTCCCAGTCCTGAACCCCCCTCCCATTGATTAGAATATATATGTCTTTCCTGGTGGCTCAGGGGTTAAAGTGTCTGCCTGCAATGTGGGAGACCTGGGTTCGATCCCTTGGTCAGGAAGATCCCCTGGAGAAGGAAATGGCAACCCACTCCAGTACTCTTGCCTGGAGAATCCAGTGGACGGAGAAGCCTAGGATGTTACAGTCCACAGGGTCGCAAAGATTCGGACACAACTGAGCGACTTAACTTTTACTTATTTTTGAAATGTTCACTCAAGAAACAATTTTTGAGCATTTAATAGGTGCATGGCATAGTGTTAACACTGGAAAATTAATTATGCATGAATCCTTTCTACGTTTAAGCTTAGAGTATAAAAGAGGAAATAATACATTTGCCCAAGTAGCCAAAAAAGAGTAGAAAATAACTATTATAATAGCAATAAAGCTAATACATTTATAGGATATTATCACAGAAAATTTTAAAGGAAGAGACTGCTTCCACACAGAGACTTTAGTATATAATAGTACTTGTGAGTTTGTCTTTCAATATCATGTAAGATTTGCCTGGAGACATGACAAAGAGGCTGAAAACAAAGTTCACAAATCAAGGAGATGTGAAAGCACTAGTTTTATTTAGATAACAGTTTGCTTACTGTAATATCATACATTGAGATTTTAGATAAATTGAGATAATTGAAGAGAAATTAGGAAAAGCTGGACAATCCGCAATTTCACTTTAAGGCATTAACTCTAGGTAATGTGGAACTACCATTGTGATATGTCTGAACAGGTGACATAATCTGAATGATACATCAAAAATAGACAAAACTGAGAATAATACTAAATATTTAACTTCTAAAAATTCTTTGGTAATGAATAAAGCAAAATAACCAAATTATATTTTCTCCCTTAGAGATGTCAGGATGTGAAGACTGAGGTCTGATAAGAGTTCTTAAGGAATAATTTATAAAACACAGCTTGGGATTTTTAATCTCGATGAACTCAATGAAACAAAGCAGAGAAATGAAATAAAGGAAAATGAGTGATTTGGAGTAAGTTACAGTTTGAGATCGCATTTAAAAAATCAGTCAGTTGGAAACAGCACTCCAAGGAGGGAATTCAGTATTGGTTATTTCTAAAATTATGATAATCAGATATAATTGCACATGTTAGTTTAAAGCATGAAATCAGTAAAAAGAGGTCAAATTTAGAGGGAAGGAGAATCATGAGAGTGAAGGACCAAACATTAAGTAGGGATGTTAAGTGGGAATGAGTAAAATGAGTCAATAAGAAAAAAGAAAATCAGTAAGACAGTAGTATAATCATACCAAAAACTAAAAAAGTTTTAAAATGTGAAGGTAGCTAAGAATGTCAGAGACATCAGAGAGATCGAGGGAGGTAAAAAAAACAAAAACAAAAAACACAACAACAACCTAATAGTATATCTAGAACTGTAAACAATGGACACAAGCAGCATTATTAAAAATAATAGCAAAAATTTCACTGAATTCTGATCGTATACCAGACATAGTGCAAAAAGACCCATATGTATCAACACGAATCCACTATAATTGACATAGCTCTATTTTCCAAAATATATAATAGGAAATATCAGGCAGATAATCCAATCCCAGGTTTCTCTGACCCAATGCTTATACAATATTCCAAAGTATGAAACTAATTATTTTTTGAATGAAGAATGAGGCATTTTGTGTATGTGAAATCATGGGCTTCTCTGGTGGCTCAGTAGGTAAAGAATCTGCCTACAATGCAGCAGACCAAGGTTTGATCCCTGGTCGGAAGATCCTCTGGAGTAGGGAACGGCAACCCACTCCAGTATTCTTGCCTGGAGAATCCCATGGACAGAGGAGCCTGGTGAGCTCCAGTCCATGGGGTTACAAAGAGTTGGACACAACTGAGTGACTTAACACACACAATCACACAAATATATAAATAAGCTTTTCCATTGTATAGTTTATGTGTACAACCTGAGATACCCATTTTCTCAAGTAACCTAATAAGCAAATCTTTGTTGAATCATCTTGATAGGCATACCTCATTTTGTTGTGCTTTGCTTTATTGTGTTTTACAGATACTATATTTTTTAACAACTGAAGATTAGTGATAACGGTACATTGTCAGCCAATGGTTATTATTTTGAGCAATAAAATATTTTTAATTAAGGTATGCACATTTGAGATATAATGTTATTGCACACTGCAGCCATGAAATTAGAAGACGCTTACTCCTTGGAAGAAAAGTTATGTCCAACCTAGATAGCATTTTCAAAAGCAGAGACATTACTTTGCCGACTAAGGTCCGTCTAGTCAAGGCTATGGTTTTTCCTGTGGTCATGTATGGATGTGAGAGTTGGACTGTGAAGAAGGCTGATCGCCGAAGAATTGATGCTTTTGAACTGTGGTGTTGGAGAAGACTCTTGAGAGTCCCTTGGACTGCGAGGAGATCCAACCAGTCCATTCTGAAGGAGATCAACCCTGGGATTTCTTTGGAAGGAATGATGCTAAAGCTGAAACTCCAGTACTTTGGCCACCTCATGCGAAGAGTTGACTCATTGGAAAAGACTCTGATGCTGGGAG
>SJYT01032537.1:201418-217014 GCA_006410635.1 Cephalophus harveyi
CTGTGGTGTTGGAGAAGACTCTTGAGAGTCCCTTGGACTGCAAGGGGATCCAACCAGTCCATTCTGAAGGAGATCAACCCTGGGATTTCTTTGGAAGGAATGATGCTAGAGCTGAAACTCCAGTACTTTGGCCACCTCATGTGAAGAGGTGACTCATTGGAAAAGACTCTGATGCTGGGAGGGATTGGGGGCAGGGGGAGAAGGGGACGACTGAGGATGAGATGGATGGATGGCATCGCCGACTCGATGGATGTGGGTCTGAGTGAACTCTGGGAGAGGGTGATGAACAGGGAGGCCTGGCGTGCTGCAATTCATGGGGTCGCAAAGAGTCGGACACGACTGAGCAACTGAACTGAACTGAACTGATGGAATATTTTTTTCATTGAACTCTTGGAAAGATAAGATTGCTTCTGGGTCTGTTCTGTTTATATTTGGTGACAACATGGCTGCCTATGGAACAGTTTTGCACAACTTTTCCATCCTAGCATCGCAATATCAAGAATCCCTTAGAAGAAATGGAGTAGCCCTCATAGTCAACAGGAGTCCGAAATGCAGTACTTGGGTGTAATCTCAAAAATGACAGAATGATCTCTGTTTATTTCCAAGGCAAACCATTCAATATCACAGTAATCCAAGTCTATGCCCCAACCACTAATGCTGAAGAAGCTGAAGTTGAAGACTTCAATGAAGTCTGTGGAGACCTACAACACCTTCTAGAACTAACACCCCCAAAAGATGTCATTTTCATTATAGGGGACTGGAATGCAAAAGTAGGAAGTCAAGAGATACCTGGAATAACAACAGGCAAGTTTGGCCTTGGAGTACAAAATAAAGCAGGGCAAAAGCTATTAGAGTTTTGTCAAGAAAATGCGCTGGTCATGGCAGATACCCTCTTCCAGCAACACAAGAGAAGACTCTACACACAGGCATCACCAGCTGGTCAATACTGAAATCATCAGATTGATTATATTTTTTGCAGCTAAAGATGGAGAAGCTCTATACAGTCAGCAAAAACAAGACCAGGAACTGACTGTGGCTCACATCATGAACTCCTTATTGTAAAATTCAGACTTATATTGAAGAAAGTAGGGAAGACCACTAGACCATTCAGGTATAACCTAAATGAAATTGCTTACGATTATACAGAGGAAGTGACAAATAGATCCAAGGATCAGATCTGATAGACAAGAGGGCCTGAAGAACTCTGGATGGAGGTTCATGACATCTTACAGGAGGCAGGGATCAAGACCATCCCCAAGAAAAAGAAATGCAAAAAGGCAAAATGGCTGTCTGAGAAGGCCTTACAAATAGCTGAGAAAAGAAGAGAAGTGAAAGGCAAAGGAGAAAAGGAAAGATATACTCATCTGAAAGCAGAGTTCCAAAGAATAGAAAGGAGAGATAAGAAAGCCTCCCTCGATGATCAATGCAAAGAAATAGAGGAAAACAATGAAATGGGAAAGACTAGAGATCTCTTCAAGAAAATTAGAGATACCAAGGGAACATATCATGCAAAGATGGGCACAATAAGGACAGAAATAGTATGGACCTAACAGAAGCAGAAGATATTAAGAAGAGGGGGTGAGAATACACAGAAGAACTATTCAGAAAAGATCTTCATGACCCAGATAATCACAACGGTATGATCACTCACCTAGAGCCAGACATCCTGGAATGAAAAGTCAAGTGAGCCTTAGGAAGCATCACTATGAACAAAGCTAGTGGAGGTGATGAAATTTCAGTTGAGTTATTTCAAATCCTGAAAGATGATGCTGTGAAAGTGCTGCACTCTATATGCCAGCAAATTTGGAAAACTCAGCAGTGGCCACAGGACTGGAAAAGGTCAGTTTTCATTCCAATCCCAAAGAAAGGCAATGCCAAAGAATGCTCTAACTACCACACAATTGCACTCATCTCACTCATCTCAAAATTCTCCAAGCCAGCCTTCAACAGTATGAGAACTGGGAACTTCCAGATATTCAAACTGGTTTTAGAAAAGGCAAAGGAACCAGAGATCAAATTGTGAACATCTGTTGTGTCATTGAAAAAGCAAGCGAGTTCCAGGAAAACATCTACTTCTGCTTTATTGACTATGCCAAAGTCTTTGATTTTGTGGATCACAACAGACTGGGATCTAAAGAGATGGGACCAGACCACCAGACCACGATTGAGCGACTGAACTGAACTGATCCCAATAGCAAAGGGAAAGGAATGCATCACCCCTGAGCCTTAGAGGCCTTAAAGCCTCTCTTGAAGTATGGTATTCTCTCTCTTATTCATCTTAGAATATCCTGGCTTATTTGTCTTCTGTTCCCTTATTATATATTTGTTTTAATATATAAATAATGTTATTTTCCATTTAAACTACTGAAATAACATTAAGAAAATATTCTCCCAGGAAGCCTTGCCATATTTATTGCATTATTTTTATATCCTATTTGTACAGCAGCCAGGCACTCCCAGGACATATGCAAACACCCTTAGAAAAGCATTGCTAAAGCTTCAAAAAATAAATTACCAATTTGGAATTTTTAAAAAACAATGCATATTTCATTTTTTCCATTAGCTGTCATGAAAAACAAGTTGCTTGACAGAAACAAACTGACTAGCAAGCAGAAAGTAAACATGTTGTTCAGTCACTCAGTTGTGTCTGACTCTTTGTGACCCCATGGACTGCAGCACACAAGGATTCCCTGTCCATCAACATCTCCCATAGCTTGATCAAACTCAGGTCCATTAAGTCAGTGATGCCATGCAACCATCTCATCCTCTGTTGTCCCCTTCTCCTCCTGCCTTCAGTCTTTCCCAGCATCAGTCTTCTAGTGAGTCAGCTTTTCACATCAGGTGGCCAAAGCTTCAGCGTCAGTATTTCCAATGAATATTCAGGGTTGATGTCCTTTAGGATTGACTGGTTTGATCTCCTTGCAGTCCAAGGGACTCTGAAGAGTCTTCTCCAACACCATAGTTCAAAAGCATCAATTCTTTGGTTCTCTGCTTTCTTTATGGTCCAACTCTGACATCCATACCTGACTACTGGAAAAACCATAGCTTTGACTAGACGGACCTTAGGTGGCAAAGTAATGTCTCTGCTTTTTAATATGCTGTCTAGGTTGGTCATAACTTTCCTTCCAAGGAACAAGTGTCTTTTACCTTCATGGCTGCAGTCACCCTCTGCAGTGAATTTGGAGTCCAAGAAAATAAATTCTGTTACTGTTTCCATTGTTTCCTCATCTGTTTGCCATGAAGTGCTGGAACCAGATGCCATGATCTTCATTTTCTGAATGTTGGGCTTTAAGCCAAATTTTTCACTCTCCTCTTTCACTTTCATCAAGAGACTCTTTAGTTCCCCTTTGCTTTTTGCCATAAGGGTGGTATCACCTGCATATCTGAGGTTATTGATATTTCTCCTGGCAATCTTGATTCCAGCTTGTGCTTCAGCCTGGCATTTCACGTGATGTACTCTGCGTATAAGTTAAATAAGCAGGGTGCCAATACACAGCCTTGACGTTCTCCTTTCCCAATTTGGAACCAGTCTGTTGTTCAATGTCCAGTTCTAACTATTGCTTCTTGACCTGCATACATGTTTCTCAGGAGGCAGGTAAGGTGGTCTGGTATTCCCATCTCTTGAAGAATTTTCCACAACCACAGTTGTGATCCACACATCCAAAGACTTTAGCATAGTTGATGAAGCAGAAGTAGCTGTTACATAGGCCTTTCCAAATTCATTTCTATTTAGGAGGAAATTGACCTCATCCTGTACATTATTGTTTAGAAAAATTTGAATTGCATGTAACAACTATAAAATGCCTCTCCCGCTTCCTTACCTTTTCCTGTGGCCCCTTCTACTGTTCTCTGTTAAATTTATAACTTCAGACACGTATATAGATATAAAATGCCAGATTTAGATTAATGCACACTGACAGGGGAAAAGGGTAGGTCATAAAGAAAGGAAATTTACCTTAAAACGTGATGATTTTGTTTCTGCTTCTACAGCAATAGCCTAATCCCTTTCTAGTGCTTTTGGTATGGTTTCTGAAAATGCCCTAAGGATCTTATGGATAGGAAATTTTAGGACTCCTGGCCATAGCTGGAGTAAGGCAGGACCTGGTGAGTTACTCTGTATAATAAAGGCAACTGAAGTTTTGCATTTACAAGAAAACCAAGAATTGAAATGAGATACCCTGTGATTACAGAAAAGATTTGAGGGGATGAGTGTCTATTAGGAGAAAGGCTTTCTTGAGAAGAGGGTGAAAAGCCACAGCTTAAAGGAGGACCAGCCTTGAGAAAAATCTTGATAGGCTGATATGATATAGTTCAAAGATGGACAAACTTGTCCTCTTATGGGCCAGAAGTCATTATTTGGCTTTGTGTGCCATGCAGTCTCTGGATCTGTGTGGCATGCACTCAGGTCTGCTGTTGTGATGTGAACGAGCCACAGACGTTGAGTAAGGAGTGTGTGTGCCTGTGTTCCAGGATAGATATTTACAAACAGTGATGTTTAGTTCAGTGATTTCTGCTATTCAGTCTCAGGTGTGTGCCACTTTTGGTTGTAGCCTAATTTCTCTTTCCACCCCAAACCCTAAGCAAACAGGAACATGTCTATTACAACAGCTTCTGGTAAGGCTACTTTCAATAGGTGGGATGATGGATAAAGTCTGGTACAAGCCCAGGTGGAGGAGGACAGAAAGGAGACAGCAGTCACTGGAGGCCAGGAGAGGCCAAGAATTCAGTGGACGTCAGAGCAGGGGAGGGGGTAAGGCCAGAGTCTCCACAGGACCCTTAAGAGGTCCTGCACGTTTAAGGGAGTTAGAGGGCTTGGAGACTCACCCAAGGAGTTAATGCTTAGATTCCATGCGAGAAAGAAAATCTTACTATTTCTCCAAGTTTATTGCATAAATGCAAAGTATAAGAATGTTTTGGAAAAATAGAAAAAAAAAACACACCAGTGCCTGTGCACAGCCCTGACAGAGTTATCACCCCTAATCACTGGAAAAAATAAGAATCCAAGAAAACAACAACGCTTTGTTACCAGTTGTCCACCTAATGACGTATCGTATTCAAATCCTGTTTCTATTTCCAACGTTTGAACTGTTGAAAAATATTTTAGTTCAGTGTGTGTATTAGATACTTGGTATCGTCTTGATTTGCAGAGTTTGGGGATGAACACTACTGCCTTCTTTGAGATGTAATTGGATGATCACTTTTTTAGATTTTTCATCTGTTATTGCTGATTGGCGATGGATAAAAAAATAAGAAAAGTTTCTCAATTATCTGTTTCTTATAATTTCTTAAAAGAAATTATTGGAGAAGGAAATGGCATCCCACTCCAGTGTTCTTGCCTGGAGAATCCCGTGGACAGAGGAGCTTGGCAGGCTACAGTCCACGGGGTCACAAAGAGTCAGATGCCACTGAGTGAACTAACTTAAGAGAAATTAGATAGTAGCTTTCATCTTTAAATTTAGAGCATAATTTGCCTCGAGTTTTTGAAATAGTTGCAGTGTCTAAAAGGAAAAACATAACTAAATCGCAGCTTTCAAGGCTAAATACTTATTAGGAAATAATAATAAAACCATATCCACTGTGTCTGGGCTTCCCTGCTGGCTCAGTGGTAAAGAATCCACCTGCCAATGCAGGAGACATGGACTGGATCCCTGGGTTGGGAAGATCCCCTGGAGAAGGAAATGGCAACCCACTCCAGTGCTCTTGCCTTCGAAATCACAAGGACAGCGGAGCCTGGTGGGCTGGAGTCCACAGGGTCTTGAAACAGTCGGACATGACTTAGTACTAAAGAACAGCAGTCCACTGTGTTAGAAGACTCTAAATTGCCTATCAGACCAGGGCCCATGCCTTAACACAATACATTTCACTATTGCCAAAGTAACGTGATTACTAAATGTTACTCACCACAACATTGTGACACGTAGGCTTCACAATGTGAATGTCGCCGCACTGCAGTTTTACAAGGCTTCCTCTTCCCCTGTAGTGAAGACACAAGTTCTGTTTTCTGTACAGTTAATGCCCACAGTTAGGAGAGCAGCAGTAGCTGTCCCGAAGGTATACAAGAACTGACAGCAAGCAGAAGTATTATATTTAATCACACTCTTAAACGTCAGCAATGTTTCTGACATCCATCTGAGACCCTGTGTTAAATGAAGTAGAAACTTCAATTTTCCGTATTTTATAAGCAAGAAAATCAGAATTTAGGTAGGATAAGTATCTGGATGCGGGTCTCATAGCTAGTCAGTGGGTGTGAACTCGGGTCTTAGCGATTGCAAAGCCCAGTGTCTTACCTAGTGTACTGCTCTGCCTCTTTGTGGGTCATTTAATAAGTACTTCATTTTACATAAATGAAATGATGAATCATGCAATACCAGTACCTTTCAACTTCAATTCTGGGTTGGTGTTAGAGATTTAAAAATAGAAGCACAAGAAGTCCCCTCACCCCACCGCTTCCAGATACTTCCTCACTCCTCGGTTACTCTCTCCCTCCTGTGGAGGTTAGATGATGGCATCACTTGAGATGAAAGCGGAGAGTGTGAGTCACGAGTAAAGTTTCCACAGGATGAGGAAGGTCAACTTGAGATTAGGCGTGAGGGAGCACAGAGGGCTGGACGGCCACGGGGAGTGGGCTTCCAAGGAGCAGTGACTAAGTGCTTAGGCGAGTAACGGCATGAAAGTGGTCTTGGGTGCTGGGAGGTACGCAGAGTGTGGGAGGACACAACTGTAGTGAGTATGTGTTCAAAGAATGGCTGAGCAGCTGCTTGATGGTGACTAATGTGAATTTTTTTTTTCCAGTAGTTTTTCCAGTAGTTATGTATGGATGTGAGAGTTGGACTATAAAGAAAGCTAAGCACTGAAGAGCTGATGCTTTTGAACTGTGGTGTTGGAGAAGACTCTTGAGAGTCCCTTGGACTGCAAGGAGATCCAATCAGTCCATACTAGAGGAAATCAGTCCATCCTAGAGGAAATCAGTCCTGGATATCCACTGGAAGGACTGATGCTGAAGCTGAAATCCAATATTTTGGCCACCTGATGCAAAGAACTGACTCATTTGAAAAGACCCTGATGCTGGGAAAGATTGAAGACAAGAGGAGAAGGGGGCGACAGAGGATGAGATGATTGGATGGCATCACCGACTCGATGGAGATGAGTTTGAGCAAGCTCCAGGAGCTTGTGATGGGCAGGGAGGCCTGGCGTGCTGCAGTCCATGGGGTTGCAAAGAGTCGGACACAACTGAACGACTGAACTGAATGTGAATATAGGACGATGCAGAAAGCCTTTCCAAAGAGCGGCCTTAATAGTTTTGAATTCTACACATAATACTAATGAAGACCTATGGTTTTATCTGACTGTGGACAAGATAGTGTTTTGTATAGAAATGAGAGTGGATTTGAGGCAGAAACAGAAGCAGAGATGAACAGGCTCTATGGAGCAGTCTAACATTCAGTTCAGTTCAGTTCAGTCGCTCAGTCGTGTCCGACTCTTTGCGACCCCATGAATCGCAGCACGCCAGGTCTCCCTGTTCATCACCATCTCTCGGAGTTCACTCAGACTCACATCCATCGAGTCCGTGATGCCGTCCAGCCATCTCATCCTCTGTCGTCCCCTTCTCCTCCTGCCCCCAGTCCCTCCCAGCATCAGAATCTTTTCCAATGAGTCAACTCTTCGCATGAGGTGGCCAAAGTACTGGAGTTTCAGCTTTAGCATCAGTCCTTCCAAAGAAATCCCAGGGCTGATCTCCTTCAGAATGGACTGGTTGGATCTCCTTGCAGTCCAAGGGACTCTCAAGAGTCTTCTCCAACACCACAGTTCAAAAGCATCAATTAGCTGAAACTCCAGTACTTTGGCCACCTCATGCGAAGAGTTGACTCATTGGAAAAGACTCTGATGCTGGGAGGGATTGGGGGCAGGAGGAGAAGGGGACGACCGAGGATGAGATGGCTGGATGGCATCATGGACTCGATGGACGTGAGTCTGAGTGAACTCCGGGAGATGGTGATGAACAGGGAAGCCTGGCGTGCTGCGATTCATGGGGTCGCAAAGAGTTGGACACGACTGAGCGACTGAACTGAACTGAACCTCAGATTTCAGTGGATATTGCTTCTTATGTGGAAATAAGTGCGGGTTTTTGAGCTTGACAAGTACAGGAATAGCATTTTATGCTCGACCCCCAGATTTTCCATCAGCCCATACTCTAGGATTTACATTTTGTTCAACTAAAGGGAGAGAAAGGGAGGGCTCCATATTCATGAAAACAGAGGCATGGACCTTGCTCAGTATATCCCTCCCCAAAAGGGGTGAGGGAGATTCTGGCATGATCAGAAACTCGTGTGAAAATAGCACAGAATCCCAGTTGCAAGATAAAGAATAACTGACCTTTTGGCTCGTCCAGACAGTCCCATTACGGAACTGGATCGGGAAGAAAGTGGGCCAGGGGCTTCAGTAAGCACAGAGTAGGTTGCTCCAGTATCTAAAAGGAAATCGACTGATTGGCCCCCCACAGTTATTAATACCCGGGGTTCCTCGGGTGTAATTAGGATGGGAGCTTGTGTGGGGACCCCCGGGCACCTTCAGTCCCGATTGTCTTGAGAGTCTGACCCCGGAGACCTACGCCTCTGAGGACAGTCTCTCTTTCAGTGTGGTCCTTTGCAGACATGGAGCCGGGGCAGCTTAGATGCATGAGGGCAATCCCGCTTGAGATGCCCCTCCTTTCCACAGTAATAGCAAGCCCATCCCTTTTCACCTGGGTCCCTCTGGGCATTTTTCTCCAGCTGTTTAAGAACGTTTTTTCATAGCCATTGTGAAGGCTTCTTTTCCTTGGTCTTTTTTTTTTTGCCTTTTCTTTCTTTTCCTCATATTCCCTACTGTAATAGACCGTCTGAGCCAGTTGTAACAGAGTATCTAAAGACTGATTTAGTCCATATGCCCGTTTTTGTAACTTACGGTGGATATCTGGAGCCGACTGAGTGAGAAATCTATCTTTTAAGATTATTTTTCCTGTTTCACTTTTGTGATCAATCTCAATGAATCTGTGAAGGGCTTCTCTTAGTCTATCTAGGAATTTACCAGGAGCTTCCTTCTCCTCCTGTTCTATATCTGTCAATTTGCTATAGTTGAAAGGCTTAGAACATGCCTGCCTGAGTCCTTCAAGAATGCATCTGACAAAATGACTCTGATCCCATCTTCCTTTAGCTGGGTTGTAGTCCCAGTCTGGTTCTATAGTTGGGACTGCCTGATTCCCAGTGGGGAGGGCTGCTATCTCGTCCTCCCTCTTCCCTACTGATTCATTACCAAGCCATTCATCTCCATAAGCAACTGCTTTTCCCAAAACTCGAGTCTTTGAGTCGGGAGTCAGCGTTTGTCCCAAGATATACATCATATCCTTCCAAGTAAGGTCATAAAGCAGAGTAACACCTTTAAAAGCTCTAATATATTTTTCTGGGTCCTCTAAATAGTCTCCCAGATCCTCCTTGATTCTTTGTATTTCTTGATAAGAAAAAGGCTTATTAACTCTCATAGACTGATTATTTCTCCCAGTGGGTGTTTCATGAAGAGGCAACAGCTTATGTGGCTGTTCCTCAGTCTCTCTGGCTGCTCTGCACGTATGATCTCAGGGATAGACTGGAGAAACATGTTTTTCTTTTTTTCTTTGTCTCCTGTCCTCCATCTCATCTCTTACTTTGATGGTCTGAGTTTCTGCTGAAACCAGAGTAGTCTGAGGTCGTACTGAGACAGGAGTTGTTTGGACCTCCATGTGTGCAGTTTGAATCTCAGTTTGGATTTCCACTGAGACAAAGGCAACCCTTCTAAGGAGGGGTACTCTGGTTTTCAGTTTGCTCAGCTTGGAGCCCAGGGTATGGGGGCAAAGTGGGAGAACAGAAGGGAGCTGAAGGTTTCACGCCCAAATCTATACCCTTAGGACATAAGTCTGGCATATTTCGCAGAGAGAAAAAGGGCAACACATGCTACTTCTACCCACTTCCCTTGTTCCTTACAGAAGTGGTCTAATTATAAAACAATATTATACTTAAGAGACCCTCCAACTGGCCACCTTTCGCCATCCTCCAATGGATACCGTGGCCATGCAGTATCGCATAGGAAGACCAGGTGTGTCTTCTTTTAAGCCCTGGGGATCAAATCTATTCCAGTTTTTCAAAGGAGTGAGGCTGAAATTGTTAGCTCCCATCTGTAAGAGAGAAAAAAGCGACCAGCACCATTTTTCTACAGGAGGCATCCCTCCTTGCTCTAGATGGGGGTGTAGACAGACTTTACACCAAAAGCTTTTCCTTCCTAGTCGTACTTAGTCTGTCCCTTACCGGCGCAGGCGCCGTCTTCGACCCTCCTGGATCTACTACCGAGACAGGGTGGGGATGTGCCAGGGGTAGACCTGATAGCATCTCTACCTGATGTCCAGCTCTTCACCTTTAACCTTGCTTGCCTCTGATGCCACCCCGGGTGCAATCCGAGTAACCTTCCGGAATGCCTCCCAAGCTAAGACCGCAGGGGGAAACATTCGTCACCTGAGTGCCTGTGCACGACCCTGAGTATATTCCTGACCACAATAAGACTGATACAAACATAAAGGTGAGATGTTCTTTTCAAGCATCACCAAACCAGTATGAGAGCCTCCTCTGGTCCACTAAGAGCCAGAGTTACCAAAGGAAAAAACCCATTGCAGTCCCAATCTGAGTAACCTTTAACCTCAGAGATGTTCTTGGAGCTAGAGCTCCATCTAGTTTCTGAACTTCTGATTCCTAGGCGAGGCTAGGTGCTTTCTTAACTACCAATCCAAGTTTGGGACCTAAAGCCACAGTACACAGTAACAGTATAGATCACAAGTCCCTTGAAAGTCTAAGATCCGATAGATTAGGTTAGTACTTCTAATTCCCAAAGAGATGGCAATGGCACCCCACTCCAGTACGCTTGCCTGGCAAATCCCATGGACGGAGGAGCCTGGTAGGCTGCAGTCCATAGGGTCTCGAAGAGTCGGACACGACTGAGCAACTTCACTTTCACTTTTCACTTTCATGTATTGGAGAAGGAAATGGCAACCCACTCCAGTGTTCTTGCCAGGAGAATCCCAGGGATGGGGGAGCCTGGTGGGCTGCCATCTATGGGGTTGCACAGAGTCGGACACGACTGGTGACTTAGCAGCAGCAGTAGCAGTATGAAATGATCAAAGAGACCGAAAAGTTTGACCGAGAAAGGAGAGTTCGGTCCACACACTTTGCCCATTTCTGGTTGGTTCCCAGAGGAGACATTGGGTGCCCCTTGGCATTGGCAGGTCGGTATAAACCCCCGACAGGTTTCTGCCATAAGTCGTATGAGATCACCGTGGAACCGCAGAGCAGGGCTCCTTACTTGCTTCATGCAGGGCATGTCATTCATTCACACAAGCACACTGTAGAGTTAGTAAAGCACAGCAGAAAATGTGTTTGCTAAGATAAGAGAACAAAGAACTAGAGGTCCAAGCATCCTTACCTTGTCCTGAAGGATCCCAGATGAGCCCCTAAGATGAAAGGTTGTTGTTGAATCATGACGCTGGGATTCTTGGCCCCCGGAGGAGAAGAATTCAATCCGGGGCCAGAGATGAGGCTTGATCGCTCAGAGCTTTTGTGTAATAAAGTTTTATTAAAGTATAAAGGAGATAGGGAAAGCTTCTGACATAGGCATCAGAAGGGCGCAGAAAGAGTACCCGCTTGTTAGTGTTAGCAATGAAATTATATACTCTCCAATGAATCCAAAGAATGTCTGGAGGTTGTAAAGACCTCACCAGACCTACTCCCATAATTTAAATTTTAAGATAACAGAATTAGGCAGAAGGTTTAATCCAGAGACTGTCCTCAGGCAGAATACATTGTTGTTATATAATCCTAAGGAATGTAGAGAAGGAAAAAAAGTTTGTCCTTTCTTCCTCCTTGAGAATTCCAGACCCCTCTCTCCTTGGGAACCTCTAGACTTCTTATCACCCTGCCTAGGAAATGACTTTCTCACTAACAATGAAAAATCAGAAAGAGAAATTAAGGAATCAATCCCACTCACCATTGAAACAAAAAGAATGAAGTATCTAGGAATAAACTTACCTAAGGAGGCAAAAGAACTGTACATAGAAAATTATAAGACACTAATGAAAGAAATCAAAGATGACATAAACATATGGAGAAATATTCCATGTTCCTGGGTTCAGTTCAGTTCAGTTCAGTCGCTCAGTCGTGTCCGACTCTTTACGACCACACTAGCTTTGTTCGTAGTGATGCTTTCTAAGGCCCACTTGACTTCACATTCCAAGATGTCTGGCTCTAGATTAGTGATCACACCATCATGATTATCTGGGTTGTGAAGATCTTTTTTGTACAGCTCTTCTGTGTATTCTTGCCACCTCTTCTTAATATCTTCTGCTTCTGTTATGTTCCTGGGTAAAAAGAATCAATATTGTGAAAATGACTATACTACCAAATGCAATCTACAGATTCAGTGTGATCCCTATCAAATAACAATGGCATTTTTCACAGAACTAGAACAGAAAATTTCACAATTCATATGGAAACACAAAAGACCCTGAATAGCCAAACCAGTCTTAAGAAGAATGGAGCTGGAGGTTTCAACCTTCTTGACGTCAGATTATACTACAAAGCTACAGTCATCAGGGGACAGTATGGTACTGGCACAAGATATAGACTAATGGAACAGATAGAAAACCCAGAAATAAACCCATTTGGGAGTCTTTTATTGTGTTTCATCGCATTGGCAATTTTGAATAGTACAGGCTAGTTTTTTTTGTAGAATGCTTCCCTTAGGTGGGTTTTTCCAGTGTTTTCTCTATTAGATTTAGGTTATGCTTTTGGCAGAGAACATTGAAATGATGCTGACTTTCAGTGCATTTACACCAAGACACACATGCTGTCAAATGGCCACATTGCTGACAATGGTGACTTCACTCAGTTGGTTAAGGCAAAATCAGATTGATTATATTTTTTGCAGCCAAAGATGGAGAAGCTCTATACAGTCAACAAAAACAAGACCAGGAGCCAACTGTGGCTCAGATCATGAACTCCTTATTGCTGAATTCAGACTTAAATTGAGGAAAGTAGGGAAAACCACTAGACCATTCAGGTATGACCTAAATCAAATCCCTTATGATTATACAGTGGAAGTCAGAAATAGATTTAAGGGACTAGATATAATAGATAGAGTGCCTGATGAACTATGGATGGAGGTTCGTGACATTGTACAGGAGACAGGGATCAAGACCATCCCCAAGAAAAAGAAATGCAAAAAAGCGAAATGGCTGTCTGAGGAGGCCTTACAAATAGCTGTGAAAAGAAGAGAAGTGAAAAGCAAAGGAGAAATNCAAAAAAGCGAAATGGCTGTCTGAGGAGGCCTTACAAATAGCTGTGAAAAGAAGAGAAGTGAAAAGCAAAGGAGAAATGGAAAGATATACCCATTTGAATGCAGAGTTCCAAAGAGTAGCAAGGAGAGAAAAGAAAGCCTTGCTCACTGATCAGTGCAAAGAAATAGAGGAAAACAATAGAATGGGAAAGACTAGAGATCTCTTCAAGAAAATTAGAGATACGAAGGGAACATTTCATGCAAAGATGGGCTCAGTAAAGGACAGAAATGGTATGGACCTAACAGAAGCAGAAGATATTAAGAGGTGGCAAGAATACACAGAAGAACTGTACAAAAAAGATCTTCATGACCCAGATAATCATGATGGTGTGATCACTCACGTAGAGCCAGACATCCTGGAATGTGAAGTCAAGTGGGCCTTAGGAAGCATCACTAGGAACAAAGCTAGTGGAGGTGATGGAATTCCAGTTGAGCTATTTTAAATCCTGAAAGATGATGCTATGAAAGTGCTGCACTCAATCATGCCAGCAAATTTAGAAAACTCAGCAGTGGCCACAGGACTAGAAAAGGTCAGTTTTTATTCCACTCCCAAAGAAAGGCCATGTCAAAGAATGCTCAAACTACCGCACAATTGCACTGATTTCACATGCTAGCAAAGTATTGTTCCAAATTCTCCAAACCAGGCTTCGGCACTATGTGAACCGTGAACTTCCAGATGTTTAAACTAGATTTAGAAAAGGCAGAGGAACCAAATTACCAACATCTGCTGAACCATTGAAAAAGCAAGAGAGTTCCAGAAAAACAGCTACTTTTGCTTTATTGACTATGCCAAAGCCTTTGATTGTGTGGATCACAATAAACTGTGGAAAATTCTGAAAGAGCTGGAGTTACCAGACCACCTGACCTGCCTCTTGAGAAACCTATATGTAGGTCAGGAAGCAACAGTTGGAGCAGACTGGTTCCAAATAGGAAAAGGAGTATGTATGTCAAGGCTGTATATTGTCACCTTGCTTATTTAACTTATATGCAGAGTACATCATGAGAAACGCTCGGCTGGAGGAAGCACAAGTTTCAATCAAGATTGCCGTGAGATATATCAATAACCTCAGATATGCAGATGACACCGCCTTTATGGCAGAAAGTGAAGAAGAACTAAAGAGCCTGTTATTGAAAGTGAAAGAGGAGAGTGAAAAAGTTGGCTTAAAGCTCAACATTCAGAAAACCAAGATCATGCCCATCACTTCATGGGAAATAGATGGGGAAACAGTGGAAGCAGTGTCAGACTTTATTTTTTTGGGCTCCAAAATCACTGCAGATGGTGACTGCAGCCATGCAATTAAAAGATGCTTACTCCTTGGAAGGAAAGTTATGGCCAACCTAGACAGCATATTAAAAAACAGACATTACTTTGTCAACAAAGGTCCATCTAGTCAAGGCTATAGTTTTTCCAGTAGTCATGTATGGATGTGAGAGTTGAACTATAAAGAAAGCCGAGCACCAAAGAATTGATGCTTTTGCACTGTGGTGTTAGAGAAGACTCTTGAGAGTCCCTTGGACTGCAAGGAGATCCAACTAGTCCATCGTAAAGGAGATCAATCCTGGGTGTTCATTGGAAGGACTGATGTTGAAGCTGAAACTTCAATACTTTGGCCACCTGACGCGAATAGCTGACTTATTCGAAAAGACCCTGATGCTGGGAAAGATTGAGGGCAGGAGGAGAAGGGAACGACAGAGGATGAGATGGTTGGATGGCATCACTGACTCAATGGACATGAGTTTGAGTAAGTTCTGGGAGCTGGTGATGGGCAGGGAGGCCTGGCATGCTGCAGTCTATGTGGTCGCAAAGAGTCAGACACGACTGAGTGACTGAACGGAACTGAACTGAAGGTGATAGCTGACAGGTTTCTCTCCTGTAAATTTTTTTTTAATTTTATTTTTACTTTATTTTACTTTACAATACCGTATTGGTTTTGCCATACATTGACATGAATCCACCATGGGTGTGTATTAGCTCCCAATCCTGAATCCCCCTCCCACCTCCCACCCCATATCATCTCTCTGGATCATCCCCATGCACCAGCCCCAAGCATCCTGTATCCTATATCGAACATAGGCTTGTGCTTCTTTCTTACATGATAGTATACACGTTTCAATGCCATTCTCCCAAATCATCCCACCCTCTCCCTCTCCCACAGAGTCCAAAAGTCCTTTCTATACATCTATGTCTCTTTTGCTGTCTCACATACAGG
>SJYT01032552.1:0-72620 GCA_006410635.1 Cephalophus harveyi
TAATTAGCATAGGGCTTTTCTCATTATTGAGTCAATGATTGCCACCAGGCCTCCATATCCTTAGGCACCTGGGAATATATTAATCAATATATTTGGAATATAGAAAAGGAAATATAGTTGTTTTTAAGGTTAGCAATACTAGACTTTTTGAGTTAATGAATTTTCTCTTTTGATATAGATCATTGTACTTTGTTATAAATCACTGTGTCCTTGCTATGTAAAAATGTAACTTTACCACTATCTTAAGACTAAATAGATCTTAAGGGGAGCATTGGTGAAAGGATTTTCATTTGTTGGGCTGATGTTTGCTGCTAAATTTCCATATTCCCTGCCCTTATAATGAATATAACTAGTATATAGGAGAAGTAAGTATTAACCTTTAAGCATATAGGATAAATGAGTATTAACCTGTAAGATTGATCATGTTAACCTTGGGTTAAACAAATGCCTTTCTTGATTGTAACTCACTACACCCTCACCCTATAAGAATGCAACTTTATTTGGAGGGTGGTGCCTGGTTTAAGAAAAACCACCCTTGGAAAAAATAAGTTTTTTGGTTATCAGCAAGAAAGGGTTGTAAATGTCAGCAAGCCTCATGGCCAGAATATGATGTAAAAACCCCTAAGACCTTTTTTTTTATATGTTTATGTAAAGCACCTGATTTTGATAAAGGTCAGGACTACTGACCCCCACATGATTCTGTATTCATCCCTATATGTAACAAAAGGTATATAAGCAAACCTGAAAAATAAAGAAATGGGATCAGTTCCTGGAAAGACTGGCTGACCCATGTCATACTTTCTTGCTCCCCGTTTTTTTCTGGCTGAATTCCCATCAGGAGCATGGATGCCATTCTACATAAACCAAGTTATTCAGCCTCTTTTCTCCACTAATTTTCCTACTACACTATCCGTTTCTAATCTCATTCTATATCTGAATTAAATATGTATTTTTCCAAGGACGCCGACTCTGTCCCCACCTTCAAATCAGCCTGGATCCACCAGGGCTGGACCCCGGTAAGCGGACTTGCATGTCCACACACGAGACTAGGCCTGACTCCCCTGTGGAGACTCCAGAGGAACCCCAAGATCCATGTCAGTTCTGGAGAGGAAACCTCATGTCCCTGCCTCAGCTGCAGACTAGGACTTAGGACACGGCACCGACTGGAGAGGAATCCCGAGAGGCCCCTCACAACTCGCATGGAGACTGGCCTCTCCTGAGGCCACACGACCGGGTCCCTGAGGTCCCCGTCCTAACTTGAGAGGGACCTGCTGCAACTCGAGAAATACCAGGAGATTCTCCCCTCAAGGAGAGATGAGGACCTTTTCTGCTGAGGTGTCTCGAGGGAAATCACACCTTCCCTTGTGGACCTCGAAAGTGTCCTTCACACCCTTGCTGCAACTCAAAAAGTTCTCTGACATACACAACTCCACTCAAGAGGAACACCAAGCATCCCACCACAATTCAAGTGGAGCCCCATTGTGCCCTCCTCAGCACGAGATGAAGGTTCCATTCCCTGTTTCTTAGGGAAAGGATACCCGGTGTTCCCGTCACATCTCAGGAGGAGGCGCTCTCAAAATGAAAGTACAGAGGAACTCCAAGGGTTGTGCCACCATACCAAAAGACCCCCAAATGACTCAGTCTATTCCAGAGGAACCTGATTTCCCTGCACTGTCTCGACTATCACCCCGAGTATCGACTCCCACCATTGTAGAATGTGTGACAGCCCTGTGGCACCTGGAGGGAAAGCCACAGATCTCTGTGTCAACTCGATAGGAAGACTGACACTGCTGCTACAGCTCGGGAGGAAAGCGGACGTGCTTGTCTCCACTCGAGACGAGGTCTGACTCCCCTGTAGAGACTCCAGAGGGACCCCAAGATCTATGTCAGCACTAGAGAGGAAACCTCAGGTTCCAGCCTCAGCTCCAGGCGAGGGCTTATGACCCAGCACTGACTGGAGAGGAATCCCAAGAGGCCCCTTGCAATTCACATGGAGACTGGCCTTTCCTGAAGCCACATGAGTGGATCCCAGAGGTCCCCGTCATAACAACAGAGGGACATGCAGCACCTTGAGAAAAACCAGGAGATTCTCTGCCTCAGGCAAGATGAGGCCCTTTTCCAGTGACGCATCTCGAGGGAAATCACAAATTCCCTCTTGGACCTCAAAAGGGTCCTTCACAACCATGCTGCACCTCCAGAATTTCCCCGACATACCCGTCTCCACTCGAGAGGAACACCAAGGGTCCCACCACAACACAATAGGATCCCCGTTGTCCACTCCTCAGCTCGAGATGAGGGTTCCTTTCCCTGCTTCATCGGGAATGGATTCCCGGTGTTCCCGTCGACTCTCAAGAGGAGGCACTCTCAACGGGAAAGTCGTGAGGAAATCCAGGGGTCGTGCCACCATTCCAAAAGACCCCCAAATGACTCAGTCCACTCCAGATGAACCGAATTTCCCTGAACTGCCTCCATTGTAATCCCAAGTATCGACTCACAACATGGTGGCACGTGTGACAGCCCTGTGGCACCTCAAGGGAAAGCCACAGGTTCCTATGTCAACATGACAGAAAGCCTGAAACCGCTGCTAAAGCTTGGGAGGAAAGCGGACATGCATGTCTCCACTCGAGATGATGTCTGACTCCATTGTTTGAGACTCCAGAGGGACCCCAATATCCATGTCAGCACTGGTGAGGAAAGTTCAAGTTCCGGCCTCAGCTCCAGACAAGGACTTAGGACCCGGCACCGACTGGAGAGGAATCCCGAGAGGCCCCTCGCAACTCGCTTGGAGAATGGTCATTCCTGAGGCCCCACGAGCAGGTCCCTGAGGTCCCTGTCGTAAGTCGAGAGGGACCTGAGCCAACTTGAGAAAAACCAGGAGATTCTCCACTCCAGGCGAGATGAGGCCCTTTTCCGCTGTGGTGTCTCAAGGGAAATCACACCTTCCCTTTTGGACCTCAAAAGGGTTCTTCAAACACTTGCTGCAAGTCAAGACATTCCCCGATATACCCGTCTCCAATCAAGAGGAACATTGATGGACCTGACACAATTTAAGTGGAGTCCCATTGTGCCGTCCTCTGCTCGAGTTGAGGGTTCCTTTCAATGCTTCTTCGGGAAAGGATTCCCGGTGTTCCCATCACATCTCAGGAGGAGGCACTCTCAACAGGAAAGCAGAGAGGAACTCCAGGGGTCGTGCCTCCATTCCAAAAGACCCCCAAATGTCTCAATCCACTTCAGATGAACCTGATTTTCCTGCACTGCCTCGACTGTCACCCCAAGTATCGACTTAAAACAAGGTGACACATGTGAAAGCCCTGTGGCATCTCAAGGGAAAGCCAGAGATCCCTGTTTCAACTTGACAGGAAGCCTGACACTGCTGCTACAGGTCAGGAGGAAAAAGGACGTGCATGTCTCCACTTGAGACGAGGCCTGACTCCATGATTTGAGACTCCAGAGAAACCCCAAGATCCATTTCAGCACTGGAGAGGAAACCTCAGGTTCCAGCCCCAGCTCAAGACCAGGACTTAGGACTCGACACCGACTTGAGAGGAATCCTGAGAGGCCCCTCACAACTCGCTTGGAGACTGGCCATTCCTGAATCCACACGACCGGGTCCTTGAAGTCCCCATTGTAGGTCAGGAGGTACCTGCCACAACTCAAGAAAAAACAGGAGATTCTCACCTCCAGGCAAGATGAGGCCCTTTTCCGCTGGGGCGTCTCGAGGGAAATCCCACCTTCACTCCTGGACCTCGAAAGGGCCCTTCACACCCTTGGTGCAACTCAAGAAGTTCCCTGACATACCCATCTCCACTCGAGAGGAGAAACGAGGGTCCTTTCACAATTCAAGTGGAGCCCCGTTGTGCCCTCCTCATCTCGAGATGAGGGTTCCTTTCCCTGCTTCTTCAACAAAGGATACCCGACGTTCTGGTCGCATCTCAGGAGGAGGGGCTCTCAAGAGGAAAGTAGAGAGGAACTCCAGGGTTTGTGCCACCATTACAAAAGACCGACAAATGTCTCAGTCCACTGCAGATGTACCTGATTGCCCTGCACTCTCTCAACTGTCACACCGAGTATCAACTCATATCACGGTGGCACGTGTGACAGCCCTGTGGCACCAGGAGGGAAAGTCACAGACCCCTGTGTCAACTCGATGGAAAGCTTGGCACTGCTGCTACAGCTCGGGAGGAAAGCAGACGTGCTTGTCTCCACTCGAGATGAAATCTGACTACCCTGTGGAGACTCCAGAGGGACCCCAAGATCCATGTCAGCACTGGAGAGGAAACCTCAGGTTCTGGCCTCAGCTCCAGGCGAGGACTTATGACATGGCACCAACTGGAGAGGAATCCCTAGAGGCCCCTCACAATTCACATGGAGACTGGCCTTTCTTGAGGCTACACGAGAGGGTCCCAGAGGTCCCTGTTGTAACAACAGAGGGACATGCAGCACCTCGAGAAAAACCAGGAGATTCTCTGCCTCAAGCAAGATGAGGCTCTTTACCAGTGCGGCGTCTCGAGGGAAATCACAACTTCCCTCTTGGACCTCAAAAGGGTCCTTCACAGCCTTGCTGCATCTCCAGAAGTTCCCCGACATATACGTCTCTACTCGAGAGGAATACCGAGGGTCCTGCCACAACACAAGAGGATGCCCATTGTCCACTCCTCAGCTCGAGATGAGGGTTCCTTTTCCTGCTTCGTCGGGAAAGGATTCCCAGTATTCCCATCGCCTCTCAAGAGGAGGCGCTCTCAATGGGAATGTCGTGAGAAAATCCAGGGGTCGTGCTACTATTCCAAAAGATCCCCAAATGACTCAGTCCAATCCAGATGAACCGAATTTCCCTTCACTGCCTAGATTGTCATCCCAAGTTAGACTCACAACATGGTGGCACGTGTGACAGCCTTGTGGCACCTTGAGGGAAAACCACAGATCCCTGTGTCAACATGACAAGAAGCCTGACACTGCTGCTACAGCTCAGGAGGAAAGTGGACGAGCATGTCTCCACTCGAGACGATGTCTGACTCCACTGTTTGAGACTCCAGAGGAACCCCAATATCCATGTCAGCACTGGAGAGGAAAACTCAAGTTCCGGCCTCAGCTCCAGACGAGGACTTAGGATAAAGCACCAAGTGGACAGGAATCCCGAGAGGCCCCTCGCGACTCTCTTGGAACCTGGTCATTCCTCAGGCTACAAGAGCGGGTCCCTGAGGTCCCCATCGTAAGTCGAGAAGGACCTGCCACAACTCGAGAAAAGCCAAGAGATTCTCCACTGCAGGCGAGATGAGGCCCTTTTCCGCTGCGGTGTCTCAAGGGACATCACATCTTCCCTTTTGGACCTCGAAAGGGTTCTTCAAACCCTTGCTGCAATTCAAGAAGTTCCCATCTCCACTCAAGAGAAACACCGAGGGTCCCATCACAATTTAAGTGGAGTCCCATTGTGCCCTCCTCTGCTTAAGTTGAGGGTTCCTTGCCCTGTTTCTTCGGGAAATGATTCCCGGTGCTCCTGAGGCATCTCAGGAGGAGGCGCTCTCAACTGGGAAGTAGAGACGAACTCCAGGGGTCGTGCCACCATTCCAAAAGACCCCCAAGTGTCTCAGTCCACTTCAGATGAACCTGATTTTCCTGCACTGCCTCGAATATCACCCCAAGTATTGACTGAAAACACAGTGGCATGTGTGACAGCCCTATGGCACCTCAAGGGAAACCCACAGATCCCTGTTTCAACTCAACGGGAAGCCTGACACTCCTGCTACAGCTCGGGAGGAAAGCAGGCGTGCATGTCCCCAATCATAACGAGACCTGACTCCCCTGTGGAGACTCCAGAGGAACCGCAAGATCCATGTCAGCTCTGGAGAGGAAAACTCACGTCCCGGCCTCAGCTCCAGACGAGGACTTAGGACCCGGCACCGACTGGAGAGGAATCCCGAGAGGCCCCTCGCAACTTGCATGGAGACTGGCCTTTCCTGAGGCCACATGAGCAGGTCCCTGAGGTCCCTGTCCTAACTTGAGAGGGATCTGCCGCAACTCAAGAAAAACCAGGAGATTCTCCCCTCCAGGCGAGATGAGGCCCTTGTCCACTGTGGTGTCTCGAGGGAAATGACACCTTCCCTCTTGGACCTCAAAAGAGTCCTTCACACCCTTGCTTCAACTCAAGAAATTCGCCGACATACAAGTATCCACTCGAGAGGAACACCGAGGGTCCCACCACAATTCAAGTGGAGCCCCATTGTGCCCCCCTCAGCAAGAGATGAGCGTTCCTTTCCCTGCTTCTTTGGGAGAGGATAGCTGGTGTTCCCGTTGCATCTCAGGAGGAGGCGCTCTCAAAAGGAAAGTAGAGAGGAGCTCCAGGGGTTGTGCCACCATTACAACAGACCTACAGAAGTCTCAGTCCACTACAGATGAACCTGATTTCCCTGCACTCTCTCAACTGTCACCCAGAGTATCGACTCACACGGTGGTGGCACGTGTGACAGCCCTGAGGCACCTGGAGGGAAAGCCACAGATCCCTTTGTCAACTCGATGGGAAGACTGACACTGCTGTTACAGCTCGGGAGGAAAGCGGATGTGCACGTCTCCACTCGAGACGAGGTCTGACTCCAAGATTTGAGACTCCAGAGGAACCCCAAGATTCATTTCAGCACTGGAGCGGAAACCTCAGGTTCTGGCCTCAGCTCCAGATGAGGACTTATGTCCCGGCACTGACTACAGAGGAATACCAAGGGGCCCCTCTTAACTCGGATAGAGACTGGCCTTTCCAGAGGCCATGCGAGAGGGTCCCTGAGGTCCCTGTCGTAACTCGAGAGGAACCTGCAGCAACTCGACAAAAACCAAGTTTTCCCCTCCAGGCGAGATGAGGCTGTTTTCTGCTGTGCCATCCTAAGAGAAATCACGCCTTCCCTCCTGAACCTCAAAGGGTCCTTCACACCCTTGCTGCAACTCAAGAAGTTCCCCGACATACACGTCTCCACTCGAGAGGAGCAACAAGGATCCCGCCACAATTCAAGTGGAGCCCCGTTGTGCCTTCCTCATCTCGAGATGAGGGTTCCTTTCCCTGCTGCTTCGGGAAAGGATACCCAGCGTTCCCGTCACATCTCAGGAGGAGGGGCTCTCAAGAGGAAAGTAGAGAGGAACTCCAGGGTTCGTGCCACCATTACAAAAGACCGACAAAGCCTCAGTCCACTGCTGATGTACTTGATTGACCTGCACTTTCTCGACTGTCACACCAAGTATTGACTCACACCACAGTGGCACGTGTGACAGCCCTGTGGCACCTGGAGGGAAAGCCACAGATCCCTGTGTCAACTCGGTGGGAAGCCTGACACTGCTGCTACAGCTCGGGAGGAAAGCAGACGTGCTTGTCTCCACTCGAGACGAGATCTGACTCCCCTGTGGAGACTTCAGAGGGACCCCAAGATCCATGTCAGCACTGGAGAGGAAACCTCAGGTTCTGGCCTCAGCTCCAGGCGAGGGCTTATGACATGGTACCGACTGGAGAGGAATCCCTAGAGGCCCCTCACAATTCACGTGGAGACTGGTCTTTCCTGAGGCTACATGAGTGGGTCCCAGAGGTCCCCATTGTAACAACAGAGGGACATGCAGCACCTCGAGAAAAACCAGGAGATTCTCTGCCTCAGGCAAGATGAGGCCCTTTTCCGGTGCGGCGTCTCAAGGGAAATCACAAATTCCCTCCTGGACCTCGAAAGGTTCCTTCACACCCTTGTTGCATCTCCAGAAGTTCCCCAACATACCCGTCTCTACTCGAGAGGAATAACGAGGGTCCTGCCACAACACAAGAGGATGCCCGTTTCCACTCTTCAGGGTGGAAAGGATTCCCAGCGTTCCCATCGCCTCTCAAGAGGAGGCGCTCTCAACAGGAATGTTGCGAAGAAATCCAGGGATCGTGCCACCGTTCCAAAAGACCCCCAAATGACTCAGTCCACTCCAGATGAACCGAATTTCCCTGCACTGCCTAGATTGTCACCCCAAGTATCGACTCACTACATGGTGGCACGTGTGACAGCACTGTGGCACCTCGAGGGAAAGCCACAGATCCCTGTGTCAACATGACAAGAAGCCTGACACTGCTGCTACACCTCAGGAGGAAAGTGGACGAGCATGTCTCCTCTCAAGACAATGTCTGACTCCAGTTTTTGAGACTCCAGAGGAACCCCAATATCCATGTCAGCACGGGAGAGGAAAACTCAAGTTCCAGCCTGAGCTCCAGACGAGGACTTAGGATAAAGCACCAACTGGACAGGAATCCTGAGAGACCCCTAACAACTCTCTTGGAGCCTGGTCATTCCTGAGGCTACACGAGTGGCTCCCTGAGGTCCCCATCGTAAGTCAAGAAGGACCTGCCACAACTCGAGAAAAACCAGGAAATTCTCCACTCCAGGCGAGATGAGGCCTTTTCCCTCTGCGGTGTCTCAAGGGAAATCACACCTTCCCTTTTGGACCTCGAAAGGGTTCTTCAAACCCTTGCTGCAACTCAAGAATTTCCCCAATATACCCATCTCCACTCAAGAGGAACACCAAGGGTCCCACCACAATTTAAGTGGAGTCCCGTTGTGCCCTCCTCTGCTCGAGTTGAGGGTTTCTTGCCCTGCTTCGTCGGGAAAGGATTCCTGGTGTTCCTGAGACATCTCAGGAAGAGGTGCTCTCAACAGGAAAGTAGAAAGGAACTCCAGGGGTCGTGCCACCATTCCAAAAGACCCTCAATGTCTCAGTCCACTTCAGATGAACCTGATTTTCCTGCACTGCCTCGACTGTCACCCCAAGTATCGACTGAAAACACGGTGGCATGTGTGACAGCCCTGTGGCACCTTGAGGGAAACCCACAGATCCCTGTTTCAACTCGACAGGAAGCCTGACACTGCTGATACAGTTCGGGAGGAAAGCGGTCGTGCATGTCTCCACTCGAGACGGGTCCTGACTCCACGATTTGAGACTCCAGGGCAACCCCAAGATCTATTTCAGCACTGGAGCAGAAACCTCAGTTTCCAGCCTCAGCTCCTGAGGAGGACTTAGGACCTGGCACCGACTGGAGAGGTATCCCAAGAGGCCCCTCTCAACTCACTTGGAGACTGGCCATTCCTGAGTCTGCATGAGCAGTTCCCGGAAGTCCACATGGTAAGTCGTGAGGGTCCTGCCACAACTCGAGAAAAATCAGGAGATTCTCACCTCCAGGCGAGATGAGGCCCTTTTTCGCTGGGGCGTCTCGATGGAAATCACACCTTCACTCTTGGACCTTAAAAAGGTCCTTCACACCCTTGGTGCAACTCAAGAAGTTCCCCGACATACCTGTCTCCACTCAAGAGGAACATTGAGGGTCCCATCACAACTCAAGAGGAATCCCATTGTCCCCACCTCAGCTCGACATGAGGCTTCCTTTCCCTACTTCGTTGGGAAAGGATTCTTGGCATTCCCGTTGCAACTCAGTAGGAGGCACTCTCAACAGGAAATGACGAGAGGGTCTCCATGGGTCATGACACCATTCCAAAAGACCCCGAAAATTCTGAGTCCACTCCAGATGAACTTGATTTCCCTGCACTGCCTCGAATGTCACCCTGAGTATCAACTCACACCATGGTGGAACGTGTGACAGCCCTGTGGCACCTCAAGGGAAATCCACTGATCCCTGTGTCAACTCGATGGGAAGACTGACACTCCTGCTACAGCTTGGGAGGAAAGCAGGCGTGCATGTCCCCACGCAAGACAAGGCCTCAGTCCGCTGTGGAGACTCCAGAGGAACCCCAAGATCCATGTCAGCTCTGGAGAGGAAAACTCACGTCCCGGCCTCAGCTCCAGACGAGGCCTTAGGCCCCGGCACCGACTGGAGAGGAATTTGAGAGAGGCCCCTCACAACTCGCATGGAGACTGGCCTTTCCTGAGGCCACACAAGCAGGTCCCTGTGGTCCCTGTCCTAACTCGAGAGGGACCTGCCACAAATTGACAAAAAACAGGAGATTCTCCCCTCCAGGTGAGATGAGGTCCTTGTCCACTCTGGTGTCTCGAGAGAAATGACACCTTCCCTCTTGGACCTCAAAAGAGTCCTTCACACCCTTGCTGCAACTCAAGAAATTCCCCGACATACAAGTGTCCACTCGATAGGAACACCGAGGGTCCCACCACAATTCAAGTGGAGCCCCATTGTGCCCTCCTCAGCACGAGATGAGGGTTCCTTTCCCTGCTTCTTTGGGAAAGGATAGCCGGTGTTCCCGTCGCATCTCAGGAAGAAGCGCTCTCAATAGGAAAGTAGAGAGGAACTCCAGGGGTTGTGCCACCATTACAACAGACCTACAGAAGTCTCAGTCTACTACAGATGAACCTGATTTCCCTGCACTCTCTCGACTGTCACCCAGAGTATTGACTCACATGGCGGTGGCATGTGTGACAGCCCTGTGGCACATGGAGGGAAAGCCACAGATCCCTTTGTCAACTCGATGGGAAGACTGACACTGCTGTTACAGCTCGGGAGGAAAGTGGACGTGCATGTCTCCATTCGAGTCGAGGTCTGACTCCATGATTTGAGACTCCAGAGGAACCCCAAGATTCATTTCAGCACTGGAGAGGAAACCTCAGGTTGTGGCCTCAGCTCCAAACGAGGACTTATGACCCGGCACTGACTAGAGAGGAATCCCAAGGGGCCCCTATCAACTCGGATAGAGACTGGCCTTTCCTGAGGCCATGCGAGGGGGTCCCTGAGGTGCCTGTCGTAACTCGAGAGGAACCTGCAGCAACTCGAGAAAAACCAGGTTTTCCCCTCCAGGCGAGATGAGGCCATTTTCTGCTGCGCCATCCCAAGAGAAATCACGCCTTCCCTCCTGAACCTCAAAGGGTCCTTCACACCCTTGCTGCAACTCAAGAAGTTCCCTGACATAATAGACAGTGTATTACAAAGCAGAGAGATTACTTTGCCGACAAATGTCTGTATAGTCTAAAGCTATGGTTTTTCCAGTAGACATGTATGGATGTGAGAGCGGACCATAAAGAAGGCTGAGCACCGAAGAACTGATGCTTTCAAATTGTGGTGTCAGGGAAGACTTGAGAGTCCCTTTGACTGCAAGGAGATCAAAACAGTCAAACTTAAAAGAAATCAACCCTAAATTTTCACTGGAAGGACTGATACTGAAGCTGAAGCTCCAATACTCTGGCCACCTGACGCAAAAAGCCGACTCCCTGGAAAAGACCCTGATCCTGGGAAAGACTGAAGGCAAAAGGAAAAGGGAGCAACAGAGGATAAGATGGTTAGACAGCATCACCAACTCAAAGGACATGAGTTTGAGCAAACTCTGGAAGACAGTGAAGGATGGGGAGCCTAGCGTGCCACAGTCCATGGAGTTGCAAAGAGTTGGACACAATTCAGCAGTAGAACAACAACATATACATATATATCAAGCAAATGTCTCGGTATTCCACTCATTAAAGTAAAAGGTTTATAAACGCTACTGATCTCAGTATGACCTGTGTTAAATTTCTATAGACAGTGTATTACAAAGCAGAGAGATTACTTTGCCGACAAATGTCTGTATAGTCTAAAGCTATGGTTTTTCCAGTAGTCATGTATGGATGTGAGAGCGGACCATAAAGAAGGCTGAGCACCGAAGAACTGATGCTTTCAAATTGTGGTGCCAGGGAAGACTTGAGAGTCCCTTTGACTGCAAGGAGATCAAAACAGTCAAACTTAAAAGAAATCAACCCTAAATTTTCATTGGAAGGACTGATACTGAAGCTGAAGCCCCAGTACTCTGGCCACCTGATGCAAAAAGCCGACTCCCTGGAAAAGACCCTGATTCTGGGAAAGATTGAAGGCAAAAGGAAAAGAGAGCAACAGAGGATAAGATGGTTAGACAGCATCACCAACTCAAAGGACATGAGTTTGACCAAACTCTGGAAGACAGTGAAGGATGGGGAGCCTGGCATGCCACAGTCCATGGAGTTGCAAAGAGTTGGACACAATTCAGCAATAGAACAACAACATATACATATATATCAAGTAAATGTCTCGGTATTCCACTCATTAAAGTAAAAGGTTTATAAACGCTACTGATCTCAGTATGACCTGTGTTAAATTTCTCCTCTAAGCTTGCTTTACATTCTCTATCAAGAGTCAGACATGACTATATAAGAATCTACTGTTTTGGCAGACTGATGATCCAAAACAAACTATTTCACTTTCCACAGCTATTTGTCAATCCTGAACCTAAGAATCATCTTTTAAAAGTTAAACATGAGCATTTCTAAATGAAGCTGCATTCCAGCACCTGCCACTCAGCCCCTCAGTCACCTTGTCAAATGTCCAGCCCGCAGAGGGTCCTCCAACAAACACAGCCATTTCCAACCTTAAAGGCAACAACCCCTTCTTCCACCCTTTACTCCGATTCCTATTAGCTTTTCAAGTGTCAACTGAGACATCATCTCTTTAAAGAGCCCTTCTCAGAAAGGCCCCCTTTCCTGTACATTCTTTCTCATAGTACCAAGTGTTTTCCTTAACACCATCTATTGAAACATGTTAAATAAGTGCATAAGCAAGCAAGTGAATAAATGCAGTTGTACTCCTTTCCTTGGTATAAGATTTTCTATTTATTTTATTTAGTTCTTTTTTAACTAGTCATTGGCAAGCAGTTATCATTGAAAGGGGAAGGATTCTTCCCAAAGTTAATGCATCTTCTTCGTTACTCTCACAATCAGGGACAATTTCTCATCGCCCTACTGTGACAGGCTATTACCAACGTCATTACTGGGCAGGAAAGTGTGTGTGTGTGTGTGTGTACACACATGCACGCACATATGTGTTTGTGCACAAAGACACACATCACATCATTTTTTTGTTTGCTGTCCAGTTGCTAAGTCATGTCCCACTCTTTTGCAACCCCATGGACTATAATACCCAGACTACTCTGTCCTTCGCTGTCTCCTGCAGTTTGGTCAAATTCATGTTCATTGATTTGGTGATGCTATCATTTTTTTAAAGCTGTCTAATTAAAAAAACTCAGATAAGACTCCATTAAAAGCAGAGTATTACAAAGCTCAAATTGTAAGGGGTCANGCTGTCTCCTGCAGTTTGGTCAAATTCATGTTCATTGATTTGGTGATGCTATCATTTTTTTAAAGCTGTCTAATTAAAAAAACTCAGATAAGACTCCATTAAAAGCAGAGTATTACAAAGCTCAAATTGTAAGGGGTCATTTAAAATTTTTAAAAATATTAGATGTACTACCTACTGTTATATGTGAAAAAGGATACATGTTTTATAGGTCCTCCCTATTTGCACTCATCTTACATGCTAGTAAAGTAATGCTCAAAATTCTCCAAGCCAGGCTTCAGCAACACATGAACCGTGAACTTCCAGATCTGACAGATCATGGAAAAAGCAAGAGAGTTCCAAGAAAAACATCTATTTCTGCTTTACTGACTATGCCAAGCCTTTGACTGTGTGGATCACAATAAACTGTGGAAGATTCTGAAAGAGATGGGAATACCAGACCACCACAAGATATCCAGGCTCTTTTCTCCACTTAATTTTCCTACTAAACTATTCCTTCTTAAACTAATCTTAATTAATAAATAAATTTTTCCCTCACCTATCCATCTCCCCTCCAAATCACCCTGGATCCACTGGGGCTGGACCCTGGCATCCAGGGGTCATGTAACCAATCCCAAGGACCCTCAGATGTCTCAGTCCACTCCAGATGAACCTGATTTCCCTGCACTGCCTTGACAGTCACCCCGAGTATCGACTCACACCATGATGGCACGTGTGACAGCCCTGTGGCAACTCGAGGGAAAGACAAAGACGCCTGTGTCAATTCAAGGGGAAGCCTGACACTGCTGCTACAGCATGGGAGGAAAGCAGAGGTGCATGACTCCACTCGAGATGAGGCCTGACTCCCCTGTGGAATTTCCAGATAAACCCCAAGATCCATATCGGCACTGCGGAAGAAACTTCAGGTTACGACCTCAGCTCCAGACGAGGACTTAAGACCCAGGACCAACTGGAGAGGAATCCCGAGTGTCCCCTCACAACTTGTCTGGAGACTGGCCTTTCCTGAGGCCACAAGAGCGGGTCCCTGAGGTACCCGTTGTAAGTCAAGATGAACCTGCTGCAACTCGAGAAAAATCAGGAGATTCTCCCCTCCAGGCGATATGAGGCCCTTTTCCACTGCGGCATCTTGGGAGAAACTCACACCTTCCTCTTGAACCTCAAAAGGGTCCTTCACCCTTGCTGCAACTCAAGAAGTTCCCCGACATACCCGTCTCCACTCGAGAGGAACACCGAGGGTTTGGCTACAACTCAAGAGGAGCCCCGTTTTCACCTCCTCAGCTCCAGATGAGGGTTTCTTTCCCTGCTTCTTTGGTGTAGGATTCCCGGCGTTCCCGTCACATCTCACAAGGTGGCACTGTCAACAAGAAAGACGAGAGGAACTCCAGGGATCGTGCCACCATTCCCAAAGACTCCCAAAATGTCTCAGTCCACTCCAGATGAACCTGATTTCCCTGCAATGCCTCGACTGTCACCCCGAGTATTGACTTATACCATGGTGACACGTGCGACAGCCCTGTGGGAAAGCCTCAAGGGAAAGACACAGATCCCTGTGTCAACTCGACTGGAAGTCTGACACTGTTGCTACAGCTTGGGAGGAAAGCAGATGTGTATGTCTCCACTCGAGACGAGGCATGACTCTCCTGTGGAGACTCCAGAGGAACCCCAAGATTCATGTCGGCACTGGAGAGGAAACTTCAGGTTCTGGCCTCAACTCCAGACGAGGACTTAGGTCGCAGCACCCACTGGAGAGGAATCCTGAGAGGCCCCTGGCAACTTGCATGGAGACTGGCCTTTCCTGAGGCCACAAGAGCGGGTCCCAGAGGTCCCAGTCATAACTCAAAGGGGATCTGCAGCAACTCGAGAAAAACCAGGAGATTCTCCCCTCCTGGCAAGATAAGGCCCTTTTCNTCGCAGCACCCACTGGAGAGGAATCCTGAGAGGCCCCTGGCAACTTGCATGGAGACTGGCCTTTCCTGAGGCCACAAGAGCAGGTCCCTGAGGTCCCAGTCATAACTCAAAGGGGATCTGCAGCAACTCGAGAAAAACCAGGAGATTCTCCCCTCCTGGCAAGATGAGGCCCTTTTCCAGTGCGGCATCTAGAGGGAAAAAACACCTTCCCTCTTGAACCTTGAATGGTTCCTTCACATCCTTGCTGCAACTCAAGAAGTTCCCTGACATACCCGTCTCCAAGTGAGAGGAACACCGATTGTCTCGCCTCAACTCAAGACGAACCCCATTGTCCCCTCCTCAGCTCAAGATGAGGGTTCATTTCCCTGCTTCGTCGGGAAAGGATTCCCGGCATTCCAGTCACATCTCAAGAGGAGGCGCTCTCAACAGGAGAGTTGAGAGGAACTCCTGGGGTCATGCCATCATTCCACATGGTGCCCAGTTGTCTCAGTCCACACCAGATGAAGCTGATTTCCCTTCACTGCCTCGATTGTCACCCCGAGTATTGACTCACACCACAGTGGCACATGTCACAGACCTGAGGCACCTCGAGGGAAACCCAGTGATCCCTGTGTCNCTAAATAGATCTTAAGGGGAGCATTGGTGAAAGGATTTTCATTTGTTGGGCTGATGTTTGCTGCTAAATTTCCATATTCTCTGCCCTTATAATGAATATAACTAGCATATAGGAGAAGTAAGTATTAACCTTTAAGCATATAGGATAAATAAGTATTAACCTGTAAGATTGATCATGTTAACCTTGGGTTAAACAAATTCCTTTCTTGATTGTAACTCACTACACCCTCACCCTATAAGAATGCAATTTTATTTGGAAGGTGGTGCCTGGTTTAAGAAAAAACACCCTTGGAAAAAATAAGTTTTTTGGTTATCAGAAAGAAAGGGTTGTAAATGTCAGCAAGCCTCATGGCCAGAATATGATGTAAAAACCCCTAAGACCTTTTTTTTTTATATGTTTATGTAAAGCACCTGATATTGATAAAGGTCAGGACTACTGACCCCCACGTGATTCTGTATTCATCCCTATATGTAACAAAAGGTATATAAGCAAACCTGAAAAATAAAGAAATGGGATCAGTTCCTGGAAAGACTGGCTGACCCATGTCGTACTTTCTTGCTCCCCGTTTTTTCTCGCTGAATTCCCATCGGGAGCGGATGCCATTCTACACAAACCAAGTTATTCAGCCTCTTTTCTCCACTAATTTTCCTCCTACACTATCCGTTTCTAATCTCACTCTATATCTGAATTAAATATGTATTTTTTCAAGGACGCCGATTCTGTCCCCACCTTCGAATCAGCCTGGATCCACGGGGCTGGACCCCGGTAAGCGGACTTGCATGTCCGCACACAAGACTAGGCCTGACTCCCCTGTGGAGACTCCAGAGGAACCAAGATCCATGTCAGCTCTGGAGAGGAAACCTCACGTCCCTGCCTCAGCTGCAGACGAGACTTAGGACACGGCACCGACTGGAGAGGAATCCCGAGAGGCCCCTCACAACTCGCATGGAGACTGGCCTTTCCTGAGGCCACACGACCAGGTCCCTGAGGTCCCCGTCCAAACTCAAGAGGGACCTGCTGCAACTCGAGAAATACCAGGAGATTCTCCCCTCAAGGCGAGATGAGGACCTTTTCTGCTGAGGTGTCTCGAGGGAAATCACACCTTCCCTTGTGGACCTCGAAAGTGTCCTTCACACCCTTGCTGCAACTCAAAAAGTTCTCTGACATACACGACTCCACTCGAGAGGAACACCGAGCATCCCACCACAATTCAAGTGGAGCCCTGTTGTGCCCTCCTCAGCACGAGATGAGGGTTCCATTCCCTGTTTCTTAGGGAAAGGATACCTGGTGTTCCCGTCGCATCTCAGGAGGAGGCGCTCTCAAAATGAAAGTACAGAGGAACTCCAAGGGTTGTGCCACCATACCAAAAGACCCCCAAATGACTCAGTCTATTCCAGAGGAACCTGATTTCCCTGCACTGTCTCGACTATCACCCCGAGTATCGACTCACACCATGGTAGAATGTGTGACAGCCCTGTGGCACCTGGAGGGAAAGCCACAGATCTCTGTGTCAACTCGATAGGAAGACTGACACCGCTGCTACAGCTCGGGAGGAAAGCAGACGTGCTTGTCTCCACTCGAGACGAGGTCTGACTCCCCTGTAGAGACTCCAGAGGGACCCCAAGATCTATGTCAACACTAGAGAGGAAACCTAAGGTTCCAGCCTCAGCTCCAGGCGAGGGCTTATGACCCGGCACTGACTGGAGAGGAATCCCAAGAGGCCCCTTGCAATTCGCATGGAGACTGGCCTTTCCTGAGGCCACATGAGTGGATCCCAGAGGTCCCCATCATAACAACAGACGGACATGCAGCACCTTGAGAAAAACCAGGAGATTCTCTGCCTCAGGCAAGATGAGGCCCTTTTCCAGTGATGCATCTCGAGGGAAATCACAAATTCCCTCTTGGACCTCAAAAGGGTCCTTCACAACCGTGCTGCACCTCCAGAATTTCCCCAACATACCCGTCTCCACTCGAGAGGAACACCAAGGGTCCCACCACAACACAATAGGATCCCCGTTGTCCACTCCTCAGCTCGAGATGAGGGTTCCTTTCCCTGCTTCATCGGGAAAGGATTCCCAGTGTTCCCGTCGACTCTCAAGAGGAGGCACTCTCAATGGGAAAGTCGCAAGGAAATCCAGGGGTCGTGCCACCATTCCAAAAGACCCCCAAATGACTCAGTCCACTCCAGATGAACCGAATTTCCCTGAACTGCCTCCATTGTAACCCCAAGTATCGACTCACAACATGGTGGCACGTGTGACAGCACTGTGGCACCTTGAGGGAAAGCCACAGGTTCCTATGTCAACATGATGGAAAGCCTGAAACTGCTGCTACAGCTTGGGAGGAAAGCGGACATACATGTCTCCACTCGAGATGATGTCTGACTCCACTGTTTGAGACTCCAGAGGGACCCCAATATCCATGTCAGCACTGGTGAGGAAAGTTCAAGTTCCGGCCTCAGCTCCAGACAAGGACTTAGGACCCGGCACCGACTGGAGAGGAATCCCGAGAGGCCCCTCGCAACTCGCTTGGAGAATGGTCATTCCTGAGGCCCCACGAGCAGGTCCCTGAGGTCCCTGTCGTAAGTCGAGAGGGACCTGAGCCAACTTGAGAAAAACCAGGAGATTCTCCACTCCAGGCGAGATGAGGCCCTTTTCCGCTGTGGTGTCTCAAGGGAAATCACACCTTCCCTTTTGGACCTCAAAAGGGTTCTTCAAACACTTGCTGCAAGTCAAGACATTCCCCGATATACCCGTCTCCAATCAAGAGGAACATTGATGGACCTGACACAATTTAAGTGGAGTCCCATTGTGCCGTCCTCTGCTCGAGTTGAGGGTTCCTTTCAATGCTTCTTCGGGAAAGGATTCCCGGTGTTCCCGTCACATCTCAGGAGGAGGCACTCTCAACAGGAAAGCAGAGAGGAACTCCAGGGGTCGTGCCTCCATTCCAAAAGACCCCCAAATGTCTCAGTCCACTTCAGATGAACCTGATTTTCCTGCACTGCCTCGACTGTCACCCCAAGTATCGACTTAAAACAAGGTGACACATGTGAAAGCCCTGTGGCATCTCAAGGGAAAGCCAGAGATCCCTGTTTCAACTCGACGGGAAGCCTGACACTGCTGCTACAGGTCAGGAGGAAAAAGGACGTGCATGTCTCCACTTGAGACGAGGCCTGACTCCATGATTTGAGACTCCAGAGGAACCCCAAGATCCATTTCAGCACTGTAGAGGAAACCTCAGGTTCCAGCCCCAGCTCAAGACCAGGACTTAGGACTCGACACCGACTTGAGAGGAATCCTGAGAGGCCCCTCACAACTCGCTTGGATACTGGCCATTCCTGAATCCACACGACCGGGTCCTTGAAGTCCCCATCGTAGGTCAGGAGGTACCTGCCACAACTCAAGAAAAAACAGGAGATTCTCACCTCCAGGCGAGATGAGGCCCTTTTCTGCTGCGATGTCTCAAGGGAATCACACCTTCCCTTTTGGACCTCGAAAGGGTTCTTCAAACCCTTGCTGCAACTCAAGAAGTCCCCGATATACCCATCTCCACTCGAGAGGAACACCGAGGGTCCCACCACAATTTAAGTGGAGTCCCGTTGTGCCCTCCTCTGCTCGAGTTGAGGGTTCTTTGCCCTGCTTCTTCGGGAAAGGATTTCTGGTGTTCCCAAGGCATCTCAGGAGGAGGTATCTCAACAGGAAAGTAGAGAGGAACTCCAGGGATCGTGCCACCATTCCAAAAGACCCCCAAATGTCTCAGTCCACTTCAGATGAACCTGATTTTCCTGCACTGCCTCGACTGTCACCCCACGTATCATCTGAAAATACTGCGGCACGTGTGACAGCCCTGTGGCACTTCGAGGGAAACCCACAGATCCTTGTTTCAACTCGACAGGAAGCCTGACACTGCTGATACAGCTTGGGAGGCAAGCGGTCGTGCATGTCTCCACTCGAGACAAGGCCTGACTCCACGATTTGAGACTCCAGAGGAACCCCAAGATCCATTTCAGCACTGGAGAGGAAGCCTCAGGTTCCGGCCTCAGCTCCAGATGAGGACTTAGGACCTGGCACCGACTGGAGAGGAATCCCAAGAGGCCCCTCTCAACCCACTTGGAGACTGGCCATTCCTGAGTCTTCATGAGCAGGTCCCGGAAGTCCACGTCGTAAGTCGTGAGGGTTCTGCAACAACTCGAGAAAAACCAGGAGATTCTCACTTCCAGGCGAGATGAGGCCCTTTTCCGCTGGGGCATCTCAATAGAAATCACACCTTCACTCTTGGACCTTAAAAGGGTCCTTCACACCCTTGGTGCAACACAAGAAGTTCCCCGACATACCCGTCTCAACTCAAGAGGAACATCGAGGGTCCCATCACAACTCAAGAGGAGTCCCATTGTCCCCACCTCAGCTCGAGATGAGGCTTCCTTTCCTTACTTAGTTGGGAAAGGATTCTTGGCATTCTCGTTGCATCTCAGTAGGAGGCACTCTCAACAGGAATGACGAGAGGGTCTCCATGGGTTGTGACACCATTCCAAAAGACCCCCAAAGTTCTCAGTCCACTCCAGATGAACTTGATTTCCCTGCACTGCCTCGACTGTCACCCCGAGTATCGACTCACACCATGGTGGCATGTGTGACAGCCCTGTGTCACCTCGAGGGGAAGCTAATGATCCCTGTGTCAACTCGACAGGAAGCCTGACACTGCTGCTATAGCTCGGGAGTAAAGCAGACGTGCATGTTCCCACTCGAGACGAGGCCTGAGTCCCCTGTGGAGACTCCAGCGGAACCCCAAGATCCATGTCAGTACTGGAGAGGAAAATTCAATTTCCGGCCTCAGCTCCAGACAAGTACTTAAGACCAGGCACTGACTGGATAGGAATCCTGAAAGGCCCTTTGCAACTCGCTTGGAGACTGGTCATTCCTGAGGCCCCACGAGCGGATCCCTGAGGTCCCCATCATAAGTAGATAGGGACCTGTACCAACTCGAGAAAAACGAGGAGATTCTCCCCTCAAAGCGAGATGAGACCCTTTTCCACTGCTGCATCTCGAGAGAAATCACACCTTCCCTTTTGGACCTCAAAAAGTTTACCATTCCTGAGGCCCCACAAGCGGATCCCTGAGGTCCCCATCATAAGTAGATAGGGATCTGTACCAACTCGAGAAAAACGAGGAGATTCTCCCCTCAAAGTGAGATGAGACCCTTTTCCACTGCGGCATCTCGAGAGAAATCACACCTTCCCTTTTGGACCTCAAAAAGTTTCTTCAAATCCTTGCTGAAACTCAAGACGTTCCCCGACATATCCGTCTCCACTTGAGAGGAACATCGAGGGTCCCGCCACAATTTAAGTGGGGCCCCGTTTTGGCCTCCTCAGCTCGAGTTGAGGGTTCCTTTCCCTGCTTCTTCGGGAAATGATTCCCTGTGTTCTCGTCGCATCTCAGGAGGAGGCGCTCTCAATAGGAAAGTAGGGGGGAACTCCAGGGGTCTTGCCACCATTCTGAAAGACTCCCAATGTGTCAGTCCACCCCAGATGAACCTGATTTCCCTGCACTGCCTCAACTGTCACCCCGAGTTTCGACTCACATCACATTGGCACATGTGACAGCCCTGTGGCACCTCAAGGGAAAGCCACAGATCCCTGCGTCAACTCGACGGGAAGCCTGACACTGCTGCTAAAACTCAGGAGGAAAGCGGACGTGCATGGCTCCACTCGAGACGAGGCCTGACTCCTCTGTGGAGACTCCTAGAGGAACCCCAGGATCCATGTCAGCACTGGAAAGGAAACCTCAGGTTCCGGCCTCAGCTCCAAATGAGGACTTAAGACTGGACACTGACTGGAGAGGAATCCCAAGAGGCCCGTCACAACTCTCATGGAGACTAGCCTTTCCTGAGGCCACACGAGCGGTTCCCTGAGGTCCCAGGTGTAACTCAAGAGAGACCTGCCGCAACTCGAGAAAAACAAGGAGGTTCTCCCCTCCAGGTGAGATGAGGCCATTTTCCACTTTGGCATATAGAGGTAAATCACACCTTCCCTCTTGAACCTCGAAAGGGTGCTTCACACCCTTGCTGAATCTCAAGAAGTTCCCTGACATACAAGTCTTCACCTGAGAGGAACACCAAGGATCACACCACAAGTAAAGAGGAACCCCATTTTCCACTCCTCAGATCGAGATGAGGGTTCCTTTCCCTGCTTCATCGGGAAAGGATTCCCTGCATTCCCTTCACATCTCAGAAGGTGGTGCTCTCACCAGGAAAGTCGGGAGGAACTCCAGGGATCGTGCCACCATTCTAAAAGAACACCAAATGTCTCAGTCCATTCCAGATTAGCCTGATTTCCCTGCACTGCCTCGAATGTCATGCCGAGTATTGACTCACACCACGGTGGCACGTGTGACAGCCCTGTAGCACCTCGAGGGAAAACCACAGATCCATGTGTCAACTAGACAGGAAGCCTGACACTGTTGCTGCATCTCGGTAGGAAAGCGTACATGCATGTCTCCACTCGAGATGAGGCCTGACTCCCCTGTGGAGACTCCAGAGGGACCCCAAGATCCATGTCAGCACTGGAGAGGAAACCTCAGGTTTTGGCCTAAGCTCAAGATGAGGACTTTGGACTCGGCACTGACTGGAGAGAAATCCCGAAAGCCCCTTGCAACTCTCATGGAGACTGGCCTTTCCTGAGCCCACTCGAGCGAGTCCCTGAGGTCCTCATCGTAACTCAAGAGGGACCTGCCAGAATTCGAGAAAAACTAGGAGATTCTCCGTTTCAGACGAGATGAGGCCCTATTCCACTGAGGTGTCTCGAGGAAAATCACACATTCCTTCTGGAACCTCGAAAAGGTCATTCACACCCTTGCTGCAACTCAATAAGTTCCCCGACATACACGTCTCCACTCAAGAAGAACACCGAGGGTCCCACCATAACTCAAGAGGAGCCCCATTTTTTCCTCCTCAGCTCTAGATGAGGGTCGCTTTCCCTGCTTCATCGGTAAAGGATTCCCGGCATTACCATCGCATCTGAAGAGGAGGCGCTCTAAACAGGAAAGTCGAGAGGAACTCCAGGGGTCATGTGACCATTCCAAAAGACCCACTAATGTCTCAGTCCACTCCAGATGAACCTGATTTCCCTGCACTGCCTCGACTGTTAGCACGAGTATCGACTCACACCACTGTGGCACGTGTGACAGCCCTGTGGCATCGCGAGGGAAAGCCACATATCTCTGTGTCAACTGGACGGGAAGACTCACACTGCTGCTACAGCTTGGGAGGAAAGCGGACATGCATGTCTCCACTCGAGATGAGGCCTGACTGCCCTGTGGAGACTCCAGAGGAAACCCAGGATCCATGTCAGCCCTGGAGAGGAAACCTCATGTTCCGGCCTGAGCACCAGACAAGGACTTAGGACCCGGCACCTACTGGAGAGGAATCCCGAAAGCCCCTCGCAACTCTCATGGAGACTGGCCTTTCCTGAGCCCACTCGAGCGAGTCCCTGAGGTCCTCATCGTAACTCAAGAGGGACCTGCCAGAATTCAAGAAAAACTAAGAGATTCTCCGTTTCAGACGAGATGAGGCCCTTTTCCACTCTGGCTTCTCCAGGTAAATCACACCTTCCCACTTGAACCTCGAAATGGTCCTTCACACCCTTGCTGCAAATTAAGAAGTTCCCAGACATACCCGTCTCCACTCGAGAGGAACACCGAGGGTCCCGCCATAACTCAAGAGGAGCCCTGTAGAACCCTCCTTAGCTCGAGATGAGGGTTCCTTTCCCTGCTTTGTCAGGAAAGGATTGCCGACATTCCCATTGCATCTCAAGACAGACGCTCTCAACAGGAAAGTTGAGAGGAACTCCAAGGGTCATGCCACTGTTCCAAAAGACCCCCAAGTGTCTCAGTCCACTCCAGATGACCCTGATTTCCCTGCACTGGCTCAACGGTTCACACCGAGTATCGACTGACACCATGGTGGCACAGCCCTGTGGCACCTCAAAGGAAAGCCACAGATCCCTGTGTCAACTCGGATGACAGCCTGACACTGCTGCTACAGTTCAGGAGGAAAGCAGATGTGCATGTCTCCACTCAAGACAAGGCCTGACTCCCCTCTGGAGACTCCAGAGGAACCCCAAGATCCATGTCAGCACTGGAGAGGAAACCTCAGGTTCCGGCCTCAGCTCCAGATGAAGACTTAGGACCTAGCACAAACTGGAGAGGAATCCTGAGACACGCCTCACAACTCGCATGTAGACTGGCTTTTCCTGAGGCCACATGAGCAGGTCCCTGAGGTCCCCATCATAACTCGCAAGGGACTTGCCGCAGCTCGAGAAAAACCAGGAGATTCTCCCCTCCAGGAGAGATGTGGCTCTTTTCCGCTGCGGCGTGTCAAGGGAAATCACACCTTCCCACTTAGACTTCGAAAGTATCCTTCACACCCTTGCTGCAACTCAAGAAGTTCCCCTGCATACCCATCTCTACCCAAGAGGAACACCGAGCATGCCGCCACAAAGCAAAAGGGGCCATGTTGTCACCTCCTCAGCTCGAGATGAGGGTTCCTTTCCCTGCTTTGTCAGGAAAGGATTCTTGGTGTTCCCATCGCCTCTCAGGAGGAGGTACTCTAAACAGGAAAGTCGAGAGGAACTCCAAGGGCTGTGCCACCATTCCAAAAGACACCCAAATGTCTCAATCCACTCCAGAAGAACCTGATTTCCCTACACTGCCTCGACTGTCACCCCAAGTATTGACTCACACCACAGTGGCACGTGTGACAGACCTGTGGCACCTCGAGCGAAAGCCACAGATCCCTGTGTCAACTTGCAGGCAAAAATGACACTGCTGCTACAGCTCGGGAGAAAAGCGGACGTGCATGTCTCCACTTGAGACGAGGCTTGACTCCCCTTTGGAGACTCCAGAGGAACCCCAAGATCGATGCCTTCACTGGAGATGAAAACTCAGGTTGTGGCCTCAGCTCCAGAAGAGGACTTAGGACCCGGCACCGACTGGAAATGAATCCTGAAAGGCCCCTGGAAACATGCAGGGAGATTGGCCTTTCCTGAGGCCACATGAGCGGGTGCCTGAGGCCCCCATCATAACTCAAGAGGGATCTGCCGCAACTCGAGAAAAACGTGGAGATTCTCCCCTCCAGGGGAGATGAGGACCTTTTCTGCTGTGGCGTCTTGAGGGACATCACACCTTCCCTCTTGGACCTCAGAAGGGTCTTTCACACTCTTGCTGGAACTCAGGAAGTTCCCCAACATACCCATCTCAACTCAAGAGGAACACTGAGGGTCCCGCCACAACTCAAGATGAGCCCATTTGTCTGCTCGTCATCNTATTGACAGGAAGCCTGATACTGCTGCTACAGCTCTGGAGGAAAGCGGACTTGCATGTCTCCACTCGAGACGAGGCCTGACTTCCCTGTGGAAACTCCAGAGGAACTGCAAGATGCATGTCAGCACCTGAGAAGAAAACTCTGATTCTGGCCTCAGTTCCACATGAGGACTTAGGACCCAGCACCAACTGGAGAGGAATTCTGAAAGGTCCCTCGCAACTCGCATGGGGACTGGCTTTTCCTCAGGCCACACGAGTGGGTACCTGAAGTCCCCATTGTATCTCGAGAGGAATCTGCTACAACTCGAGAAGAAACAGGAGATTCTCCCCTCTAGGCGAGATGAGGCCCTTTTCTGATGCCGCGTCTTGAGGGATATCACACCTTCCCTCTTGAACCTCGAAAGGGTTCTACACACCCTTGATGCAACTCAAGAATTTCCCCCGACATACCCGTCTCCTCTAGAAAGGAATACCGAGGGTGCTGTCACAACTCAAGAGGAGCCCCGTTTTATCCTCCTTAGCTCGAGATGAGGGTTCCAATCCCTGCTTCAACGGGAAAGGATTCCCGGCATTCCCATCGCATCTCACGAGGAGGTGCTCTCAAAAGGAAAGTTGAGAGGAACTCCAAGGGTCGTGCCATCATTTCCAAAGATGCCATAATGTCTCATTCCACTCCAGATGAATCTGATTTTCCTGTACTGCCTCGAATGTCATACCGAGTATCGACTCACACCATGGTGGCACGTGTGACAACCCTGTGGCACCCCGAGGGAAAGCCACAGATTCCTGTGTCAATTCAACGGTAAGCCTGAAACTGCCGCTACAGCTGAAGAGGAAAGCAGACGTGCATGTCTCCACTTGAGAGGAGGCATGACTCCCCNCTCGAATGTCATACCGAGTATCGACTCACACCATGGTGGCACGTGTGACAACCCTGTGGCACCCCGAGGGAAAGCCACAGATTCCTGTGTCAATTCAACGGTAAGCCTGAAACTGCCGCTACAGCTGAAGAGGAAAGCAGACGTGCATGTCTCCACTTGAGAGGAGGCATGACTCCCCTGTGGAGACTCCAGAGGAACCCCAAGATCCATGTCAGCACTGGAGAGGAAACCTCAGGTTCCAGCCCCAGCTCCAAACAAAGACGTAGGACTCAGCACCGACTGGAGAGGTATCCCTAGAGGCCCCTCACAACACTCATGGAGATTACCCTTTCCTGAGGCCACATGAGGGGTCCCTGATATCCCCATTGTAATGCAAGAGGAAGGTGCCACAACTCGAGAAAAACCGGGAGGTTCTCCTCTCCAGGTGAGATGAGTCCCTTTTCCGCTGCAGCATGTCGCGATAAATCACACCTTCCCTCTTGAATCTCGAAAGAGTCCTTCACATCCTTGCAGCAACTCAAGAATTTCCCCGACATAAAGCTGACGTGCATGTCTCCACTCGAAATGTGGCCTGACTCCCCTGTGGAGACTCCAGAGGAACCCAAAGATCAATGTCAGCAGTGGAGCGGAAACCTCAGGTTCTGGCCTTGGTTCCAGATGAGGATTTAGGACCCGGCACCGACGGAAGCAGAATCCTGAGCAGACCCTTGTAACTCGCATGGAGACTGGCCTTTCTTGAGGCCACAGAGCGGGTTCCTAAGGTCCCCATCGTAACTCGAGACAAACCTGCCGCAACTCGAGAGAAACCAAGAGTTTCTCCCCTCCAGGCTAGATGAGGCCCTTTTCCACTGCGGCATCTCGAGGGAAATCACAGCTTCCGTCTTGAACCTCAAAAGGGTCCTTCACACCCTTGCTGCAACTGAGGAAGATCCCCGACTTACCCGTCTCCACTCGAGTGGAACACAGAAGGTCCCGTCAAACTCAACAGGAGCCCCGTTTTTCCCTCCTCTGCTCCTGATGAGTGTTCCTTTCCCTGCATCATCGGGAAAGGATTCCCGGAATTTCCGTCACATCTCTTGAGGAGGTGCTCTCAACAGGAACGTCGAGACGAACTCCAGGGTTCATGCCACAAGTCCAAAAGACCCCCAAATGTCTCAGTGCACTCCAGAGGAACCTGATTTCCCTGCACTGTCTCGACTGTTACACCGAGTATCGACTCACACCACAGTGGCACGTGTGACAGCCCTGTAGGAAAGCCTCAAAAGAAAACCACAAATTCCTGGGTCAACTCGATGGGAAACCTGACACTGATGGTAAAGCTCAGGAGGAAACCGGACGTGCATGTCTCCACTCGAGACAAGGGCTGACTCCCCTGTGGAGACTCCAGAGGAACCCCAAGATCCATGTCAGCACTGGAGACAAACCCTCAAGTTCCATCCTCAGCTCTAGACAAGGACTTAGGACCCGGCACCGACTGGAGAGGAATCCCGAGAGGTCCCTCGCAACTCGCATGGAGACTGGCCTTTCCTGAGGCTACACAAGCGGGTCCCTGAGGTCCCCATCATAACTCAAGGGGAACCTACTGCAACTCGAGAAAAACCAGGAGGTTCTCCCCTCCAGGCGAGATGAGGCCCTTATCCACTGCAGTGTCTCGAGGGAAATCTCACCTTCCCTCTTGAACCTCAAAAGGGTCATTTACATCTTTACAAGAACAGAAGAAGTTCCCCGACATACGCATCTCCTCTTGAGCTGAAAACCGAGGGTTCAGCCAAATTCAAGAGGAGCACCGTTTCCCATCTTCCACTCGAGATGAGGTTTCCATTCCCTGCTTCATCGGAAAAGGATTCCTGGTGTTCCCGTCGCATCTCAAGAGGAGGTGCTCTTAACAGGAAAGTTGAGAGGAACTGCTGGCATCATGCCACCATTCCAAAAGACCCAGAAATGTCTCAGTCCACTCCAGAGTAACCTGATTTCCCTGCACTGCCTCAACTGTCATCCCGACTATCGACTCACACCATGGTGGCACGTGTGACAGCCCTGTGGGAAAGCCTCGAGGGAAAGCCACAGATCCCTGTGTCAACTTGATGGGAAGACTGACACTTCTGCAACAGCTCAGGAGGAAAGTGGACTTGCCTGTCTCCACTCGAGATGAGCCCTGATTCCCCTGTGGAAACTCCAGAGGAACACCATAATCCATGTCAGCACTGGAGAGGAAACTTCAGGTTCCAGCCTAGGCTACAGACGAGGAGTTAGGACCCAGCACTGACTGGAGAGGAATCCTGAGAAGCCCCTCGCAACTCGCATGGGGACTGGCCTTTCCTGAGACCTCACGAGCGGGTCCTTGAGGTCTCTGTCGCAACTCAAGAGGAACCACCGCAATTGAGAAAATCCAGGAAGTTCTCCCCTCCAGGCGAGATGAGGTATTTAAATCACACTTTCCCACTGGAACCTCAAAAGGGTCCTTCACACCCTTGCAGCAACTCAAGAAGTTCCCCAACATACCTGTCTCCACTCAAGCGGGACACCATGGGTCCCGCCAAACACAAGAGGAGCCCCATTTCCCCCTTCTCCACTGGAGATGAGGGTTCCTTTCCCTGCCTCGTCAGGAAAGGATTTCCGGCCTTCCCGTCGCATCTCAAGTGGAGGCGCTGTAAACAGGAAAGTCGCGAGGAACTCCAGGGTTCTTGCCACCATTCCAAAAGACCACAAATGTCTCATTCCACTCCAGAGGAACCTTAATTCCCTGCACTGCCTTGACTGTCACCCAGAGTACTGACACATTACGGTGGCACGTGTGACACCCCTGTGGGAAAGCCTCGAGGAAAAGACACAAATCCCTGTGTCAACTCGATGGGAAGCCTGACACTGCTGCTGCACCTCGGGAGGAAACAGGACGTTCATGTCTCCACTTGAGACAAGACCTGAATCCTCTGTGGAGATTCCAGAGGAAGCCCAATATCCATGTCAGCACTGGAGAGGAAACCTCAGGTTCCGGCCCCAGCTCCAGACCAGGACTTAGGACTCACATCGACTGGAGAGGAATCCCGAGTGGACCCTCGCAACACTCATGGATACTGCCCTTTCCTGAAGCCACATGAGCGGTCCCTGACATCCCCATCAAAACTCAAGAGGAATGTGCTGCAACTCGAGAAAAACCAGGAGGTTCTCCTCTCCAGGCGAGATGAGGCCCTCTTCCACTGCGGCGTGTCGAGGTAAATCTCACCTTTCCTCTTGAACCTCGAAAAGGTCCTTCACACCCTTGCAGCAACTCAAGAATTTCCCTGACATACCCGTCTTGACTTGAGAGTAACATCGAGAATCCCACCACAACTCAAGAGGAGCCCTCTTTCCCCCTCCTCCCCTCAGGATGTGGGTTCCTTTACCTGGTTCGTTGGGGAAGGATTGCCAGCATTCCCGTAGCATCTCAAGAGGAGGCGCTCTAAAGAGGAAAGTCGAGAGGAACTCAAATGGTCGTGCCACCATTCCAAAACACCCCCAAGTCTCTCAGTCTACTCAGAGGAACCAGATTTCCCTGCACCTCCTCGACTGTCATGCAGAGGATTGACTCACACCACAGTGGCACGTGTGACAGCCCTGTGGAAAACCTCAAGGGAAAGGCACAGATTCCTGTGTCAACTTGATGGGAAGCCTGACACTGCTGCTACAGCTTGGTACGAAATCTGACGTGCATGTCTCCACTCGAAACGTAGCCAGATTCCCCTGTGGAGACTCCAGAAGAACCGCAAGATCCATGTCTTGGGGAGAGGAAACAGAGGAGCATTGGAGAGGAAATCTCAAGTTCCGGCCTCGGCTCCAGATGAGGACTTAGGACCCGGCACCGATGGAAGCAGAATCCCAAGAGGACCCTCGCAACTTGCATGGAAACTGGCCTTTCCTGAGGCCACACGAGCAGGTTCCTGAGGTCCCCATTGTAACACGAGACGAAACTGCTGCAACTCGAGAGAAACCAAGAGTTTCTCCCCTCCAGGCTAGATGAGGCCCTTTTCCACTGCGGCGTCTCGAGGGAAATCACAGCTTCCATCTTGAACCTCAAAAGGATCCTTCACACCCTTGCTGCAACTGAGGAAGATCCCCGAATTACCCGTCTCCAATCGAGAGGAACACTGAAGGTCCCGTCAAATTCAACAGGAGCCCCGTTTTCCCCTCCTCTGCTCCTGATGAGTGCTCCTTTCCCTGCATTGTTGGGAAAGGATTCCCGGCATTTCCGTCACATCTCTTGAGGAGGCGCTCTCAACAGGAAAGTCGAGAAGAAGTCCAGGGTTCATGCCACAATTCCAAAAGACCCCCAAAATGTCTCAGTGCACTCCAGAGGAACCTGATTTCCCTGCACTGTCTCAACTGTTACACCAAGTATTGACTCACACCACAGTGGCACGTGTGACAGCCCTGTAGGAAAGCCTCAAGAGAAAGCCAGAGATCCCTGTGTCAACTCGACGGGAAGCCTGACACTGATGGTAAAGCTCAGGAGGAAACCGGACGTGCATGTCTCCACTCGAGACAAGGCCTGACTCCCTTGTGGAGACTCCAGAGGAACCCCAAGATCCATGTCAGCACTGGAGATGAAACCTCAAGTTCCAGGCTCAGCTCTAGACAAGGACTTAGGACACAACACTGACTGGAGAGGAATCCCGAGAGGCCCCTCGCAACTCGCATGGAGACTGTCCTTTACTGAAGCTACATGAGCAGGTCCCTGAGGTCCCTGTCATAACTCGAGAGGAGCCTACCGCAACTCAAGAAAAACCAGGAGGTTTTCCCCTCCAGGCAAGATGAGGCCCTTTTCCACTGCAGCGTCTCGAGGGAAATCATACCTTCCCTCTTGAACCTCAAAGAGTCATTCACACTTTTGCAGGAACTGAAGAAGTTCCCCAACATACGCGTCTCCACACGAGCCGAATACCGAGGGTCCAGCCAAACTCAAGAGGAGCCCCGTTTCCCCCTCCTCCCCTTGAGTTGAGGGTTCCATTCCCTGCTTCATCGAGAAAGGATTCCAGGCATTCCCGTTGCATCTCAAGAGGAGTTGTTCTTAACAGGAAAGTCGAGAGGAACTACTGGCATCGTGCCACCATTCCAAAAGTCCCAGAAATGTCTCAGTCCACTCCAGAGTAACCTGATTTCCCTGCACTTCCTCGACTGTCACCCTGACTATTGACTCACACCACGGTGGCACGTCTGACAGCCCTGTGGGAAAGCCTCGAGGGAAAGCCACAGATCCCTGTGTCAACTCGATGGGAAGACTGACACCTCTGCTACAGCTCGGGAGGAAAGCAGACGTGCATGTCTCCACTCGAGATGAGGCCTGACTCCCCTGTGGAGACTCCAGAGGAACCCCAAGATCCATGTCAGCACTGGAGAGGAAACCTCAGGTTCTGGCTTCAGCTCCAGACGAGTACTTAGGAGCCAGCACAAGGTGGAAAGGAGTCCTGAGAGGCACCTCACAACTCACATGGAGACTGGCCTACCATGAGGCCACACGAGCAGGTCCCTGAAGTCCCCATCGTAACTCAAGAGGAACCTACCACAACTCGAGAAAAACCAGGAGGTTCTCCCCTCCAGGCGAGATGAGACCCTTTTCCACTGCGGCATCTCGAGGGAAATCACACCTACCCTTTTGAACCTCAAAACGGTCCTTCACACCCTTGCAGCAACTCAAGAAATTCCCCGACATACCCGTCTCCATTCAAGAGGAACACCTAGGGCCCCGCCACAACTCAAGAGGAGCCCCGTTTCCTCCTCTTCCACTCAAGATGAGGGTTTCTTTCCCTGCTTCACTGGGAAAGGATTACCAAAGTTCCCATTGGATCTCAAGGAGAAGCGCTCTCCACAGGAAATTCAAGAGGAACTCCAGGGGTTGTGCCACCATTTCAAAAGACCCCCAAACATCTCAGTACACTCCAGAGGAACTTGACTTCCCTGCACTGTCTTGACGGTCACCCCGAGTTTCCACTCACACGAAGGTGGCACGTATGAGAGCCCTGTGGGAAAGCCTCGAGGGAAAGACACAGATCTCTGTGTCAACTCGATGGGAAGCCTGACACTGCTGCTCCAGCTCGGGAGGAAAGTGGAGGTGCATGTCTCCACTCGAGGTGAGCCCTGATTCCCCTGTGGATACTCCAGAGGAACACCATGATCCATGTCATCACTGGACAGGAAACCTCAGGTTCCAGCCTTGGCTACAGACGAGGACTTAGGACCCAGCACCGACTGGAGAGGAATCCCGAGAGGCACCTCGCAACTCACGTGGGGACGGGTATGTAAGTTCTCCGTTGCAACTCGAGAGGAACCACCGCAACTGAGAAAAACCAGGAGGTTCTCCCCTCCAGGTGAGATGAGGTATTTTTTGACTGTGGCTTCTAGAGGAAAATCGCACTTTCCCACTGGAACCTCAAAAGGGTCCTTCACACCCTTGCAGCAACTCAAGAAGTTCCCTGACATACCCATCTCCACTCGAGCGGGACACCATGGGTCCCGCCAAACACAAGAGGAGCCCCATTTCCCCCTCCTCTGCTGGAGATGAGGGTTCCTTTCCCTGCCTCGTCAGGAAAGGATTTCCGGCCTTCCCGTCGCATCTCAAGTGGAGGCGCTGTAAACAGGAAAGTCGCGAGGAACTCCAGGGTTCATGCCACCATTCCAAAAGACCCCCAAATGTATCATCCCACTCAAGAGGAACCTTAATTCCCTGCACTGTCTCGACTGTCACCCAGAGTACTGACTCACACTACGGTGGCACGTGTGACACCCCTGTGGGAAAGCCTCGAGGAAAAGTCACAGATCCCTGTGTCAACTCGACGGGAAGCCTGACACTGCTGCTGCAGCTCGGGAGGAAAGAGGACATTCATGTCTCCACTCGAGACAAGACCTGAATCCTCTGTGGAGACTCCAGAGGAAGCCCAAGATCCATGTCAGCACTGGAGAGGAAACCTCAGGTTCCAGCCCCAGCTCCAGACCAGGACTCAGGACTCGGCACCGACTGGAGAGGAATCCCGAGAGGCCCCTCGCAACACTCATGGAGACTGCCCTTTCCTGAGGCCACACGAGCGGTCCCTGACGTCCCGGTCGTAACTTGAGAGGAATGTGCCACAACTCGAGAAAAATCGGGAGGTTCTCCTCTCCAGGTGAGATGAGTCCCTTTTCCTCTGTGGTGTGTCAAGATAAATCACACCTACCCTCTTGAATCTTGAAAGGGTCATTCACACCTTTGCAGCAACTCAAGAATTTCCCCGACATACCCGTCTCCACTCGAGAGGAACACTGAGGGTCCCACCACAACTCAAGAGAAGTCTCCTTTCCCCCTCCTCCACTCGAGATGAGGGTTCCTTTACCTGCTTCGTCAAGAAAGGATTTTGGCGTTTCCGNTGAAAGGGTCATTCACACCTTTGCAGCAACTCAAGAATTTCCCCGACATACCCGTCTTGATTCGAGAGTAACATCGAAAATCCCACCACAACTCAAGAGGAGCCCTGTTTCCCCCTCCTCCCCTCGAGATGTGGGTTCCTTTACCTGGTTCATTGAGAAAGGATTGCCCGCCTTCCCATCGCTTCTCAAGAGGAGGTGCTCTCAAGAGGAAAGTCGAGAGGAGCTCAAATGGTCACGCCACCATTCCAAAACACCCCCAAGTCACTCAGTCCACTCCAGACGAACCTGATTTCCCTGAACCTCCTCGACTGTCATGCAGAATATCGACTCACAGCATGGTGGCACATGTGACAGCCCTGTGGAAAAGCCTCAAGAGAAAGGCACAGATCCCTGTGTCACCTCGACAGGAAGGTTGACACTGTGCTACAGCACGTTATAAAAGCTGACGTGCATGTCTCCACTCAAAACGTGGCCTGACTCCCCTGTGGAGACTCCAGAGGAACCCAAAGATCCATGTCAGCAGTGGAGAGGAAACCTCTGGTTCTTGCCTTGGCTCCAGATGAGGACTTAGGACCCGGCACTGACAGAAGCAGAATCCCGAGAAGACCCTCGCAACTGGCATGGAGACTGGCCTTTCCTGAGGCCACACGAGCAGATTCCTGAGGTCCCCGTCGTAACTCGAGACGAACCTGCCACAACTCGAGAAAAACCAAGAGTTTCTCCCCTCCAGGCTAGATGAGGCCCTTTTCCACTGCGGCGTCTCGAGGGAAATCACAGCTTCCATCTTGAACCTCAAAAGGATCCTTCACACCCTTGCTGCAACTGAGGAAGATCCCCAACTTACCCGTCTCCACTAGAGTGGAACCCTGAAGGTCCCATCAAACTCAACACGAGCCCCGTTTTTCCCTTCTCTGCTCCTGATGAGTGTTCCTTTCCCTGCATTGTTGGGAAAGGATTCCCGGTATTTCCGTTGCATCTCTTGAGGAGGTGCTCTCAACAGGAAAGTCGAGACGAACTCCAGGGTTCATGCCACAATTCCAAAAGACCCCCAAAATGTCTCAGTGCACTCCAGAGGAACATTATTTCCCTACACTGTCTCTACTGTTACACTGAGTATCGACTAACACCACAGTGGCACGTGTGACAGCCCTGTAGGAAAGCCTCAAGAGAAAGCCACACATCCCTGTGTTAACTCGATGGGAAGCCTGACACTGATGGTAAAGCTCAGGAGAAAACCGGACGTGCATGTCTCCACTCGAGACAAGGCCTGACTCCCTTGTGGAGACTCCAGAGGAACCCCAAGATCCATGTCAGCACTGGAGATGAAACCTCAAGTTCCAGGCTCGGCTCTAGACAAGGACTTAGGACCCGGCACTGACTGGAGAGGAATCCTGAGAGGCCCCTCGCAACTCACATGGAGACTGTCCTTTCCTGAGGCTACACAAGCGGGTCCCTGAGGTCCCCGTCATAACTCGAGAGGAACCTACTGCAACTTGAGAAAAACCAGGAGGTTCTCCGCTCCAGACGAGATGAGGCCCTTTTCCACTGCGGTGTCTTGAGGGAAATCACACCTTCCCTCTTGAACCTTGAAAGGGTCATTCACAACTTTGCAGGAACTGAAGAAGTTCCCTGGCATATGTATCTCCACTCGAGCCGAAAACCGAGGGTCCAGCCAAACTCAGGAGGAGCCCTGTTTTCCCCTCCTCCCCTCGAGATGAGGGTTCCATTCCCTGCTTCATTGGGAAAGGATTCCCAGTGTTCCTGTCACATCTCAAGAGGTGGTGCTCTTAACAAGAAAGTCGAGAGGAACTGCTGGCATCGTGCCACCATTCCAAAAGACCCAGAAATGTCTCAGTCCACTCCAGATTAACCTGATTTCCCTGCACTGCCTCGACTGTCACCCCGACTCTCGACTCACACCACGGTGGCACGTGTGACAGCCCTTTGGGAAAGCCTCGAGGGAAAGCCACAGATCCCTGTGTCAACTCGATGGGAAGACTGACACTTCTGCTACAGCTCGGGAGGAAAGCGGACGTGTATGTCTCCACTCGAGATGAGGCCTGACTCCCCTGTGGAGACTCCAGAGGAACCCCAAAATCCATGTCAGCACTGGAGAGGAAACCTTAGGTTCCGGCCTCGGCTCCAGACGAGTACTTAGGAGCCAGCACAAAGTCGAAAGGAATCCTGAGAGGCACCTCACAACTCACATGGAGACTCGCCTTTTGTGAGGCCACACGAGCGGGTCCCTTAGGTCCCCGTCATAGCATGAGAGGAACCTACCTCAACTCAAGAAAAACCAGGAGGTTCTGCCCTCCAGGTGAGATGAGGGCCTTTTCCACTGCGGCGTCTCGAGCTAAATCACACCTTCCTTCTTGAACCTCGAAAGGGTCATTCACACCTTTGCAGGAACTGAAGAAGTTCCCCGACATACGCGTCTCCACTCGAGCTAAAAACCGAGGGTCAAGGCAAACTCAAGAGGAACCCCGTTTCCCCCTCCTCCGCTCGAGATGAGGATTCCATTCCCTGCTTCATTGGGAAAGGATTCCCGGTGTTCCCGTCGCATCTCAAGAGGAGGTGCTCTCAACAGAAAAGTCCAGAGGAACTGCTGGTGTCGTGCCACCATTCCAAAAGACCCAGAAATGTCTCAGTCCACCCCAGAGTAACCTGATTTCCATGCACTGCCTCGACTGTCACCCTGACTATCGACTCACACCACGGTGGCACGAGTGACAGCCCTGTGGGAAAGCCTCGAGGGAAAGCCACAGATCCCTGTGTCAACTCGATGAGAAGCCTGATACTTCTGCTACAGCTTGGGAGGAAAGAGGACGTGCCTGTCTCCACTCGAGATGAAGCCTGACTCCCCAGTGGACACTTCAAAGCAACCCCAAGATCCATATCAGCACTGGAGAGGAAACCTCACGTTCCAGCCTCAACTTCAGATGAATACTTAGGAGCCAGCACCAAGTGGAAAGAAATCCTGAAAGGCACCTCGCAACTCGCATGGAGACAGGCCTTTCTTGAGGCCACATGAGCGGACCCCTGAGGTCCCCGATGTAACTCAAGAAGAACCTGCCGCAACTCGAGAAAAACCAGGAGGTTCCTACTCCAGGTGAGATGAGACCCTTTTCCGCTGCGGTGTCTCAAGGGAAATCACACCTTGCCTCTTGAACCTCAAAAGGGTCTTTTGCACCCTTGCAGCAACTCAAGAAGTTTCCCGACATACCCGTCTCCACTCGAGAGGAACACCTAGGGTCCCGCCACAACTCAAGAGGAGCCCCGTTTCCCCCTCCTCCGCTCAAGATGAGGGTTTCTTTCCCTGCTTCGTTGCGAAAGGATTCCCAATGTTCTCATTGGATCTCAAGTAGAAGCGCTCTCCACAAGAAATTCGAGAGGAACTCCAGGGGTTGTGCCACCATTTCAAAAGACCCCCAATTATCTCAGTACACTCCAGAGGAACTTGCTTCCCCTGCACTGCCTCGACTGTCACCCTGAGTTTCGACTCACACAAGGGTGGCACGTGTAAGAGCCCTGTAGGAAATCAAAGAAGGAAAGCCACAGATCCCTGTGTCAACTCGACGGGAAGCCTGACACTGCTGCTCCAGCTCGGGATGAAAGCTGACGTACATGTCTCCACTCGAGATGAGCCCTGACTCCCCTGTGGAGACTTCAGAGGAACCCCAAGATCCATGTCAGCAGTGGAGAGAAAACCTCAGGTTCCAGCCTTGGCTACAGATGAGGACCCAGCACCGACTGGAGAGGAATCCCGAGAGGCCCCTGGCAACTCACATGGGGATTGGCCTTCCCTGAGAACTCACGAGTGGGTGCCTGAGGTCTCCATTGCAACTCGAGAGGAACCACCACAATTGAGAAAAACCAGGAGGTTCTCCCCTCCAGGCGAGATGAGGTATTTTTCCGCTGTGACTTCTAGAGGGAAATCGCACTTTCCCACTGGAACCTCAAAAGGATCCTTCACACCCTTGCAGCAACTCAAGAAGATCCCCGACATACCTGTCTCTACTCGAGTGGAACACCGTGGGTCCCGCCAAACTCAAGAGGAGCCCTGTTTCCCCCACCTCCCCTCGAGATGTGAGTTCCTTTACCTGGTTCCTTGGGAAAGGATTGCCGGCATTCCCGTCGCATCTCAAGAGGAGGCGCTGTAAACAGGAAAGTCGCGAGGAACTCCAAAGTTCGTGCCACCATTCCAAAAGACCACCAAATATCTCATTCCATTCCAGAGGAACCTTAATTCCCTGCACTGCCTCGACTCTCACCCAGAGCATCAACTCACAGCACGGTGGTACGTGTGACAGCCCTATGGAAAAGCCTCAAGGGAAAGGCACAGTTCCCTGTGTCAANGTGCCACCATTCCAAAAGACCACCAAATATCTCATTCCATTCCAGAGGAACCTTAATTCCCTGCACTGCCTCGACTCTCACCCAGAGCATCAACTCACAGCACGGTGGTACGTGTGACAGCCCTATGGAAAAGCCTCAAGGGAAAGGCACAGTTCCCTGTGTCAACTCGGCGGGAAGCCTGACACTGCTGCTGCAGCTCAGGAGGAAAGAGGACGTTCATGTCTCCACTCGAGACAAGAACTGAATTCTCTGTGGATTCTCAAGAGGAAGCCCAAGATCCATTTCAGCACTGGAGAGGAAACCTCAGGGTCCGGCCCCAGCTCCAGTCCAGGACTTTGGACTCGGCACTGACTGTAGATGAATCCCGAGAGACCCCTCACAACACTCATGGAGACTGGCCTTTACTGAGGCCACACGAGCGGTCCCTGACATCCCCATCATAACTCGAGAGGAGTGTGCCGCAGCTCAAGAAAAACCAAGAGGTTCTCCTCTCCAGGCGAGATGAGGCCCTTTTCCGCTGCGGCGTGTCGAGGTAAATCACACCTTTCCTCTTGAACCTCGAAAGGGTCCTTCACACCCTTCCAGCAACTCAAGAATTTCCCCGACATACCCGTCTCGACTCGAGAGTAACATCGAGAATCCCACCACAACTCAAGAGGAGCCCTGTTTACCCCTCCTCCCCTCGAGATGTGGTTTCCTTTACCTGGTTCGTTGGGAAAGGATTGCTGGCATTCCCATCTCATCTCAAGAGGAGGAGCTCTCAACAGGAAAGTCGAGAGGAACTCGAATGGTTGTGCCACCATTCCAAAACACCCCCAAGTCTCTCAGTCCACTCCAGAGGAACCAGATTTCCCTGCACCTCCTGAACTGTCATGCAGAGCATCGACTCACACCACGGTGGCACGTGTGACAGCCCTGTGGAAAAGCCTCAAGGGAAAGGCACAGATCCCTGTGTCAACTTGATGGGAAGCCTGACACTGCTGCTACAGCTCGGTACGAAAGCTGACGTGCATGTCTCCCCTCGACACATGGCCTGACTCCTGTGTGGAGACTCCAGAGGAACCCCAAGATCCATGTCAGCGATGGAGAGAAAACCTCTGGCCTCGGCTCCAGATGAGGACTTAGAACCCAGCACCGAAGGAAGCAGAATCCCGAGATGACTGTCACAACTCGCATGGCGACTGGCCTTTCCTGAGGCCACACGAGCTGGTCCCTGAGATACCCATCATAATTCAAGAGGAACCTTCTGCAACTCAAGAAATACCAGGAGGCTCTCAGCTCCAATCTAGATGATACCATTTTCCACTTTGGCATCTCGATGGAAATCACACCCTGAAAGATGATGCTGTGAAGGTGCTGCACTCAATCTGCCAGCAAATTTGGAAAACTCGGCAGTGGCCACAGGACTGGAAAAGGTCAGTTTTCATTCCAATTCCAAAGAAAGGCAATGCAAAAGAATGCTCCAACTACCGCACAATTGCACTCAACTCACATGCTAGTAAAATAATGCTCAAAATCCTCCAAGCTAGGCTTCAGCAATACGTGAACTGTGACCTCCCTGATGTTCAAGCTGGCTTTAGAAAAGGCAGAGGANCCACTCGAGAGGAACACAGAGGATACCCCCAAACTCACGAGGAGCCCTGTTTCCCCCTCTTCCACTCGAGATGAGGTTTTATTTCCCTGCTTCGTTGGGAAAGGATTCCCAGAGTTCCCATCACCTCTCAAGAGGAGGCACTCTCAACAGAGAAGTCGAGAGGAACTGCTGGAGTCGTGTCACCATTCCAAAAGACCCAGAAATGTCTCAGTCCACTCCAGAGGAACCTGATTTCACTGCACTGCCTCGACTGTCACCACGAGTATCGACTCACACCACAGTGGCACGTTTGAAAGCCCTGTGGGTAAGCCACGAGGAAAAGCCACAGAACCCTGTGTCAAGTTGATGGGAAGACTGACACATTCCAAAAGACCCAGAAATGTCTCAGTCCACTCCAGAGGAACCTGATTTCACTGCACTGCCTCGACTGTCACCACGAGTATCGACTCACACCACAGTGGCACGTTTGAAAGCCCTGTGGGTAAGCCACGAGGAAAAGCCACAGAACCCTGTGTCAAGTTGATGGGAAGACTGACACTGCTGCTAAAGCTCAGGAGGAAAGCGGATGCACATGTCTCCACTCGAGACGAAGCCTGACTCCCCTATGGAGACTCCAGAGGAACCCCAAGATCCATGTCAGCACTGGAGAGGAAACCTCAGGTTCTGGCCTCAGCTCCAGAAGAGGACTTAGGACCCGACAATGCCTGGAGAGGTATCCCGAGAGGCCCCTTGCAACTCCCATGGAGACTGGCCTTTGCTGAGGCCACATGAGTGGGTCCCTGAGATCCATTTCATAACTCGAGAAAAACCAGGAGGTTCTCCCCTCAGGCGAGATGAGGCCCTTTTCAGCTGCAGCGTCTCAAGGCAGATCACACCTTGCCTTTTGAACCTTGAATGGATCCTTCACACCCTTGCAGCAACTCAAGAAGTTCTCTGGCCTACACGTTTACACTTGTGAGGAACACTGAGCATCCCGCCACAAAACAAGAGGAGCCCGGTTTCCCCCTCCTCTGCTCGAAATGAGGGTTCCGTTGCCTACTTTGTCGGGAAAGGATTCTCGGTATTCCCATCACATCTCAATGAGGCGCTCTCAACAGGAAACTCGAGAGGAATTTCAGGGGTCGTACCACCATTTCAAAGGACCCCCTAATGTCTCAGTCCACTCCAGAGGAACATAATTTCCCTGCACTGCCTCAACTGTCACCCCAAGTGTCGACTCACACCACGGTGGCAAGTGTGACAGCCCTATGGGAAAGCCTCGAGAGAAATCCACAGATCCCTGTATCAACTCAACTGGAAGACTGACACTGCTGCTACAGCTCAGGAGGAAAGTGGACGTGCATGTCACCACTCACGACGAGGCCTGACTCCTCTGTGGAGACTCCAGAGGAACCCCAAGATCCATGTCAGCACTGAAGAGGACACCTCAGGTTCCGGCCTCGGCTCCAGACAATGACTTAGGACCCGGCACTGACTGGAGAGGAATCCCAAGAGGCCACTCGCAACTCGCATGGAGACTGGCCTTTCCTGAGGCCACAAAAGTGGATCCCTGATGTCCCCGTCGTAACTCAAGAGGAACCTGCTGCAACTCGAGAAAAACCAGGAGGTTCTCCCCTCTAGGTGAGATGAAGACTTTTTCCGCTGTGGCGTCTCGAGTGAAATCACACCTTCCCTCTTGAACCTCGAAAGGGTCCTTCACACCCTTGCAGCAACTCAAGGAGTTCCCCAACATACCCGTCTCCACTTGAGAGGGACACCGAGGGTCCCGCCACAAATCAAGAGGAGACCAGTATCCCCCTCCTCCGTTTGAGATCATGGTTCCTTTCCGTGCTTCATTGGGAGAGGATTTGCGGCGTTCCCGTCGCATCTCAAGAGGAGGTGCTCTCGACAGAAAAGTCGAGAGGAACTCTGGGGGTCGTGCCACCATTCAAAAACAACTGGAAATGTCTCAGTCCACTCCAGATGAACCTGATTTCCCAGCACTGCCTCAAATGTCACCCCCAGTATCAACTCACACCATGGTGGCACGTGTGACAGGCCTGTGGGAAAGCCTCGTGGGAAAAACACAGATACCTGTGTCAACTCGACTGGAAGGCTGACACTGCTGCTACAGCTCGTGAGGAAAGCGGACGTGGATGTCTCCACCCGAGATGAAGCCTGAGTCCCCTGTGGAGACTCCAGAGGAACCTCAAGATCCGTCAGCACTGCAGAGTAACCTCAGTTTCCGGCCTTGGCTAAAGACGAAAGTTTAAGACCCGGCACTGACTAGAGAGGAATCCCACGAGGCCCCTTGCAACTCGCATGAAGACTGGCCTTTCCTGAGGCAACATGAGCGGGTTCCTGAGGTCCCTGTTGTAACTCGAGAAGAACCTGCCGCAACTAGAGAAAAACCAGGAGGTTCTCCCATCCAGGCGAGATGAGGCCCTTTTCCGCTGCGTCGTCTCGAGCGAAATCACACCTTCCCTCTTGAACCTCGAAAGGGTCCTTCACACCCTTGCAGCAACTCAAGGAGTTCCCCAACATACCCGTCTCCACTTGAGAGGGACACCGAGGGTCCCGCCACAAATCAAGAGGAGACCAGTATCCCCCTCCTCCGTTTGAGATCATGGTTCCTTTCCGTGCTTCATTGGGAGAGGATTCGCGGCGTTCCCGTCGCATCTCAAGAGGAGGTGCTCTCGACAGAAAAGTCGAGAGGAACTCTGGGGGTCGTGCCACCATTCAAAAACAACTGGAAATGTCTCAGTCCACTCCAGATGAACCTGATTTCCCAGCACTGCCTCAAATGTCACCCCCAGTATCAACTCACACAATGGTGGCACGTGTGACAGGCCTGTGGGAAAGCCTCGTGGGAAAAACACAGATACCTGTGTCAACTCGACTGGAAGGCTGACACTGCTGCTACAGCTCGTGAGGAAAGCGGACGTGGATGTCTCCACCCGAGAAGAAGCCTGACTCCCCTGTGGAGACTCCAGAGGAACCTCAAGATCCGTCAGCACTGCAGAGTAACCTCAGTTTCCGGCCTTGGCTAAAGACGAGAGTTTAAGACCCGGCACTGACTAGAGAGGAATCCCACGAGGCCCCTTGCAACTCACATGAAGACTGGCCTTTCCTGAGGCAACACGAGCGGGTTCCTGAGGTCCCTGTTGTAACTCGAGAAGAACCTGCCGCAACTAGAGAAAAACCAGGAGGTTCTCCCATCCAGGCGAGATGAGGCCCTTTTCCGCTGCGTCGTCTCCAGCGAAATCACACCTTCCCTCTTGAACCTCGAAAGGGTCCTTCAGACCCTTGCTGCAACTCAACAAGTTCCCTGACATACCCGTTTCCACTTGCGAGGAAATCCGAGGTTCTCACCAAACTCAAGAGGAGCCCCGTTTCCCCACCCTCCGATCGAGATGAGTGTTCCTTTCCCTGATTCGTTGGGAAAGGATTCCCGGCATTCCTGTCGCATTTCAAGAGGAGGCATTCTCAACAGGAAAGTCGAGAGGAACTCCAGGGGTCATGCCACCATTCCAAAAGACCCCCAAATGTCTCAGTCCACTCCAGAGGAACTTGATTTCCCTGCCCTGCCTCAAAGGTCATCCCGAGTAACGACTCATACCACGGGGGCACGTTTGACACCCCTGTGGGAAAGCCTCGAGGGAAAGCCACAGATCCCTGTGTCAACTTGACGGGAAGGCTGACACTGCTGCTACTGCTCAGGAGGAAAGTGGACGTGCATGTCTCCACTCGAGACGAGGCCTGACTCCCATGTGGAGACTACAGAGGAACCCCAAGATCCACTTCATCACTGGATAAGAAACCTCAGATTCCGGCCTCTGTTCCAGGCGATGACTTAGGACCCAGCACCGACTGGAGAGGAATCCTGAGAGGCCCCTCACAGCTCGAATGGAGACTGGCCTTTCCTGAGGCCACACTAGTGGGTCCCTGAGGTCCCTGTCGTTACTGGAGAGTTACCTGCCCCAACTCGAGAAAAACCAGGAGGTTCGCCCCTCCAGCAAGATGAGGCCCTTTTCCGCTCTGGCGTATCGAGGGAAATCACACCTTCCCTCTTGAACCTGGAAAGGGTCTTTCACACCCTGGCAGCAACTCAAGAAGTTCCCCGACATATGCATCTACACTCGAGAGGAACACTGAGGGGCCCGCCACAATTCAAGAGGAGCCCCGATTACCCCTCCTCCACTCGAGATGAGGGTTCCTTTCCCTACTTCATCGGGAAAGGATTCCCGGAGTTCCCATCACATCTCAAGAGGTGGGACTCTCAACAGGAAATTTGAGAGGAACACCAAGGGTCATGCCACCATTCCTAAAGACCCCCAAATTTCTCAGTCCACTCCAGAGGAACCTGATTTCCCTGCACTGCCTCGACTGTCACCCCGAGGATCGACTCACATGACCGTGGCACGTCTGACAGCCCTGTGGCAAAGCCTTGAGGAAAAGCCACAGATCCCTGTGTCAACTTGATGGGCAGTCTGACACTGCAGCTACAGCTTGGGAGGAAAGCGGAAGTGCATGTCTCCACTCGAGATGAGGCCTGACTCCCCTGTGGAGACTCCAGAGGAAACCCAAGATCCATGGCAGCACTGGAGAGGAAACCTCAGGTTCTGGCCTCAGCTCCAGACAAGGACTTAGGACCTGGCACCGACTGGAGAGGAATCCCGAGAGACTCCTCGCAACTCGCATGGAGACTGCCTTTCCTGAGGCCACATAAGCGGGTCTTTGAGTTCCAAGTCGTAACTCAAGAGGAACCTGCCGCAACTCAAGGAAAACCAGGACGTTAACCCCTGCAAGCCTGATGAGGCCCTATTACACTGCGGCATCTCCAGGGAAATCACGCCTTCCTTCTTGAACCTTGAAAGAGACATTAACAGCCTTGCAGCAACTAAAGAATATCACCGACAAACCCGTCTCCATTTGAGAGGAACACAGAGTGTCCCGCCACAACTCAAGAGGAGCCCCGTTTCCCCCTCCTCCGCTCAAGATGAAGGTTCCTTTACATGCTTTGTAGGAAAAGGATTCCCGGCATTCCAGTCACTTCTCAAGAGGAGGTGCTCTCAACTGGAAAGTCAAGAGGAACTCAAGTGGACGTATCGCCATTCCAAAAGACCCCCAAATGTCTCAATCCACTCCAGAGGAATCTGATTTCCTTGCACTGCCTCGACTGTCACCCAGAGTATCGAATCACACCATGGTGAGTTACACTGCGGCATCTCCAGGGAAATCACTTTCCTTCTTGAACCTTGAAAGAGACATTAACAGCCTTGCAGCAACTAAAGAATATCACCGACAAACCCGTCTCCACTTGAGAGGAACACAGAGTGTCCCGCCACAACTCAAGAGGAGCCCCGTTTCCCCCTCCTCCGCTCGAGATGAAGGTTCTTTTACATGCTTTGTAGGAAAAGGATTCCCGGCATTCCAGTCGCTTCTCAAGAGGAGGTGCTCTCAACTGGAAAGTCAAGAGGAACTCAAGTGGACGTATCGCCATTCCAAAAGACCCCCAAATGTCTCAATCCACTCCAGAGGAATCTGATTTCCTTGCACTGCCTCGACTGTCACCCAGAGTATCGAATCACACCATGGTGACACGTATGACAGTCCTGTGGGAATGCTGGAGGAAAAGCCACAGAACCCTGTGTCAACTTGACAGGAAGACTGACACTGCTGCTACAGCTCCAGAGAAAAGGGGACGTGCATGTCTCCACTCAAGATGAGGCCTGACTCTACTGTGTTGACTCCAGAGCTACACCAAGAACCATGTCAGCACTAGAGAGGAAACCTCGGGTTCCGGCATTGGCTCCAGATGAGGACTTAGGATCCGGGACCAACTGGAGGCCCATCACAACTCGCATGGAGACTGGCCTTTCCTGAGGCCACAAGAGTGGTTCCCTGAAGTGCCCATCATAATTCGAGAGGAACCTGCCACAACTTGAGAAAACACAGGAGGTCTTCCCCTCCAGGCGAGATGATGCCCTTTTCCACTGCGGCGTCTTAAGGGAAATCACACCTTCCCTCTTGAACCTCGAAAGGGTATTTCACACCCTTGCTGCAACTCAAGAAGTTCCCCAACATACCTGTCTCCACTCAAGCGGAACACAGAGGGTCGCTCCAAACTCAAGAGGAGCCCCATTTTCCTCTCCTCTGCTCGAGATGAGGGTTCCTTTCCCTGCTTCGTTGGGAAAGGATTCCCTGCATTCCAGTCGCAACTCAGGAGGAGGCGCTCTCAACAGGAAAGTCGAGAGGAACTCCAGGGGTCTTGCCACCATTCCAAAAGACCCCCAAATATCTCAGTCCACTCCAGATGAACTGATTTCCCTGCACTGCCTCGACTGCCACCCTGAGTATCGACTCACACAATGGTGGCATGTGTGACAGCCCTGTGGCACCTCGAGGGAAAGCCACAGATCCCTGTGTCAACTCACCGGGGAGCAGGATACTCCTGCTATTGCTCAGGAGGAAAGTGGACGTGCATGTCTCCACTCCAGACGAGGCCTGAATCCCCTGTGGAGACTCCAGAGGTACCCCAAGATACATGTCAGGACTGGAGAGGAAACCTCAGGTTCCGGCCTCAGCTTCAGATGAGGACTTAGGGCCCAGCACAGACTGGAGAGGAATCCCGAGAGGCCCCTCTCAACTCACATGGAGACTGGCCTTTCCTGAGGCCACAAGAGTGGTTCCCTGAAGTGCCCATCATAATTCGAGAGGAACCTGCCACAACTTGAGAAAACACAGGAGGTCTTCCCCTCCAGGCGAGATGATGCCCTTTTCCACTGCGGCGTCTTAAGGGAAATCACACCTTCCCTCTTGAACCTCGAAAGGGTATTTCACACCCTTGCTGCAACTCAAGAAGTTCCCCAACATACCTGTCTCCACTCAAGCGGAACACAGAGGGTCGCTCCAAACTCAAGAGGAGCCCCATTTTCCTCTCCTCTGCTCGAGATGAGGGTTCCTTTCCCTGCTTCCTTGCGAAAGGATTCCTGGCATTCCCGTTGATTCTCTAGTGTAGGCGCTCTCAACAAGAAAGTCAGGGGGAAGTCCAGGGGTCATTTCACCATTCCAAAAGACCTCCAAATGTCTCAGTGCACTCTGGAGGAACCTGATTTCCCTGCACTGCCTCGACTGTCACCCCGAGTTCCGACTCACACCACGGTGGCATGTGTGACAGCCCTGTGGGAAAGTGTCAAGGGAAAACCACAGATACCTGTGTCAACTCTTCAGGAAGCCTGACACTGCTGCTGCAGCTCAGGAGGAAAGTGGACGTGCATGTCTCCACTCGAGACGAGGCCTGACTCCCCTGTGGAGATTCCACAAGAACACCAAGATCCATGTGAGCACTGGAGAGGAAAACTCAGGCTCCGGGCTTGGCTCCAGATGAGGACTTAGGACCCAGCACAGACTGGAAAGGAATTCCGAGAGGAACCTTGCAACTCGCATGAAGACTGGCCTTTCCTGAGGCTACACGAGTGGGTCCCTGAGGTCCCCGTGGTAACTCGAGAAGAACCTGCCACAACTCGTGAAAAACTAGGTTCTCTGCTCCAGGCGAGATGAGGCCCTTTTCTGATGTGGCGTCTAGAGGGAAATCACACCTTCCCTCTTGAACCTTGAAAGGGTCCTTCACACCCTTGCAGCAACTCAAGAAGTGCCTTGACATACCCAGCTCCACTCGGGAGGAACACCAAGGGTCCCGCCACAACTCAAGATGAGCCCCGTTTCCCCCTCCTCCGCTCAAGAAGAGGGTTCCTTTCCCTTTATTGTTGGGAAAGGATTCCCGGCGTTCCCATCACATCTCAAGTGGAAGCGCTCTCCACAGGAAAGTCGAGAGGAACTCCAGGTGTCATGCCACCATTTCAAAAGACCCCCAAATGTCTCAGTCCACTTCAGAGGAACTTGATTTCCCTGCACTGGCTCGACTGTCACACTGAGTATTGACTCACACCACGGTGGCACATGTGAGAGCCCTGTGAGAAAGCCATGTAGGAAAGCCACAGATCCCGTGTCAACTCAACAGGAAGCCTGACACTGCTGCTGCAGCTCGGTAGGAAAGTGGACTTGCATGTCTCCACTCGACACAAGGCCTGACTCCCCTGTGGAGACTCCAGAGGAACCCCTAGATCCATGTCAGCACTGGAGAGGAAATCTCAGATTCCAGCCTCGGCTACAACGAGGACTTAGGACCCAGCACCAACTGGAAAGGAATACTGAGAGGCCCCTCACAACTCACATGGAGACTGGCCTTTCCTGAGACCACACGAGCGGGTCCCTGAGGTCCCCATCGTAACTCGAGAGGAACCTGCTGCAACTCGAGAAAAACCAGGAGGTTCTCCCCTCCAGACGAGTTGAGGTACTTTTGGGCTGTGGTGTCTCGAGGGAAATCACACCTTCCCTCTCGAACCTCGAAAGGGTCCTTCATACCCTTGCAGCAACTCAAGAAGTTCCCAAACATACCCGTCTCCAATCGAGCAGAACACCAAGGGTGCCGCCAAAAGGGTCCCTGAGGTCCCCATCGTAACTCGAGAGGAACCTGCTGCAACTCGAGAAAAACCAGGAGGTTCTCCCCTCCAGACGAGTTGAGGTACTTTTGGGCTGTCATGTCTCGAGGGAAATCACACCTTCCCTCTCGAACCTCGAAAGGGTCCTTCATACCCTTGCAGCAACTCAAGAAGTTCCCAAACATACCCGTCTCCAATCGAGCAGAACACCAAGGGTGCCGCCAAACACAAGAGGAGCCCCATTTCCCTCTTCTCCACTCGAGATGAGGGTTCCTTTCACTGCCACGTTGGGAAAGGATTCCCGGTGTTCCCGCTGCATCTCAAGTGAAGCCGCTCTAAACAGGAACATCGAGAGGAACTCCAGGGGTCATGCCACCATTCCAAGGACCCCCAAATGTCTCAGTCCACTCCAGAGGAACCTGAATTCCCTGCACTGCCCCGACTGTCACCCCAAGTATCAACTCACACCAAGGTGCCACGTGTGACACCCCTGTGGGAAAGCCTCGAGGAAAGCAACAGATCCCTGTGTCAACATGATGGGAAGGCTGACACTGCTGCTACAGCTCGGGAGGAAAGTGGACGTGCATGTCTCCACTTGAGACGAGAATTTAATCCTCTGTGGAGACTCCAGAGGAACCCCAAGATCCATGTCAGCACAGGAGAGGAAGCCTCAGGTTCCAGCCTCGTCTCCAGTAGAGGACTTAGGACCTGGCAGTGACTGGAGAGGAATCCTGAGAGTCCCCTCGCAACACACATGGAGACTGGACTTTCCTGAGGCCACACGAGCGGTCCCTGACATCCTCGTCGTAACTCGAGAGGAACCTGCCGCAACTCGAGAAAAACCAGGAGGTTCTGCCATCCTGGCGAGATGAGGCCCATTTTCCACTGTGGCGTCTCGAGGGAAATCACACCTTCCCAGTTGAACCTTGAAAGGGTCCTTCACACCCTTGCAGCAACTCAAGAAGTTCCCCAACATACCCGTCTCCACTCGAGAGGAACACCAAGGGACCCGCAAAACTCAAGAGGAGTCCCTTTTCCCCCTCTTCCACTCTAGATGAGGGTTCCTTTCCCTGCTTCTTAAAGAAAGGGTTTCCGGTGTTCCCGTCACACCTCAAGAGGAGGCGCTCTTCACAGGAAAGTCGAGAGGAACTCCAGCGTTAGTGGCACCATTCCAAAAGACCCCCAAATGTTTCAGTCCCTCAGATGAACCTGATTTCCCTGCACTGCCTCGACTGTCACCCCTAGTATAGACTCACACCCTGGTGTCACATGTGACAGCCTTGTGGAAAAGCCTTGAGGGAAAGCCACAAATCCCTGTGTCAGCCCGATGGGAAGCCTGACACTGGTGCTACAGCTCAAGAGGAAATCAGACGTGCATGCCTGCACTCGAGATGAGGCCTGATTCCCTTGTGGAGGCTCCAGAGGTACCCCAAGATCCAAGTCAGCACTGGAGAGGAAATCTCAGGTTCCAGCCTCAGATCCAGATGAGGACTAAGAACCCCACAAAGACTGGAGAGGAATCCCGAGAGTCCCCCCACAACTCACATGGAGACTGGCCTTTCCTGAGGCCACACGACTGGGTCCCTGAGGTCCGCGTTGAAACTCAAGAGGAAATGCTGCAACTCGAGAAAAAACAGTAGATTCCCCCTCCAGGAGAGATGAGGCCATTTTCCACTGTAGCATCTCGAGGGAAATCACACCTTCCCTTTTGAACCTTGAAAGGGTCATTCATACCCTTGCAGCAACTCAAGAAGTTCCCCGACATAACCGTCTCCCCTCGAGAGGAACACCGAGGGTACAGCCAAACTCAAGAGGAGCCCCGTTTTCCCCTCCTCCACTCAAGATGAGTTTTCCTCTCCCTGCTTCATCGGGAAAAGAATGCTGGCGTTCATGTCGTATCTCAAGAGGAGGCACTCCCAAAAGGAAAGTCGAGAGGAACTCCTGGGTTGGTGCCACCATTCCAAAAGACCCAAAAATTCTCAGTCCACTCCAAAGGAACCTGATTTCCCTGCACTGCCTCGACTGTCACGCAGTGTATCGACTTCCACCACAGTGGCACATGTGTTAGCACTGTGGGAAAGTCTCGAGGGAAAGCCACAGATCCCCGTGTCAACTAGATGGGAAGCCTGACACTGCTGCTGCAGCTTGGGAGGAAAGCGGACGTGCATGTCTCCACTGAAGATGAGGCCTGACTCCACTGTGGAGATTCCAGAGGAACCCCAAGATCTATGTCAACACTGCAGAGGGAACCTCAGGTTTCGGCCTTGGCTCCAGACGAGGACTTAGGACCCAGCACGGACTGGAGAGGAATCCTGAGAGGACCCTCGCAACTCGCATGGAGACTGGCCTTTCCTGAGGTCACACGAGTGGGTCCCTGAAATCCTTGTCGTAATTCAAGGAGAACCTTCTGCAACTCGAGAAAAACCAGGAGATTCTTTCCTCCAAGCGAGATGAGGCCCTTTTCTGCTGCGGGGTCTCAAGGCAAATCACACCTTCACTCTTGAACCTCGAAAGGATCCTTCACACCCTTGCAGCAACTCAAGAAGTTCCCTGAAATACCTGTCTCCACTCAAAAGCAACACCGAGGGTCCTGCCAAAACTCAAGGGGAGCCCCGTTTTCCCTTCCTCCGCTCGAGAAGAAGGTTCCTTTCCCTGCTTCATCAGAAAAGGATTCTCGGCGTTCCCGTCGCATCTCAAGAGGAGGTACTCTCAACAGGAAACTCGAGAGGAACTCCAGGGGTCGTGCCACAATTCCAAAAGACTCACAAATGTCTCAGTGTACTCCAGATGAACCTGATTTCCTGGCACTGCCTTGACTGTCACCCTGAGTATCAACTCACACCAGTGTGGTACATGTGACAGCTCTGTGGGAAAGCCACGAGGGAAAAACACAAATCCCTGTGTCAACTCTTCGGGAAGCCTGAAACTGCTGCTGCAGTTCAGGAGGAAAGCTGCTGTGCATGTCTCCACTCGAAACGAGGCCTGACTCCCCTGTGGAGACTCCAGAGGAACCCCAAGATCTATGTCAGCACTGGAGAGGAAACCTCAGGTTGGGCCTCGGCTCCAGATGAGGACTTAGGACCCATCACCTACTGGAGAGCAATCCCAAGAGGACCCTCACAGCTCGCAGGGTGACTGGCCTTTCCTGAGGCCACAGGAGTGGGTTCCTGAAGTCCCCATCACAACTCGAGAGCAACCTGCCGCAACTCGAGAAAAACCAGGAGGTTCTCACCTCCAGGGGAGATGAGGCCCTTTTCCCTTGTGGCGTCTCGAGGGAAATCACACCTTCCCACTTGGACATCGAAAGTTTACTTTACACCCTTGCAGCAACTCAAGAAGTTCCCCAACATACTCGACTCCACTCAAGAGGAACACCGAGGGTCCTGCCAAACTCAAGAGGAGTCCCGTTTCCCCCTTCTCCGCTCGAGATGATGTTTCCCTTCCCTGCTTCGTCGGGAAAGGATTCCAGGCATTCCTGATGCATCTCAAGAGGAGGTGCTCTTAACAGGAAAGTCGAGAGGAACTCCAGGGTTGTACCACCATACCAAAAGGCCTCCTAATGTCTCAGTCCACTCCAGAGGAACCTGATTTCCCTGCATGGCTTCGACTGTCTCCCTGAGTATTGACTAACACCACAGTGGCACGTGTGACAGTCCTGTGGGAAAGGCTTGAGGGTAAGCCACAGATCCCTCTGTCAACTCGATGGGAAGCCTGACACTGCTGCTACAGCTCAGGAGGAAAGGGAACGTGCATTTCTCCACTTGAGACGAGGCTTGACTCCACTGTGGAGATTCCAGAGGAACCCCAAGATCCATGTCAGCACTGGAGAGGAAACCTCAGGTTCCAGCCATGACTCCAGACGAGGACTTAGGACCCGGCACCAACTGGAGAGGAATCCTGAGAGACTCCTCACAACTCTCATGGAGACTGGCCTTTCCTGAGGCCAAATGAGCAGTCCCTGATGTCCCCGTCATAACTCGAGAGGAACTTGCCACAACTCGAGAATAACCAGGAGGTTCTCACCTCCAAGCGAGATGAGGCCATTTTTCCACTGCGGCGTCTCGAGGTAAATCACACCTTCCTTCTTGAAACTCGAAAGGGTCCTTCACACCCTTGCTGCAAATGAAGAAATTCATCAACATACCCGTCTCCACTCACGAGGATCACCGAGGTCCCGTCAAACTCAAGAGTACCCCTTTTCAAACTCCTCCACTCGAGATGAGGTTTCCTTTCCCTGCTACATTGGGAAAGGTTTGCTGGCATTCCTGTCGCATCTCAAGAGGAGACACTCTCAACAGGAAAGTCGAGAAAAACTCCAATGTTTGTGCCACCATTCCAAAACAACCCCAAGGAACCTGATTTCATTGCACTAACTCGACTGTCACCCTGCGTATTGATTGACTCCATGGTGGCACGTGTGACAGCCCTGTGGGGAAGCCTCAAGGGAAAGCCACAGATCCCTGTGTCAACTCGATGGGAAGCCTGACACAGCTGCTACAGCTCGGGAGGAAAGTGGATGTGCATGTCTCCACTCGAGATGAAGCCTGACTCCCCTGTGTAGACTCCAGAGGAACCCCAAGTTCCATGTCAGCACTGGAGAGGAAACCTCAGGTTCCAGCCTTGGTTCCAGACAAGGACTTAGGGCCTGGCACCGACTGAAGAGGAATCCCCAGAGGCCTCTCCCAACTCGCATGGAGACTGGCATTTCCTGAGGTCACACGAGTGGGCCCCTGAGGTCCTCATCGTAATTCAAAAGGAAACTGCCGCAACTTGAGAAAAACCTAGAGGTTCTGCCCACCTGGCGAGATGAGCCTGGCACCGACTGAAGAGGAATCCCCAGAGGCCTCTCCCAACTCGCATGGAGACTGGCATTTCCTGAGGTCACACGAGTGGGCCCCTGAGGTCCTCATCGTAATTCAAAAGGAAACTGCCGCAACTTGAGAAAAACCTAGAGGTTCTGCCCACCTGGCGAGATGAGGCCCTTTTCCAGTGAGGCATCTCGAGGGCAATCACACCTTCCCACCTGAACCTCGAAAGGGTCTTACCCTGAGGTCCTCATCGTAATTCAAAAGGAAACTGCCGCAACTTGAGAAAAACCCAGAGGTTCTGCCCTCCTGGCGAGATGAGGCCCTTTTCCAGTGAGGCATCTCGAGGGCAATCACACCTTCCCACCTGAACCTCGAAAGGGTCTTTCACACCCTTGCAGCAACTCAAGAAGTTCCCCGGCATACCCATCTCCACTCGAGAGGAACACCGAGGGTTCCACAGCAAATCAATAGTAGCCCTGTTTGCCCCTCCTCTGCTCGAGATTAGGGTTCCTTTCCCTGCTTCAGCAGGAAAGGATTCCTGGCATTCCTGCCGCAACTCAAGAGGAGGCGCTCTCAACAGGAAAGTCAAGAGGAACTCCAGGGGTAGTGCCAGCATTCCAAAAGAAGCCCAAATGTCTCAGTCCACTCCAGATGAACCTGATTTCCCTGCACTGGCTCGACTCTCATCCCGAGTATTGACTGACACCATGGCGGCACGTGTGACAGACCTGTGGGAAAGCCTCGAGGGAAAGGCACACATCCCTGTGTCAACTCGACAGGAAGCCTGACACTGCTGCTGCAGCTCAAGAGGAAAGCAGACATGCATGTCTGCACTCGAGATGAGGCCTGACTACCCTGGGGAGACTCCAGAGGAACACCATGGTCCATGTCAGCACTGGAGAGGAAACTTCCAGTTCCAGCCTCGGCTACAGATGAGGACTTAGGACCTGGCACCTACTGGAGAGGAATCCTGAGAGGCCCCTCACAACTGTCAGGGATAGTAGCCTTTCCGAGACCACACAAGCGGGTGCCTGAGGTCCCCATCGTAGGCGAGATGAGGTACTTTTCTACTGCGGCATCTCGAGGGAAATCACACCTTCCCTCTGGAACCTCGAAAGGGTCCTTCACATCGTTGCAGCAACTCAAGAAGTTCCCCATACCCATCTCCACTTGAGCAGAACACCGAGGGTTCCACCAAACACAAGAGGTGCCAATTTCCCCCTCCTCCGCTCGAGATGAGGGTTCCTTTCCCTGCTTCGTTGGGAAAGGATTCTCGGCATTCCCGTGACATCTCAAGAGGAGGCGCTCTAAACAGGAACTTTGAGGGAACTCCAGGGGTCTGCCATCATTCCAAAGACCCCTAAATGTGTCAGTCCACTCCAGAAGAACCTGAATTCCCTGAACTGCCTCGATTGTCATCCCGAGTATCGACCCACACCACAGTGGAACGTGTGACACCCGTCTGGGAAAGCCTCGAGGAAAAGCCACAGATCCCTGTGTGAACTCAATGGGAAGCCTGACACTGCTGCTACAGCTCGGGAAGAAAGCAGACGTGCATGTCTCCACTCGAGTTGAGACCTGAATCCTCTGTGGAGACTAGAGGAACCCGAAGTTCCATGTCAGCACTGGAGTGGAAACCTCAGGTTATGGCCTTGTCTCCAGAAGAGGACTTATGACCTGGCACCGACTGGAGAGGAATACTGAGAGGCCCCTTGCAACACGCATGGAAACTGGCCTTTCTTGAGGCCACACGAGCGGTCCCTGACATCCCCGTCGTAACTCAAGAGGAACCTGCTGCAACTCGAGAAAAACCATGATGTTCTCCCCAGGCGAGATGAGGCCTTTTTCTGCTGCGACATCTCGAGGTAACTCACACCTTCCCTCTTGAACCTCGAAAGGGTCTTTCACACCTTTGCTGCAACTCAAGAAGTTCCCCGAGATACTCGTCTCCATTTGCGAGGAACTCCGAGGGTCCCGCCAAACTCAAGAGTAACCTGTTTCAACCTCCTCCACTTGACATGAGGGTTCCTTTCCCTGCTTCATCGAGAAAGAATTCCCGGCGTTACCATTCCATCTCAAGAGCAGGCGCTCTCAACAGGACAGTTGAGAGGAACTCCAGGGGTCATGCCACCATTCCAAAAGAACCCCAAATGTCTCAGTCCACACCAGAGGAACCTGATTTCCCAGCACTGTCTCGACTGTCACCCTGAGTATCGACTGACACCACGGGGGCACGTGTGAGAGCCCTGTGTGAAAGCCTTGAGGGAAAGCCACAGATTCCTGTGTCAACAAGACAGGAAGCCTGACACTGCAGCTACAGTTCGGGAGGAAAGCAGACATGCATGTCTCCACTTGAGACGAGGCTTGACTCCCCTGTGGAGATTCCAGAGGAACCCCAAGATCCATGTCAGCACTGGAGAGCAAACCTCAGGTTCCGGCCTCAGCTCCAGACGAGGACTTAGGACCTGGCACCGAATGGAGAGGAATCCTGAGAGGCACATCACTACTCTCATGGAGACTGGTCTATCCTGAGGCCACAGGAGTGGGTCCCTGAGGTCCCCGTCGTAACTGGAAAGAACCTGCCTCAACTCGAGAAAAAACAGGAGGTTCTCCCCTAAGGGTGAGACGAGGCCCTTTTTGGCTGTGGCATCTCGAGGGAACTCACACCTTCCCTCTTTAGCCTCAAAAGGGTCATTCACACCCTTGCAGCATCTCAAGAGGTTCCCAGACATACCCCATCGCAACTCGAGAGGAACCTGCCACAACTCGAGAAATACCGCGGGTTTTCCCCTCCAGGAGAGATGAGGTCATTTTCTGCTGCGGCATCCCAAGAGAAATCACGCCTTCCCTCCTGAACCTCAAAGGGTCCATCACACCCTTGCTGTAACTTAAGAAGTTCCTTGACATACCCGTCTCCACTCGAAAGGAACATTGAGAATCCTGCCACAACCCAAGAGGAGCCCCGTTTCCCCCTCTTCCGCTCGAGATGAGGGTTCCTTTCCCTGCTTCATCGGGAAAGGATTCTTGGAATTCCCGTCACATCTCAAGAGGAGGCGCTCTCAACAGGAAAGTCAAGAGGAACTCCAGGGGTGGTGCCCACATTCCAAAAGACCCCCAAAAGTCTCAGTCCACTCCAGGTGAACCTGATTTCCCTGCACTGCCTTGATAACACTGTGATGATTGTTTTAATATCTTATTTCATTCCCACATTAACCATGTGATACCAAAGCAAAGTAAATTAGAGAGCAGTTTTTCATACTGTTTAAAGCAAAGAGTTAAATTTAGAAGAATAAAATTTAGCTTTTAATAAAAACAATAATAGCTAGCTTTCAAATAGATTTTCTATGAATGCCAAAACAAGTTTAAGCTTCTTTACATGTATCAAATGAATTAATTCATGTAGCAATCCTAACTGTTGGTACAACTGTTAGTCAGTTTTGCAGCCAAGTGATATATGGCACAGGGAGATTAAGCACTTTGCATTGTTACACAGCTGGCAAGTGAATCCATGATTCGATTGCAGGCCATCTTGTCAGGACTGTATTTTTCGTCCATGACACTATGTTTAGACTATGCTCTGTCTCTTATACACAGATAGATGTGTATAAGAGACAGGACTCACACTATGGTTGCACGTGTGACAGCCCTGTGGGAAAGCCTCGAGGGAAAGCCACAGATCCCTGTATCAACTCGACGGGAAGACTGACACTGCTGCTACAGCTCGGGAGGAAATTGGACGTGTATGTCTCCACTCGAGATGAGGCCTGACTCCCCTGTGGAGACTCCAGAGGAATCCAAACATCCATGTCAGCAATGGAGAGGAAACCTCAGGTTCTGGCCTCGGGTCCAGACGAGGTCTTGGGACCCAGCACCAACTGGAAAGGAATCCCAAGAGGCACCTCCCAACTCGCATGGAGACTGGCCTTTCCTGAGGCCACACAAGTGGGTCCCTGAGGTCCCCTTCATAACTCGAGAGAAACCTGCCACAACTCTATAAAAACCAGGAGGTTCTCCCCTCCAGGCAAGATGAGGCCCTTTTCCGCTGCGGCATCTCAAGGGAAATCACACCTTCCCTCATTAACAGTGAAAGGGTCCTTCATACACTTCCAGAAACTCAAGGAGTTCCCCAAGATACCCGTCTCCACTCAAGAGGAACACCGAGGGTCCCACCAAACTGAAGAGGAGCCCTGTTTCACCCTCCTCCAATCGAGATGAGGGTTCCTTTCCCTGCTTCGTCGGCAAAGGACTCCAGCATTCCCATCGCATCTCAAGGGGATGTGCTCTCAACAGGAAAGTCGAGAGGAACTCCAGGGGTAGTGCCACCATTCCAAAAGATCCCCAAATGTCTCAGTCTACTCCATAGGAACCTGATTTCCCCGCATGGCCTCGACTATCACACCGAATATCGATTCACAACATGGTGGCAGGTTTGTTAGCCCTGTTGGAAAGTCTTGATGGGAAGCCTCAGACCCCTGTGTCAACTCGACAGGAAGCCTGACACTGCTGCTACAGCTTGGGAGGAAAGGGGACGTGTATGTCTCCAGTCGAGATGAGGCCTTTCTCCCCTTTGGAGACTCCAGAGGAACCCCAAGATCCATGTCAGCTCTGGAAAGGAAACCTCGTGTTCCAGCCTCAATTCCAGATGAGGACTTAGGACCCGGCACCGACTATAGAGGAATCCCTAGAGGCCACTCACAACTCGCATGGAGACTGACCTTTCCTGAGGGCACACGAGCGGGTCCCAGAGATCCCTGTCATAATTCGAGAGGAACCTGCCTCAATTCGAGAAAATCCAGGAGGTTCTCCCCTCCAGGTGAGATGAGGCCATTTTTGGCTGTGGCATCTCGAGGGAAATCACACCTTCCCTCTTAAACCTCGAAAGGGTCCTTTACACCCTTGCTGCAACTCAAGAAGTTCCCCGACATACCAGTCTCCACTCGAGAAGAACACCTAGGGTCCCCTCAAACTCAAGATGAGCCCCGTTTCCCCCTCTTCCTCTTGAGATGAGGGTTCCTTTCCCTGCTTCAGCACGAAAGGATTCCTGGTGATCCTGTTGATTCTCAAGTGGAGGCACACTCAACAGGAAAGTCAAGAGGAACTCCAGTGGTCATTTCACTATTCCAAAAGACCTCCAAATGTGTCAGTGCACTCCGGAGGAACCTGATTTCTCTGCACTGCCTCAACTGTCACCCCAAGTTTCAACTCACACCACGGTGGCACGTGTGATAGCCCTGTGGGAAAGCGTCAAGGGAAAACCACAGATCCCTGTGTCAACACTTCAGGAAGCCTGACAATGCTGCTACAGCTCAGTGGGAAAGTGGACGTGCATGTCTCCACTCGAGACGAGGCCTGACTCCCCTGTGGAGACTCCAGAGGAACCCCACGATCCATGTCAGTACTGGAGAGGAAACCTCAGGTTCGGGCCTCGGCTCCAAATGAGTACTTAGGACCTGGCACCGACTGGAAAGGAATTCCGAGAGGCACCTCACAACTCGCATGGAGACTGGCCTTTTCTGAGCCCACACAAGAGGGTCCCTGAGGTCCCGGTCCTAACTTGAGAGGAACCTGCCACAACTTGAAAAAAACCAGGAGGTTCTCCCCTCCAGGCGAGATGAGGCCATTTTCGGCTGTGGCATCTCAAGGGAAATCACACCTTCCCTCTTGAACCTCGAAAGGGTCCTTCACACCCTTGCAGCAGCTCAAGAATTACCCCGACATACCCATCTCCACTCAAGAGGAACACCGAGGGTCCCACCACAACTCAAGAGGAGCCTCGTTTCCCCTTCCTCCACTCGAGATGAAGTTTCCTTTCCCTGCTTCAGCACGAAAGGATTCCTGCTGATCCTGTTGATTCTCAAGTGGAGGCGCACTCAACAGGAAAGTCAAGAGGAACTCCAGTGGTCATTTCACCATTCCAAAAGACCTCCAAATGTTTCAGTGCACTCCGGAGGAACCTGATTTCCCTGAACTGCCTCGACTGTCACCCCGAGTTTCAACTCACACCATGGTGGCACGTGTGACAACCCTGTGCCAAAGTGTCAAGGGAAAACCACAGATCCCTGTGTCAACTCTTCAGGAAGCCTGACACTGCTGCTGCAGCTCAGGGGGAAAGCGGACGTGCATGTCTCTACTCGAGAAGAGGCCTGACTCCCCTGTGGAGACTCCAGAGGAACCCCACGATCCATGTCAGCACTGGAGAGGAAACCTCAGTTTCGGACCTTGGCTCCAAATGAGTACTTAGGACCCGGCAGCGACTGGAAAGGAATCCCGAGAGGCACCTCACAACTTGCATGGAACTGGCCTTTCCTGAGGCCACACGAGCGGGTCCCTGCGGTCCCTGTCGTAACTAGAGAGGAACCTGCCACAACTTGAGAAAAACCAGGAGGTTCTCCCCTCCAGGCTAGATGAGGCCCTTTTTGGCTGTGGCATCGCGAGGGAAATCACACCTTCCCACTTGAACCTCACAAGGTTCTTTCACACGCTTGCAGCAACTCAAGAATTTCCCTGACATACCCATCTCCACTCGAGAGGAACACTGAGGTTCCCACCACAACTCAAGAGGAGCCCCATTTCCCCCTCCTCCGCTCAAGATGAGGGTTCCTTTCCCTCATCTGGGAAAGGATTCATTGGGAAAGGATTCCTGGCGTTCCTGTCACATCTCAAGTGGAAGCGCTCTCCACAGGAAAGACAAGAGGAACTCCAGGGGTCATGTCACCATTCCAAAAGACCCCCAAATGGCTCAATCCACTCAAGAGGAACCTGATTTCCATGCACTGCCTCGACTCTCACCCCGAGTATTGACTTACACCACATTGGCGCGTGTGAGAGCCCTGTGGCAAAGCCACGAAAGAAAGCCACAGATCCCAGTGTCAACTTGACGGGAAGCCTGACACTGCTGCTGCAGCTCGGGAGGAAAGTGGACGTGCATGTCTCCACTTGAGACGAGGTCTGACTACCCTAGGGAGACTCCAGAGGAACACCATGATACATGTCAGCACTGGAGAGGAAACCTCAGGTTCCAGTCTCGGCTACAGATGAGGACTTAGGACCTGGCACCGACTGGACAGGAATCCCGAGAGGCCCCTCACAACTCTCATGGATAGTGGCCTTTCCTAGACCACACAAGCGGGTGCCTGAGGTCCCCATCGTAACTCGAAAGGAACCTGCCACAACTCGAGAAAATCCAGGAGGTTCTCCCCTCCAGGCTAGATAAGGTACTTTTCCGCTGTGGCATCTCGAGGGAAATCACACTTTCCCTCTGGAGCCTCGAAAGGGTCCTTCACACCCTTGCAGCAACTCAAGAAGTTCCCCAACATACCCGTCTCCACTTGAGCAGAACATCGAAGGTACCGCCAAACACAAGAGGTGCCAATTTCCTCCTCCTCCACTCGAGATGAGGATTCCTTTCCCTGCTTCTTTGGGAAAGGATTCTCGGCGTTCCTGTCGCATCTCAAGAGGAGGCACTCTAAACAGAAACTTCGCAAAGAACTCCAGGGGTCATGACATCATTCCAAAGACCCCCAAATGTGTCAGTGCACTCCATAAAAGCCTGAATTCTCTGAACTGCCTCGACTGTCACCCAGAGTATTGACTCACACCACGGTGGCACGTGAGACAGCCCTGTGAGAAAGCCTTGAGGAAAAGCCACAGATCCCTGTGTCAACTCGATGGGAAGACTGACACTGCTGCTACTGCTCAGGAGGAAAGTGGACGTGCATGTCTCCACTCAAGATGAGACCTGAATCCTCTGTGGAGACTAGAGGAACCCCAAGATCCATATCAGCACTGGAGTGGAAACCTCAGGTTACAGCCTCATCTCCAGAAGAGGNAACACGACGGGAAGCCTGACCCTGCAGCTACAGCTTGGGAGGAAAGCGGACTTGCATGTCTCCACTCGAGATGAGGCCTGACTCCCCTGTGGAGACTCCAGAGGAACCCCAAGTTCCGTGTCAGCACTGGAGAGGAAACCTCAGGTTCCGGCCTCAGGTCCAGTCAAGGTCTTAGGACCTGGCACCTACTGCAGAGGAATCCTGAGAGGCCCCTCGCAACACACATGGAGACTGGCCTTTCCTGAGGGCACACAAGTGGTCCCTGATGTCCCCATCGTAACTCGAGAGGAACCTGCTGCAACTCAAAAAAAACCATGAGGTTCTCCCCTCCAGGCTAGATGAGGCCCTTTTCCACTGCGGCATCTCGAGGTAAATCACACCTTCCCTCTTGAACCTCGAAAGGGTCTTTCACACCCTTGCTGTAAATGAAGAACTTCTCGACATACCCGTCTCCTCTCGCGAGGAACTCCGAGGGTTCTGCCAAACTCAAGAGTAGCCCCGTTTCAACCTCCTCTGCTCAACATGAGAGTTCCTTTCCCTGCTTCGTTGGGAAAGGATTTCCAGCGTTACCATTGCATCTCAAGAGCAGGCGCTCTCAACAGGATAGTCGAGAGGAACTCCAGGGGTCGTGCCACCATTCCAAAAGAACCCCAAATGTCTCAGTCCGCTCCAGAGGAACCTGATTTCCTTGCACTGCCTAGACTGTCACCCTGAGTATTGAATCACACCACAGGGGCACGTTTGATAGCCCTGTGGGAAAGCCTCGAGGGAAAGCCACAGATCCCTGTGTCAACAAGATGGGAAGACTGACACTGCTGCTACAGCTCAGGAGGAAAGTGGAGGTGCATGTCTCCACTCGAGATGAGGCCTGACTCCCCTGTGGAGACTCCAGAGGAACCCCAAGATCCATGTCAGCACTGGAGAAGAAGCTTCAGGTTCCGGCCTCAGTTCCAGATGAGGACTTATGACCGGGCACCAACTGCAGAGGAATCCTGAGAGGCCCCTCCCAACTCGCATGGAGACTGGCATTTCCTGAGGCCACACAAGCAGTCCCTGAGGTCCCCATTGTAATTCGAAAGGAAACTGCTGCAACTCGATAAAGACACGGAGGTTCTGCCCTCCTGGCACGATGAGGCTCTTTTGTGCTGCGGTGTCTCGAGGGAAATCACACCTTCCCACTTGAACCTCAAAAGGGTCCTTCACACTCTTTCAGCAACTCAAGAAGTTCCCTGACATATCAGTCTCCACTAGAAGGGGAACACTGAGGGACCTGTCAAACTCAAGAGGAGCCCTTTTCCCCCTCCTCCACTCGAGATGAGGGTTCCTTTCCCTGTTTCTTAGGGAAAGGGTTGCCGGCGTACCCGTCACAACTAAAGAGGAGGCGCTCTCCACAAGAAAGTCGAGAGGAACTCCAGGGTTCGTGACACCATTCCAAAAGACCCCCAAATGTGTCAGTCCACTCAGATGAACCTGATTTCCTTGCACTGCCTTGACTGTCATCCGTAGTATAGACTCAGACCCCGGTGGCATGTATGACAACCCTGTGGCAATGCATCGAGGGAAAACCACAGATCCCTGTGTCAAGTTGATGGGAAGCCTGACACTGCTGCTACAGCTCAGGAGGAAAGTGGACGTGCATATCTCCTCTTGAGACGAGGCTTGACTCCCCTGTGGAGACTCCAGAGGGACCCAAGATCCATGTCAGCACTGGAGAGGAAACCTCAGTCTGGCCTCGGCTCCAGAACAGGACTTAGAACCCAGCACACACTGGAGAGGAATCCCGAGAGGCCTCTCACAACTCACATGGAGACTGGCCTTTCCTGAGGTCACCCGAGGGGGTCCCTGAGGTCCCCATTGTAACTTGAGAGGAACCTGCCACAACTCGAGAAAAACCAGGAGGTTCTCCCCTCCAGGCGAGATGAGGCCCTTTTCTGCTGAGGTGTCTTGAGGGAAATCACACTTCCCCTTTTGAACCTCGAAAGGATCCTTCACACCATTGCTGCAACTCAAGAAGTTCCCTGACATACCCGTCTCCATTTGAGAGAACACCACGGGTCCCGCCATACTCAAGAGGAGCCCCATTTTGCCCTCCTCCACGTAAATGAGGGTTCCTTTCCCTGCTTCATCAGGAAAGGATTCCAAGCATTCCCATCGCATCACAAAAGGAGGTGCTTTCCACAGGTAAGTCGAGAGGAACTCCAGCGGTCGTGCCACCATTCCAAAAGACTCCCAAATGGCTCAGTCCTCTCCAGATGAACCTGATTTCCCTGCACTGCCTCGACTCTCACCCCGAGGATCAACTCACACCATGGTAGAACGTGTGACCGGTCTGTGGGAAAGCCTCGAGGGAAAGCCACAGATCCCTGGGTCATCTCGTTGGGAAGCCTGATATTGCTGCTACAGCTCAGGAGGAAAGCAGACGTGCATGTCTCCACTCGAGATGAGGCCTGACTCCACTGTGGATACACCAGAGGTACCCCAAGATCCATGTCAGTACTGCAGAGGAACCCTCAGGTTCCGGCCTCGGCTCCAGATGAGGACTTACGTCCTGGCACCTAGTGGAGAGGAATCCCGAGAGGCCCCTCACAACTCGCATGGACACTGGCCTTTCCTGAGGCCACACGAGCAGGTCATGAGGTCCCCATCGTAACTCAAGAGGAACGAGCTGCAACTCGAGAAAAACCAGGAGGTTCTCCCTTCCTGGCGAGATGAGGACCTTATCTGCTGCGGCGTCTACAGGGCAATAACACCTTCCCTCTTGAACCTCGAAAGGGTCTTTTACACGCTTGCAGCAACTCAAGAAGTTCCCCGACATACCCGTCTCCACTCGAGAGGAACACCAAGGTTTCCACCACAACTCAAGAGGAGCCCCGTTTCCCCCTCCTCCGCTCGAGATAAGAGTTCCTTTCCCTGCTTCGTTGGGAAAGCATTCCCGGCATTCCTGTCACATCTCAACAGAAGGCGGTCTGAACAGGAAAGTCGAGACGAACTCCAGGGGTCATGCAACCATTCCAAAAGACCCCTAAATGTCTCAGTCCACTCCAGAGCAACCTGATTTCCCTGCACTACCTCTACTGTCACCCCGAGTATCGACTCACACCACGGTGGCACGTGTGAGAGCCTTATTGGAAAGCCTCAAGGGAAAGCCACAGATCACTGTGTCAACTAGATGGGAAGCCTGACACTGCTGCTACAGCTCGGGAGGAAAACAGACATCCATGTCTTTTCTTGAGACGAGGCCTGACTCCCCTGTGGAGACTGCAGAGGAACCCCAAGGTCCATGTCAGCACTGGAGAGGAAACCTCAGTTTGCAGCCTCGGCTCCAGACGAGGACTTAGGAACTGGAAACGATTGGAGAGGAGTTCCGTGAGGCCCCTCCCAGCTCGTATGGAGACTGGCTTTTCCTAGGACACACGAACGGGTCCCTGAGTTCACCATCGTAAGTCGTGAGGAACGTGCTGCAACTAGAGAAAAACCAGGAGGTTCTCCTCTCCAAGCGAGATGAAACTTTTCAGCTGTGGCGCCCGAGGGAAATCAACCTTCACTCTTGAACCTCGAAAGGGTCCTTCACACCCTTGCAGCAACTCAAGAATTTCCCCGACATACTCGTCTCCACTAGAGAGGATCATGGAGGGTCCCGCCATACTCAAGAGGAACCCACGTTTCCCCCCCCCACACACACACTTGAGATGAGGTTTCCTTTCCCTGCTTCATTGGGAAAGGTTTCCCAGCATTCCTGTCACATCTCAAGAGGGGGAGCTCTCAAGAGGAAAGTGAGAGGAACTCCAGGGGTCATGCCACCATATCAAAAGATCCCCAAATGTCTCAGTCCACTCCAGATGAACCTGATTTACCTGCACTGACTCGACTGTCACCCCAAGTATAGACTCACACCAAGGTGGCACGTGTGACAGCCCTGTGGGAAAGCCTCGAGGGAAAGCCACAGATCCCTGAGTCAACTCGATGGGAAAACTGACACTGCTGCTACAGCTTGGGAGGAAAGCGGCCGTGCATGTCTCCTCTCGAGATGAGGCCTGACTCCCCTGTGGAGACTCCAGAGGAACCCCAAGATCCATGTCAGCACTGGAGTGGAAACCTCAGGTTCCGGCTTTGGATCCAGTCTAGGATTTAGGACCTGGCACCAACCTGAGAGGAATCCCAAGAGGCCCCTCGCAACTCGCATGGAGACTGTTCTTTCCTGAGGCCACACGAGCGGGACCCTGTCGTAACACGAGAAGAAACTGCTGCAAGTCGAGAAAAACCAGGATATTCTCCCCTCCAGGCAAGATGAGACCCTTTTCCTCTCTGACGTCTAGAGGGAAATCACACCTTCCCTCTTGAACCTCGAAAGGGTCCTTCACACACTTGCAGCAACTCAAGAAGTTCCCCGACATACCCGTCTCCATTCGAGAGGAACACCGAGGGTCCTGCCACAACTCAAGAGGAGCCCCCTTTCCCTCTCCTCTGCTAGAGATAAGGGCTCGTTTCCCTGCTTCATTGGGAAAGGATTTCGGGTGTTCCCGTCATATCTCAAGTGGAGGTGCTCTCCACAGGAAAGTCGAGAGGAAATCCAGGGGTCGTGCCACCATTCCAAAAGACCCCCAAATGTCTCAGTCGACTCAAGATGAACCTGATTGACCTGCACTGCCTTGAATGTCACACCGAGTATCCACTCACACCACGGTGGCACGTGTGACAGCCCTGTGGGAAAGCAAAGTAGGAAAGCCACAGATCCCTGTGTCAACTCGACGGGAAGCCTGACACTGCTGCTACAGCTCGGGGGGAAAGGGGCGTGCATGTCTCCACTCGAGATGAGGCCTTACTCACCTGTGGAGACTCCAGAGGAACCCCAAGATCCATGTCAGCACTGGAGAGCAAACCTCAGGTTCCAGCCTTGCCTCCAGACAAGGACTTAGGACCCGGCACTGACTGGAGAGGAATCCCGAGAGGCCCCTCGCAACTCACATGGAGACTGGACTTTCCTGAAGCCAGACGAGTGGCTCCCTGAGGTCCCCATGGTAACTCGAGAGGAACCTGGTGCAATTAGAGAAAAACCAGGAGGTTCTCCCCTCCAGGCGTGATGAGACCCTTGTCGGCTGCGGCGTCTCTAGGGAAATCACAACTTCCTTATTGAACCTCAAAAAGGTCCTTCACACCCTTGCAGCAACTCGAAAAGTTCCTCGACATATCCGACTCCACTCGAGAGAACACCGTGGGTCCCGCCATACTCAAGAGGAGCCCTGTTTCCCCCTCCTCCACTTGAGATGAGGATTCCTTTCCCTGCATCTTGAAAGAATTCCCAGCGTTCCTGTTGCCGCTCAAGTGTAGGCGCTCTCAACAGGAAAGTCGAGAGGAACTCCAGGGGTCGTGCCACCATTCCAAAAGACCCACAAGTATCCCAGAAGAACTTGATTTCCCTGCCTTGCCTCAACTGTCACCCAGAGTATCAACTCACACCACGGTGGCATGTGTGACAGCACTGTGGGAAAGCCTCGGGGGAAAATCACAGATCCCTTTGTCAATTCAACAGGAAGCCTGACACTGCTGCTACAGCTCGGGAGGAAAACGGACGTATATGTCTCCACTTGAGAAGAGTCATGACTCCACTGTGGAGACTCCAGAGGAACCTCAAGAACCGTGTCAGCACTGGAGAAGAAACATCAGGTTCCAGCCTTGGCTCCAGACGAAGTCTTAGGACCCGGTTCCGACTGAAGAGGATACAAGGAGAACCTCGCATCTCTCATGGAGACTGGCCTTTCCTGAGGCCACACAAGTGGGTCCCTGAGGTCCCCATCATAACTCGAGAAGAACCTGCTGCAACTCGAGAAAAAACAGGAGGTTCTCCCCTCCAGGCGAGATGAGGCCCTTTTCCGTTGCGGCATCTCGAGAGAAATCACACCTTCCCTCTTGAACATTGAACGTGTCTTCACACCCTTTCTGCAACTCAAGAAGTTCCCCGATGTACCTGTCTCCACTCGAGAGGAACACCGAGGGTCCCGATAACCTCAAGGGGAGCCCCGTTTCCCCTTCCCCTTCTCGAGATGAGGGTTCCTTTCCCTGCTTCACTGGGAAAGGATTCCCGGCATCCCGTTGCATATCAAAAGAGGCGCTTTCAACAGGAAAGTCGAGAGGAACGTCAGTGGTCGTTCCACCAATCCAAAAGACACCCACATGTCTCAGTCCACTCCAGAGGAATCTGATTTTCCTGCACTGCCTCGAATGACACCCCAAGTATCGACTCACACCACGGTGGCACGTGTGACAGCCCTGTGGAAAGCATCGAGGGAAAGCCACAGATGCCTGTGTCAACTCGACAGGAAGCCTGACACTGCTGCTACAGCTCTGGAGGAAAGCAGACGTGGATCTCTCCACTCGAGATGAGGCCTGACTCCCCCGTGGAGACTCCAGAGGAACCCCCAAAACCATGTCAGCAATGGAGAGGATACATCAAGTTCTGGCCTTGGCTGCAGATGAGGACTTAGGACCCGGCAACAACTGGAGAGGAATCCCAAGAGGAATTTCACAACTCACTTGGAGACTGGCCTTTCCTGAGGCCACACGAGCGGGTCTCTGAGGTCCCCGTCGTAAATTGAGAGGAACCTGCCACAACGCGAGAGAAACCAACAGGTTCTTTCCTCCAGGTGATATGAGGCCTTTTTTGGCTGTGGCGTCTAGAGGGAAATCACACCTTCACTCTTGAACCTCGAAAGGGTCCTTCACACCTTTGCTTCAACTCAAGAAGTTCCCTGACATACCCGTCTCCACTCAAGAGGAACACCGAGGGTCCCGCCATACTCAGGAGGAGCCCACGTTCCCCCTCCTCCAGTCGAGAGGAGGGTTCCTTTCTCTGCTTGGTCAGGAAAGGATTCCCAGCGTTTCTGTCGCACCTCAAGTGGAGGCGCTATCAACAGGAAAGTCAAGAGGAACTCCAGGGGTGGTGCCAACATTGCAAAAGACCCCCAAGTGTCTCAGTCCATTCCCAATGAACCTGATTTCCCTACACTGCCTCAACTGTCACCCCGAGTATCAACTCACACCACGGTGGCAAGTGTGACAGCCCTGAGGGAAAGCCTCCAGGGAAAGCCACAGATCCCTGTGTCAACTTGACGGGAAAACTGACACTGTGGCTACAGCTCAGGAGGAAAGCGGACGTGCATGTCTCCACTTGAGACAAGGCCTGACTCCCCTGTGGAGACTCCAAGGGAACCCCAAGTCCATGTCAGCATTGGAGAGGAAAACTCAGGTGGCAGTCTCGGCTCCAGACATGGGCTTAGGAACCGGCACTGTCTGGAGAGGAATCCAGAGAGGGCCCTCGCAACTCGCATGGAGACTGGCCTTTCCTGAGGCCATACAAGTGGGTTCCTTAGGTCCCCGTCGTAACTCGAGAGGAACCTGCTGCAACTCGAAATAAACCAAGACATTCTCCCCTCCAGGTGAGATGAGGCCCTTTTCCGCTATGGCCTCTTGAGGGATATCACACATTCCCACTTGAACCTTCAAAGGGTCCTTCACACCCTTGCAGAAACTGAAGAAGTTCACCGACATACCAGTCTCCACAAGAGAGGAACACCGAGGTTCCCGCCACAACTCAAGAGCAGCCCCATTTCCCCCTCTTCCGCTCGAGATGAGGGTTCCTTTCCCTGTTTCATCGGGAAAGGATTTCCAGCATTTCCGTCACATCTCAAGAGAAAGTGCTCTCAACAGGAAAGTAGAGAGGAACTCCAGGGATCATGCCACCATTCCCAAAGACCCCCAAATGTCTCAGTCCACCCTAGAGGAACCTGATTTCCCTGCATTGCCTCGAGTGGCACCACAAGTATCAACTCACACCACAGTGGCACGTGTGACAGCCCTATGGGAAAGCCTCGAGGGAAACCCACTGATCCCTGTGTCAACTCTATGGGAAGCCTGACACTGCTGCTACAGTTCAGAAGAAAAGCGGACGTTCATGTCTCCACTGGAGATGAGGCCTGACTCCCCTGTGTAGACTAAAAAGGAACCCCAAGATCCATGTCAGCACTGCAGAGGAACACTTATGTTCCGGCCTCAGCTCCAGATGAGGACTTAGGACCCAGCAATGACTGGAGAGGAATCCCGAGAGGCCCCTCACAACTTGCATGGAGACTGGACTTTCCTGAGCCCACACGAGCTGGTCATGAGGTTCCCGTCATAACTAGAGAGGAACCTGCTGAAACTCGAGAAAAACCAGGAGGCTCTTCCCTCCTGGCGAGATGAGGCCCTTTTCCCTGTGGCATCTTGAGGGAAATCACACCTTCCCTCTTGAACCTCGAAAGGGACTTTCTAACCCTTGCTGCAAATCAAGAAGTTCCCCAACATACCCATCTCCACTGGAGAGAACACCGAGGGTCCTGCCATACTCAAGAGGAGCCCTGTCTGGCCCTCCTGCACTCGAGATGAGGGTTCATTTCCCTGCTTCATCAGGAAAGGATTCCCGGCGTTTCTGTCACATCTCAAGAGGAGGCACTCTCAACAGGAAAGTCGAGAGGAAATACAAGGGGTCATACCACCATTCAAAAAGACCCCCAATTGTCTCAGTCCACTCCAGTGGAACCTGATTTCCCTGCACTGCCTCAACTGTCACCCCGAGTACCAACACACACCACAGTGGCACGTGTGACAGACATGTGGAAAAGCCTTAAGGGAAAATCTCAGATCCCTGTGTCAACTTGACGGGAAACCTGACAGTGCTGCAACAGCTTGGGAGGAAAGCGGACGTGCATGTCTCCACTCAAGAAGAGGCCTGACTCCCCTGTGGAGACTCCAGAGGAACCCCAAGCTCCATGTCAGCACTGGAGAGGAAACCTCAGGTTCCGGCCTCAGATATAGACGAGGACTTAGGACCCAGCAAGGACGAGATGAATCCCAAGGGGCCCCTCGCAACTCGCATGGAGACTGGCCTTTCCTGAGGCCACACGAGCGGGTCCCTGAGTTCCGTGTCATAACTCAAGAGGAACCTGCTGCAACTCGTGCAAAACAAGGAGGTCCTTTCCTCCAGGCGAGATGAGGTCCTTTTCCTCTCTGCCATCTCGAGGGAAATCACACCTTCCCTCTTTAACCTCGAACGTGTACTTCACACCCTGGCTGCAACTCAAGAAGTTCCCCGACGTACATGTCTCCACATGAGAGGAACATCGAGGATCCCGCCAACCTCAAGAGGAGCCCCGTATCCCCCTCCTCTGCTCGAGATGAGGTTTCCTTTCACTGCTTCGTTAGAAAAGGATTCCCGGAGTCCCGTCACATGTCAAATGGAGGCACTTTCAACAGGAAAGTAGAGACAAAATCCAGGGGTCGTGTCACAATTCCAAAAGAAAACCAAATGTCTCAGTCCATGAAAGATGAATCTGATTGCCTGGCACTGGCTCGACTGTCACCCCGAGTATCGAATCACACCACGGTGGCACGTGTGACAGCCCTGTGGGAAAGTCTCGAGGGAAAGCCACAGATCCCTGTGTCAACTCGACAGGAAGCCTGACACTGCTGCTACAGCTCGGGAGGAAAGCAGACATACATGTCTCCAATCGAGACAATGACTTACTCCACTGTGGAGTCTCCAGAGGAACCCCAAGTTCCATGTCAGCACTGGAGAGTAACACTCAGGTTCTGGCCTCGGCTCCAGATGAGGAGTTAGGACCCGGCACCAACTGGAAAGGAATCCCAAGAGGCCCCTCGCAACTTGCATGGAGACGGGCCTTTCCTGAGGCCACATGAGTGGATCCTTGAGGTCCCCATCGTAACTCAAGAGGAACCTGCCGCAACTCGGGAATAACCAGGAGGTTATCCCCTTCAGGCGAGATGAGGCCCTTTTCCTTTGCCACGTCTTGAGGAAAATCACACCTTCCTTCTTGAACCTAGAATGGGTCCTTCACACCCTTGCTGCAACTCAAGAAGTTCCCCGACATACCCGTCTCCAGTTGAGAGGAACACCGAGGGTCGCGCCATGACACAAGAGGATCCCTGTTTCCCCCTCCTCCACTCAAGATGAGGGTTCCTTTCCCTGCTTTGTTGGGAAAGGATTCCCGGCGTTCTGTCACATCTCAAGAGGAGGCGCTATCAACAGGAAAGTTGAGTGGAACTCCAGGGGTCGTGCCACCATTCCAAAAGACCCCGAAATGTCTCAGTCCACTCCAGAAGAACCTGATTTCCCTGAACTGCCTCGACTGTCACCCCATGTATCGACTCACACCACGGTGGCTTGTGTGACAGCCCTGTGGGAAAGCCTCAAGGGAAAGCCACAGATCCCTGTGTCAACTCGACGGGAAGCCTGTCACTGCTGCTACAGCTCGGGAGGAAAGCAGACATGCATGACTCTACTCGAGATGAGGACTGAGTCCCCTTTGAAGACTCCAGAGGAACCACAAATTCCATGTCAGGACAGGAGAGGAAACCTCATGTTCTGGCCTCGGCTCTAGACAAGGACTTAGGACCTGGCAACGACTGGAGAGGAATCCCGAGAGGCCCCTCACAACTTGCATGGAGACTGGCCTTTCCTCAGGCCACACGAGCAGGTCCCTCAGGTCCCCGTCGTAACACGAGAAGAACCGGCCGCAACTCGAGAAAAACCAGAAGGTTCTACCCTCTTGGAGAGATGAGGCCCTTTTCCACTGCGGTGTCTTGAGGGAAATCACCCCTTCCCTCTTGAACCTCGAAAGGGTCCTTCACACCCTTGGAGCAACTCAAGAAATTCTCCGACATATCCGTCTTCACTGGAGAGGAACAACGAAGGTCCTGCCACAATTCAAGAGTAGTCCCGCTTCCCGCTCTGCAGCTTGAGATGAAGGTTTCCTTCCCTGCTTCATTGTGAAAGGATTCCCTTAGTTCCCGTCACATCTCAAAAAGAGGCACTCTCAACAGGAAAGTCGAGAGTAACTCCAGAGGTCGTGCCACCATTCCAAAAAACCCGCAAGTATCTCAGTCCACTCTACAGGAGCCTGATTTCCCTGCACTGCCTCGACTGTCACCCCGAGTATCGGCACACGACACGGTGGCACATGTGACAGCTTTGTGGGAAAGCCTCTAGGGAAAGCCACAGAACCCTGTCTCAACTCGATGGCAAGCCTGACACTGCTACAGTTCGGGAAGAAAGCAGACATGCATGTCTCCACTGGAGACAAGGCCTAACTACACTGTGGAGACTTCAAAGGAACACCAAGATACATGTAAGCACTGGAGAGGAAACCTCAGTTTCCAGCCTCGTCTCCAGATGTGGACTTAGGGCCCAGCACCGAATGGAGAGGAATCCCAAGAGGCCCCTTGAAACCTACCACAACTGGAGAAAATCCAGGAGGTTCTCCCCTCCAGGCGAGATGACGTGCTTTTCCGCTGCGGCGTCTCGAGGGAAATCACACCTTCCCTCTTGAACCTCAAAAGGGTCCTTCACACCCTTGCTGCAACTCAATATGTTCCCCAACATAATTGTCTCCACTCGAGAGGAACACCGAGGGTCCCGCCAAACTCAAAAGGAGCCCCGTTTCCCCTTCCTCTGGTCGAGAGAAGGGTTCCTTTCCCTGCTTCATCAGGAAAGGATTCCCGGTGTTCCCGTTGCATCTCAAGGGGAAATGCTATCAACAGGAAAATCGAGAGGAACTCCAGGATTCGTGCCACCATTCCAAAAGACCCGCAAAGGTCTTAGTCCACTTCAGAAGATCCTGATTTCCCTGCACTGCCTCGACTGTCACCCCGAGTATCGACTCACACCATGGTGGCACATGTGACAGCCCTGTGGGAAAGCTTCGACGGAAAGTCATAGATCTCTGTGTCACCTCGATGGAAAGACTGACACTGCTGCTACAGCTTGGGAGGAAAGCAGATGTGCATGTCTCCACTCGAGATGAGGCCTGACTCCCCTGTGGAGAATCCAGAGCAGCAAGTGTGGAGGTGTCAGCAAGTTCCATGTCAGCACTGGAGAGGAAACCTCAGGATCCGGCCTTGGCTCCAGACGAGGACTTAGGACCTGGCACCGACTGGAGAGGAATCCCAAGAGGCCCCTCGCAACTCGCATAAAGACTGGCCTTTCCTGAGGTCACACAAGCGGGTCCCTGAGGTCTCCATCATAACTCGAGAGGAACCTGCCACAACTCAAGAAAAACCAGGAGGTTCTTCCCTCTAGGCGAGGTGAGGCCCTTATCTTCTGCAATGTCTCGAGGGAAATCACACCTTCCCTCTTGAATCTCGAAAGGGTCCTTCACACCCTTGAAGCAAATCAAGAAGTTCCCTGACATACCCGTCTCAACTCAAGAGGAACACCGAGGGTCCAGCCAAACTCAAGCAGAGCCCCGTTTCCCCTTCCTCTGCTCTAGATGAGGGTTCCTTTCACTGCTTCGTCAGGAAAGGATTCAGGTGTTCCATTCACACCTCAAGAGGAGGCTCTCTCAACATGAAAGTTGAGAGGAACTCCAGGGTC
>SJYT01032552.1:76901-102171 GCA_006410635.1 Cephalophus harveyi
CCACTCCAGAGGAACCTGATTTCCCTGCACTGCCTCGACTGTCACCCAGAGTATTGACTCACACCACTGTGTAACATGTGACAGCCCTGTGGGAAAGCCTCAAGGGAAAGCCACAGATCCCTGTGTCAACTCCATGAGAAGTCTGACACTGCTGCTACAGCTCGGGAGGAAAGCGGACGTGCATGTCTCCACTCGAGACGAGGCCTGACTCCCCTGTGAGTATCCAGAGGAACCCTAAGAACCATGTCAGCTGTGGAGAGGAAACCTAAGGTTCCAGCATTGGCTCCAGATGAGGATTTATGACCCAGCAGCGACTGGAGAGGAATCCCAAAGGGCCCCTCACCACTCACATGGATAATGGCCTTTCCTGAGTCCACACGAGTGGGTCCCTGAGGTACCCATCGTAACTCGAGAAGAACCTGCTGAAACTCATGAAAAAGCAGGAGGTTCTCCCCTCCAGGCGAGATGAAGCCCTTTTCTGTTGCGGCATCTCAAGGGAAATGACACCTTCCCTCTTGAACGTTTAAAAGGTGATTCACAACTTTGCTGCAACTCAAGAGGTTCCACAACCTGTCAACACTTGAGAGGATCCCTGAAGGTCCCGCCATACTCAAGAGGAGCCCCGTTTCCCCCTCCTTCACTCCAGATGAGGGTTCCTTTCCCTTCTTCGTTGGGAAAGGATTCCCAGCATTCTGTCGCATCTCAAGAGGAGGCGCTCTCTACAGGAAAGTTGAGAGAAACTCTAGGGATCATGCCACCATTCAGAAGACCCCAAAATATCTCAGTCCACACCAGATGAAACTGATTTCCCTGCACTGTCTCGACTGTCACCCCGAGTATCGACTCATACCTCGATAGGACGTGTGACAGCCCTGTGGGAAAGCCTCTAGGGAAAACCACAGGTCCCAGGGTCAACTCGACGGGAAGCCTGACACTGTTGCTACAACTCACGAGAAAAGCAGATGTGCAAGTCTCCACTTGAGACAAGCCCTGACGCCCCTGTGGAGACTCCAGAGGAACCCTAATATCCATGTCAGCACTGGAGAGGAGACCTCAGATTCTGTCCTTGGCTCCAGATGAGGACTTAGGACCTGGCACTGACTGGAGAGGAATCCCGAGAGGCCCCTCGCAACTCTCATGGAGACTGGCCTTTCCTGAGGCCACATGAGCAGGTCCCTGAGTTCTCCATCGTAATTCAATAGGAATGTGCTGCAACTAGAGAAAAACCATGAGGTTCTACCCTCCAGGTGAGATGAAGCCCTTTTCCACAGTGGCATCTCTAGTGAAATCACATCTTCTCTCTTGAAACTTTAAAGGGTCTTTCACACCATTGATTCAACTTAAGAAGTTCCCTGACATACCACCTCCACTCAAGAGAAAACCCAAGGGTGCCGCCAAACTCAAGAGGAGCCCCGTTTCAACCTCCTCCACTCGAGATGAGGGTTCCTTTCCCTGCTTCGTTGGGAAAGGATTCCGGCATTCCCGTCGCATCTCAAGAGGAGGCTCTCTCAACAGGAAAGTAGAAGGAACTCCAGGGGTCGTGCCACCATTCCAAAACAATCCCTAATGTCTCAGTCCACTCCAGAGGAACCTGATTTCCCTGCACTGCCTCGACTGTCACACATAGTATCAACTCACACCATGGTGGCACGTGTGACATCCCTGTTGGAAAGCCTTGAGGGAAAGCCTGACACTGCTGGTACAGCTTGGGAGGAAAGCAGAGGTGCATGTCTCCACTCGATACGAGGCCTGACTCCCCTGTAGAGACTGCAGAGGAACCCCAAGATCCGTGTCAGCACTGGAGAGGAAAGCTCACATTCTGGCCTTGGTTCCAGACAAGGACTTAGGACACGGCACCAACTGGAGAGGAATCCCAAGAGGCCCCTCTCAACTCGCATGGAGACCGGCCTTTCCTGAGGGCACACGAGTGGGTCCCTGGGGTCCCTGTTGTAACTCGAGAGGAACATGCCGCCACTCGAGAAAAACCAGGAGGTTCTCCCCTCCAGGCGAGATGAGGCCCTTATCCGCTGCGGTATCTCGAGGGAAATCACACCTTCCCTCTTGAACCTCGAAAGGGTCCTTCACACCCTTGAAGCAAATCAAGAAGTTCCCTGACACACCCGTCTCAACTCAAGAGGAACACCGAGGGTCCGGCCAAACTCAAGTGGAGCCCCGTTTTCCCTTCCTCCACTCGAGATGAGGGTTCCTTTCACTGCTTCATTGGGAAAGGATTCAGGCATTCCCTTCACACCTCAAGAGGAGGCGCTCTGAACATGAAAGACGAGAGGAACTCCAGGGGTCGTGTCAACATTCCAAAGACCCTCAAATGCCTCAGTCCAATCAAGAGGAACCTAAATTCCCTGAAATGCCTCGACTGTCACCCTGAGTATCGAATCACACCACGGTTCCACGTTTCAAAGCCCTGTGGGAAGGCCTCGAGGGAAAGCCACAGATCCCTGTGTCAACTCGATGGAAAGCCTGACACTGCTGCAACAGCTCGGGAGGAAGCCAGACGTGCATGTCTCCACACGAGACGAGGACTGACTGCCCTGTGGAGACGCAAGAGGAATCCCAAGAGCCATGTCAGCACTGGAGAGGAAACCTCAGGTTCTGGACTCGGCTGCAGACGAGGACTTAGGACCCGGCACTGACTGGAGAGGAATCCCGAGATGTCCCTTGCAACTCGCATGGAGACTGGCCTTTCCTGAGGCCACACGAGCGGGTTCCTGATGTCCCCATCATAACNATGTCAGCACTGGAGAGGAAACCTCAGGTTCTGGACTCGGCTGCAGACGAGGACTTAGGACCCGGCACTGACTGGAGAGGAATCCCGAGATGTCCCTTGCAACTCGCATGGAGACTGGCCTTTCCTGAGGCCACACGAGCGGGTTCCTGATGTCCCCATCATAACTCAAGAGGAACCTGCCACAACTCGAGAAAAACCAGGAGGTTCTCCCCTCCAGGCTAGATGAGGCCCTTTTCTGCTGCGGCATCTCGAGGGAAATCACACCTTCCCTCTTGAACCTCGAAAGGATCCTTCACACCCTTGCTGCAACTGAAGAAGATCCCTGACATACCCGTCTCCACTCGAGAGGAACACTGAGGGTCCCACCACAACTCAAGAGGAGCCCCGTTTCCTCTTCCAGTGTTGGAGATGAGAGTTCCTTTCCCTGATTCAGTGGGAAAAGATGCCAGCGTTCCCATCACATCTCAAGAGGAGGCGCTCTCAACTGGAAAGTCTAGAATAACTCCAGGGGTCTTGCCACCATTCCAAAAGACCCCAGATCTCTCAGTCCACTCCAGAGGAACCTGACTTCCCTGCACTGCCTCGACGGTCACCCCGAATATCAACTCGCACCACGGTGGCACGTGTGACAGCCCTGAGGGAAAACCTCGAAGGAAAGCCACAGATCCCTGTGTCAACTCGACAGGAAGTCTGATACTGCTGCTACAGCTCGGTAGGAAAATGCATGTGCATGTCTCCACTTGAGACGAGGCCTGAGTCCCCTGTGGACACTCCAGAGGAACCCCAAAATAAATTGGAGCACTGGAGAGGAAACCTCAGGTTCCAGCCATGGCTGCAGACGAGGACTTAGGATCCAGCATCGACGGGAGCAGAATCCTGAGAGGACCCTCGCGACTTGCCTGGAGACTGGCCTTTCCTGAGGCCACATGAGCGGTTCCCCGAAGTCCCCATCATAAATCGAGAGGAACTTGCCACAACTCGAGAAAAACCAGGAGATTCTCCTCTCCAGGCGAGATGACGCCCTTTTCTGCTATGGCGTCTTGAGGGAAATTGCACATTCCCTCTTGAACCTCGAAAGGGTCCTTCACACCCTGCTGCAACTCAAGAAGTTCCCCAACATACACGTCTCCACTTGAGAGGAACACCAAGGGTCCCGCCAAAATCAAGAGGAACCCCGTTTCCCCCTCCTCCACTCAAGATGAGGGTTCCTTTCCCTGCTTCGTAGGGAAAGGATTTCTGGCATTCCCGTCGAATTTCAAGAGGAGGTGCTCTCAACACGAAAGTCTAGAGGAATTCCAAGGGTCGTGCCACCATTCCAAAAGACCCCCAAATGCCTCAGTCCACTCCAGATGAACCTGATTTCCCTGCACTGACTTGACTGTCACCCCGAGTATAGACTCACACCAAGGTGGCACATGTGATTGCCCTGTGGGAAAGCCTTAAGGGAAAGCCACAGATCCCTGTGTCAACTCGACGGCAAGACTCACAAGGCTGCTACAGCTCGGGAGGAAAGCGGACATAAATTTCTCCACTAGAGCCGAGGCCTGACTCCCCTGTGGAGACTCTAGAGGAACCCCAAGATCCATGTCAGCACTGGAGAGGAAACCTCAGGTTCCAGCCTCGGCTCCAGACAAGGAGGAAGGACCTGGCACCGACTACAGAGGAATCCCGAGAGGCCACTCACAACTTGCATGGGTACTGGCCTTCGTGAGGCCACACGAGCAGTTCCCTGATGTCCCCCTCTCAACTCCAGAGGACCCTACCGCAAATCAAGAAAAACCAGGAGGTTATCACCTCCAGGCGAATTGAAGCATTTTTCTCCTGTGGCATCTCGATGGAAATCACACATTCCCTCTTGTACCTCGAAAGGGTCCTTCATAGCCTTACAGCAACTCAAGAAGTTCCTTGACGTATCAGTCTCCACTTGAGGGGAACACCGAGGATCCCACGAAACTCAAGAGGAGCCCCTTTTCCCCCTCCTCCGTTCGAGATGAGGGTTCCTTTCCCTTCTTCTTCGGGAAAGGAATCCCAGAGTTTCCGTCGCATCTCAAGAGGAGGCACTCTCCACAGGAAAGTCGAGAGGAATTCCAGGGTTCGTGACACCATTCCAAAAGACCCCCAAATGTGTCAGTCCCTCAGATGAACCTGATTTCCCTGCACTGCCTCGACTGTCACCCCTAGTATAGACTCACACCCCGGTGGCACGTATGACAGCCCTGTGGGAACGCATAGACCGAAGAACACAGATCCCTGTGTCAAGTTGATGGGAAGCCGTACACTGCTGCTACAGCTCAGGAGGAAAGTGGACGTGCATGTCTCCACTTGAGATGAAGCCTGACTCTCCTTTGGAGACTCCAGAGGGACCCCAAGATCCATGTCAGCACTGGAGAGGAAACCTGTTTCTGGCCTCGGCTCCAGACAAGGACTTAGGACCCGGCATTGACTGGAGAGGAATCCCGAGAGGCCCCTTGCAACTCGCATGGAGACTGGACTTTCATGAGACCACATTAGCAGGTCCCTGAGGTCCTCGAGAGGAACCTGCCGCAACTCGAGAAAAACAAGGAGGTTCTACCCTCCAGGCGAGATGAGGGCCTTTTCCACTGTGGCGTCTTGAGGGAAATCACACCTTCCCTCTTGAACCTCGAAAGAGTCCTTCAAACCCTTGCAGCAACTCAAGAATTTCCCCGACATATGCGTCTCCACTTGAGAGAAACACCGTGGTCCCGCCACAACTCAAGAGGTTCCCCGTTTCCCCCTCCTCCACTTGCGATGAGGGTTCCTTTTCCTGATTCGTCAAGAAAGAATTCCCGGCATTCTCGTCGCATCTCAAGAGGAGGCGCTCTCAATAGGAAGGTCGAGAAAAACTCCAGGGGTCGTGACACCATTCCAAAAGACCCCCAAATGCCTCAGTGCACTCCACAGGAACCTGATTTCCCTACACTTCCTCGACTGTCACCCCGAATATTGACTCACTCCACGATGGCACGTGTGACAGACCTGTGTGAAAGTCTCAAGGGAAAGCCACAGATCCCTGTGTCCACTTGATGGGAAGCCTGACACTGCTGCTACAGCTCGGGACGAAAGCTGACATGCATGTCTCCATTCAAGATGAGGCCTGACTCCCTTGTGGAAACTCCAGAGGAACTCCAAGCTCCATGTCAGCACTGCAGAAGAAACCTCAGTTTCTGGCCTCGGCCCCAGAAAAGGACTTAGGACCCAGCATCGACTGGCGGGAATCCTGAGAGGCCCCTCGCTACTTGCATGGAGACTGGCCTTTCCTGAGGCCACATGAGCGGGTCCCTGAGGTCCCCATCGTAACTCCTGAGGAACCTGCCGCAACTCGAGAAAAACCAGGAGGTTCCCCATCCAGGCGAGATGAGGGCCTTTTCAGCTGCGGTGTCTCGAGGGAAATCACACCTTCCCTCATGAACCTTGAAAGGGTCTTTCACACCCTTTCAGCAACTCAAGAAGTTCCCTGACATACCCATCTCCACTCGAGAGGAACACCGAGGCTCCTGACACAACTTAAGAAGAGCCCGGTTTTCCACTCCCCCACTCGAAATGAGGGTTCCTTTCCCTGCTTGGTTGGGAAAGGAATTCCAGATTTCCTGTCTCATTTGAAGAGGAGGTGCTCTTAACAGGAAAGTCGAAAGGAACTCAGTTGTCATGCCACCATTTCAGGAGACTCCCAAATGTCTCAGCCCTCTCCAGAGGATCCTGATTTCCCTGCACTGCCTCGACTGTAACCCCGAGTATCGATTCACACCATGGTGGCACATGTGACAGACCTGTAGGAAAGCCTCGAGGGAAAGCCACAAATCCCTGTGTCAGCTCAATGGGAAGCCTGACACTGGTGCTACAGGTCAGGAGGAAAGCGGCCATACATGTCTGCACTCGAGATGAGGCCTGACTCCCTTGTGGAGACTCCAGAGGTACCCCAAGATCCAAGTCAGCACTGTAGAGGAAATCTCAGGTTCCGGCCTCGGATCCAGATGAGGACTAAGGACCCAGAAAAGACTGGAAAGGAATCCTGAGAGGCCCCTCACAACGTGCATGGAGACTGGCCTTTCCTGAGGCCACATGACCGGGTCCCTGAGGTCCCCATTGTAACTCAAGAAAACCCTGCTGCAAGACGAGAAAAATGAGGAGGTTCCCCCTACAGGCGAGATAAGGCCCGTTTCAGCTACGGCATCTCGAGGGAAATCACACCTTCCCTTTTGAACCTCGAAAGGGTCCTTCACACCCTTGCAGCAACTCAAGAAGTTCTCCGACATACCCGACTCCCTCAAGAGGAACACCGAGGGTCCCGCCACAACTGAAGAGGAACCCGTTTCCCCCTCCTCCACTCGAGATGAGGGTTCCTTTCCCTGCTTCGTCAAGAAAACAATGCCGGCGTTCCCATCGCATCTCAAGAGGAGGCGCTCTCAACAGGAAAGTCGAGAGGAACTACAGGGTTCGTGCCACAATTCCAAAAGACCCCAAAAGTCTCAGTCTACTCCAGAAGAACCTGATTTCCCTGCACTGCCTTGACTGTCACCCCGAGTATCGAATCCGACCATGGTGGCACCTGTGTCAGCACTGTGGGAAAGCCTTGAGGGAAAGCCACAGATCCCTGTGTCAACTCGACCAGAAGCCTGACACTGCTGCTACAGCTTGGGAAGAAAGCGGACGTACATGTCTCCACTAGAGACGAGACCTGGTTCCACTGTGGAGATTCCAGAGGAATCCCAAAATCTATGTCAGCACTGGAGAGGAAACCTCATGTTCCGGCCTCGGCTCCAGGAGAGGACTTAGGACCCGGCAATGACTGGTGAGGAATCCCAAGAGGCCCCTCGCAACTCGCGTGGAGACTGGCCTTTCCTGAGGCCACAAGAGTGGGTCCCTGAGTTCCCCATCATAACTCAAGAGGAACCTGCCGCAACTCATGAAAAACCAGGAAGTTCCCCATCCCGGCGAGATGAGGCCCTTTTCAGCTGCAGCATCTCAAGGGAAATCACACCTTCCCTCATGAACTCCAAAAGGGTCTTTCACACCCTTTCAGCAACTCAAGAAGTTCCCAGACATACCCGTCTCCACTCGAGAGGAACACCGAGGGTCCAACCACAACTCAAGAAGAGCCCGGTTTTTCCCTCCTCCCCTCGAGATGAGGATTCCTTTCCCTGCTTCTTTGGGAAAGGAATCCCAGAGTTTCCATCGCACCTCAAGAGGAGGCGCTCTCAACAGGAAAGTCGAGAGAAACTCCAGAGGTCATGCTACCATTTCAAGAGACCCCAAAATATGTCAGTCCACTCCAGAGGAACCTGATTTCCCTGCACTGCCTTGACAGTCACACCGCGTATCGACTCACACCACGGTGGCACGTGTGACAGCCCTGTGGGAAAGCCTCAAGGGAAAGCCACAATTCCCTGTGTCAACACTATGGGAAGCCTGACCCTGGTGCTACAGCATGGGAGGAAAGCGACGTGCATATCTGCACTAGAGACGAGGCCTGACTCCTTTGTGGAGACTCTAGAGGAACCCCAAGATCCATGTCAGCACTGGAGAGAAAACCTCAGGTTCTGGCCTCAGCTCCAGTCAAGGATATAGGACCCAGCATCAACTGGAGAGGAATCCCGAGAGCCCCCTCACAACTTTCATGGAGACTGGCCTTCCTGAGGCCAAACGAGCGGTTCCCTGAGGTCCTCGTCATAACTGGAGAGGAGCCTGCCGCAATTCGAGAAAAACAAGGAGGTTCTCCCCTGTAGGCGATATGAGACCTTTTTCTGTTGTGGCATCTCAAGGGAAATCACAACTTCCTTCTTGTATCTCGAAAGGGTCCTTCACAGCCTTGCAGCAACTCAAGAAGTTCCCCGAAATATCAGTCTCCACTCTAGGGGAACACCGAGGGTCCTGCCAAACTCAAGAGTAGCCAATTTTCCCCCTCCTCCTCTGAAAATGAGTGTTCCTTTCCCTCCTTCATAGGGAAAGGATTCCCGGCATTCCCGTCGCACCTCAAGAGGAGGCACTCTCCACCAGAAAGTCGAAAGGAACTCCAGGGATCGTGCCACCATTCCAAACGCTCCCCAAATATCTCAGTCCACTCAGATGAACCTGATTTCCCTGCACTGCCATGACTGTCACCCCTAGTATCAACTCACACCCCAGTGTCACATGTGACAGCCCTGTGGGAAAGCCTTGAGGGAAAGGCACAAATCCCTGTGTCAGCTCGATGGGAAGCCTGACACTGGTGCTACAGCTCAGGAAGAAAGCAGACGTGCATGTCTGCACTAGAGACGAGGCCTGAATCCCTTGTGGAAGCTCCAGAGGTACCCCAAGATCCAAGTCAGCACTGGAGAGGAAATCTAAGGTTCTGGTCTCGGATCCAGATGAGGACTTAGGACCCGGCAAAGACTGGAGAGGAATCCTGAGAGGCCCCTCGCAACTCGCATGGAGATTGGCCTTTCCTGAGGACACAGGACTAGGTCCCTGAGGTCCCCGTCGTAACTCGAGAGGAATCTGCCGCAACTCGAGAAAAACCAGGAGGTTCCCCATCCCGGCGAGATGAGGCCATTTTCCACTGCAGTGTCTCGAGGGAAATCACACCTTCCCTTTTGAACCTTGAATGGGTCCTTCACACCCTTGATGCAACTAAAGAAGATCTCCAACATAACCGTCTTCCCTCGAGAGGAACACCGAGGGTCCCGACAAACTCAAGAGGAGCCCTGTTTCCCCCTCCTCCGCTTGAGATGAGGGTTCCTTTTCCTGCTTCATCTGGAAAAGAATGCCGGCTTTCCCATCGCATCTCAAGAGGAGGCGCTCTAAACAGGAACGTCAAGAGGAACTCCAGGGGTCGTGCCACCATTACAAAGACCGCAAAATGTCTCAGTCCACTCCAGAGGAGCCCAAATTCCCTGAACTTCCTCGACTGTCACCCCGAGTATCGACTCACACCACTGTGGCATGTGTGACACCCCTGTGGGAAAGCCTTGAGGAAAAGCCACAGATCCCTGTGTCAACTCGATGGGAAGCCTGACACTGCTGCTACAGCTTGGGAGGAAAGTGGACGTGCATGTCTCCACTCGAGACAAGACCTAAATCTTCTGTGGAGACTCCAGAGGAACCCCAAGATCCATGTCAGCACTGGAGAGGAAACCTAAGGTTACGGCCTCAGCTCCAGAAGAGGACTTAGGGCCTGGCACCGACTGGAGAGGAATCCCGAGAGGCCCCTCACAACACGCATGGAGACTGGCCTTTCATGAGGCCACACGAGTGGTCCCTGACGTCCCCATCGTAACTCGAGAGGAACCTGCTGCAACTCGAGAAAAACATGAGGCTCACCCCTCCAGGTGAGATGAGGCCCTTTTCCACTGTGGCTTCTCGAGGGAAATCACACCTTCCCTCTTGAACCTCAAAACAGTCTTTCACACCCTTGCTGCAAATGAACAACTTTCCCGATATACCCCTCTCCACTCGTGAGGAACTCCGAGAGTCCCGCCAAACTCAAGAGTAGCCCCGTTTCAAACTCCTCCACTCGACATGAGGGTTCCTTTCCCTGCTTCATTGGGAAAGGATTCCCGGCGTTACCGTTGCATCTCAAAAGGAGGCACTTTCAACAGGATAGTTGAGAGGAACTCCAGGGGTCGTGTCAGCATACCAAAAGAACACCAAATGTCTCAGTCCTCTTCAGAGGAACCTGATTTCCTTGCACTGCCTCGACTGTCACCCTGAGTATCGACTCACACCACCGGGGGCACGTGTGACAGCCCTGTGGAAAAGCCTCAATGTAAAATCACAGGTCCCTGTGTCAACAAGATGGGAAGCCTGACACTGCTGCTACAGCTCAGGAGGAAAGCGGAGGTGGATGTCTCCACTCGAGACGAGGCCTGACTCCCCTGTGGAGAATCCAGAGGAACCCCAAGATCCATGTCAGCATTGGAGAGGAAACCTCAGGTTTCGGCCTCAGTTCCAGATGAGGACTTAGGACCTGGCACCGACTGCAGCAGAATCCTGAGAGGCCCCTCCCAACTCACATGGATACTGGCATTTCCTGATGCCACACGAGTGGGTCCCTGAGGTCCCGTCGGAATTCAAAAGGAAACTGCACCAAGTGAAGAAAAACACGGAGGTTCTGCCCTCTTGGCGAGATGAGGCACTTTTCCACTGTGGCGTCTCGAGGGAAAACACCTTCCACTTGAACCTCGAAAGGGTCCTTCACACCCTTGCAGCAACTCAAGAAGTTCCTCGACATACCCGTCTCCACTCGAAAGGAACACCGAGTGTCCCACAAAAAATCAAGAGGAGCCCCGTTTCCCCTTCCTCTGCTTGAGATTAGGGTTCCTCTCCCTGCTTCGTTGGGAAAAGATTCCTGGCATTCCCGTTGCATCTCAAGAGGGGGCACTCTCAAGAGGAAAGTCAAGAGGAACTCCAGAGGTGGTAATTGCATTCCAAAAGACACCCAAATGTCTCAGTCCACTCCAGATGAACCTGATTTCCCTGCACTGACTCGACTGTCGCCCCGAGTATTGCCTCACAACAGGGTGGCACGTGTGACAGCCCTGTGGGAAATCCTTGAGCGAAAGCCACATATCCCTGTGTCAACTCGATGGGAAGCCAGACACTGCTGCTATAGCTCGGGAGGAACTTCAGACAGGCATGTCTCCACTCGAGACGAGGCCTGACTTCCCTGTGGAGACTCCAGAGGAAACCCACGATCCATGTCAGCACTGGAGAGGAAACCTCAGGTTCGGGCCTCAGCTCCAGAAGAGTACTTAGGACCCAGCACCAACTGGAAAGGAATCCCGAGAGGCACCTCTCAACTCACATGAAGACTGGCCTTTCCTGAGGCCACACAAGCAGTTCCCTGAGGTCCCCATCGTAACTCGAGAGGAACCTGCTGCAACTCGAGAAAAACCAGAAGGTTCTCCCCTCCAGGCGAGATGAGGCCCTTTTTGGCTGTGGCATCTTGAGGGAAATCACACCTTCCCTCTGGAACCTTTAAAGGGTCCTTCACATCCTTGAGGCAACTGAAGAAATTCCCTGACATACCTGTATCCACTCGAGAGGAACACCGAGGGTCCCGCCACAACTCAAGAAGAGCCCTGTTTCCCCCTCCTCCACTCAAGATGAGGGTTCTTTTTCCTGCTTCGTTGGGAAAGGATTCCTGGCATTCCCATCGCATCTCAAATGGAAGCGCTCTCCACAGGAAAGATGAGAGGAACTCCAGGGGTTATTTCACCATTCCAAGAGACCCCCAAATGGCTCAGTCCACTCAAGAGGAACCTGATTTCCATGCACTGCCTCGACTGTCACCCCGAGTATCGACGCACACCACGGTGGCACGTGTGAGAGCCCTGTGGGAAAGCCTCAAAGAAAAGCCACAGATCCCAGTGTCAGCTCAACAGGAAGCCTGACACCGTGGCTGCAGCTTGGAAGAAAAGCAGACGTTCATGTCTCCACTCGAGACGAGGCCTGACTACCCTGGGGAGACTCCAGAGGAACACCATGATACATGTCAGCACTGGAGAGGAAACCTCAGGTTCCAGCCTCGGCTACAGATGAGGACTTAGGACCCAGCACCGACTGGAGAGGAATCCTGAGAGGCCCCTTGCAACTCTCATGGATAGTGGCCTTTCCTAGACCACACAAGCGGGTGCCTGAGGTCCCCATCGTAACTCGAAAGGAACCTGCCGCAACTCGAGAAAATCCAGGAGGTTCTCCCCTCCAGGCGAGATGAGGTACTTTTCCACTGCGGCGTCTCGAGGGAAATCACACCTTCCCTCTGGAACCTCGAAAGGGTCCTTCACACCCTTGCAGCAACTTAAGAAGTTCCCCAACATACCCATCTCCACTTGAGCGGAACACCGAGGATTCTGGAAAACACAAGAGGTGCCAATTTCTACCTCCTCCACTCGAGATGAGGGTTCCTTTCCCTGCTTCTTCGAGAAAGGATTCCTGGCATTCCCGTGGCATCTCAAAAGGAGGCTTTCTAAACAGGAACTTTGACAGGAACTCCAGGCGTCGTGCCATCATTCCAAAGAACCCTAAATGTGTCAGTCCACTCCATAAGAACCTGAATTCCCTGAACTGCCTCGACTGACACCCCGAGTATTGACTCACACCAGAGTGGAACGTGTGACACCCGTGTGGGAAAGCCTCGAGGAAAAGCCACAGATCCCAGTGTCAACTTGACGGGAAGCAAGACACTGCTGCTACAGCTCGGGAGGAAAGCACATGTGCATGTCTCCACTCAAGACGAGACTTAAATACTCTGTGGAGACTAGAGGAATCCCAAGATCCATGTCAGCACTGGAGAGGAAACCTCAGGTTCGGGCCTTGGGTCCAGACGAGGACTTAGGAACTCATCACTGAATGGAAAGGAATCCCGAGAGGCACATTGCTACTCGCATGGAGACTGGCCTTCCCTGAGGCCACACGAACGGGTCCCTGAGGTCCCCATCGTAACTCGAAAGGAACCTGCCTCAACTCGAGAAAAAACAGGAGGTTCTCACTTAAAGGCGAGATGAAGCCCTTTTCGGCTGTGGCGTCTCGAGGGAAATCACTCCTTCTCTCTTGAACCTCGAAAAGGTCATTCACACCCTTGCAGCAACACAAGATGTTCCCCGACATACCCGTCTCCACCCGAGAGGAACATCGAGAATCCAGCCACAACTCAAGAGGAACCCCATTTCCCCCTCCTCCGCTCGAGATGAGGGTTCCTTTCCCTGCTTCATCGGGAAAGGTTTTCTGGCATTGCCGTTGCATCTCAAGAGGAGGCGCTCTCAACAGAAAAGACAACAGTAACTCCAGGGGTGGTGCCCACATTCCAAAAGACCCCCAAATGTCTCAGTCCACTCCAGATGAACCTGATTTCCCTTCACTGCCTCGACTGTCACCCCGAGCATCGAGTCATGCCACGGTCGTACATGTGAGAGCCCTGTGGGAAAGCCTCGAGGGAAAGTCATAGATCCCTGTGTCAATTCGACGGGAAGACTGACACTGCTGCTACAGCTCAGGACGAAAGCGGACTTGCATGTCTCCACTTGAGATGAGGCTTGACTCCCCTGTGGAGACTCCAGAGGGATCCCAAGATTCATGTCAGCAATGGAGAGAAAACCTCAGGTTCCAGCCTTGGGTCCAGTCGAGGACTTAGGACCTGGCACCAACTGGAAAGGAATTCCAAGAGGCACCTCACAATTCACATGGAGACTGGCCTTTCCTGAGGCCACACGGGTGGGTACCTGACATCCCTGTGGTAAGTCTAGGTGAACCTGCCACAACTCGTGAAAAACCAGGAGGTTCTCCCCTTCAGACAAGATGAGGCCCTTTTCACCTGCAGCGTCTCGAGGAAAATCACACTTTCCCTCGTGAACCTCAAAAGGGTCTTTCACACCCTTTCAGCAACTCAAGAAGTTCCCAGACATACCCGTCTCCACTCGAGAGGAACACCGAGGGTCCCACCACAACTCAAGAAGAGCCTGGTTTTCCACTCCACCGCTCGAGATGAGGGTTCCTTTCCCTGCTTCGTGGGGAAAGGAATACCAGAGTTTCTGTCACATCTCAAGAGGAGGTGCTCTCCACAGGAAAGTCGAGAGGAACTCCAGGGATCATGCCACCATTCCAAACGCCCCCCAAATGTCTCAGTCCACTCAGATGAACCTGCTTTCCCTGCACTGCCTCGACTGTCACCCCTAGTATCGACTCACACCCCAGTGGCACATGTGACAGCCTTGTGGGAAAGCCTTGAGGGAAAGACACAAATCCCTGTGGCAGCTCGATGGGAAGCCTGACACTGGTGCTACAGCTCAGGAGCAAAGCGAAAATGCATGCCTGCACTCAAGACGAGGCCTGACTCCCTTGTGGAGGCTCCAGAGCTACCCCAAGATTCAAGTCAGCACTGGAGAGGAAATCTCAGGTTCCGGCCTCGGATCCAGACAAGGACTTAGGACCCAGCAAAGACTGGACAGAAATCCTGAGAGACCCGTCGCAACTCGCATGGAGACTGGCCTTTCCTGAGGCCACATGACCAGGTCACTGAGGTCTGCGTTGATACTCAAGAGGAATCTGCCACAACTCGAGAAACACCAGGAGGTAACCCCTCCAGGAGAGATGAGGCCATTTTCCACCACGGCATCTCAACGGAAATCACACCTTCCCTTTTGAACCTCCAAAGGGTCCTTCACATCCTTGCAGCAACTGAAGAAGTTCCCTGACATAACCGTCTCACTTTGAGAGGAACACCAAGGGTCCAGCCAAACTCAAGAGGAGTCCTGTTTCCCACTTCTCCACTTGAGATGAGGGTTCCTTTCCCTGCTTCATTGGGAAAAGAATGCTGGCGTTCAAGTCGCATCTCAAGAGGAGGTGCTTTCAACAGGAATGTCGAGAAGAACTCCAGGGTTTGTGCCACCATTCCAAAAGACCCCAAAAGTCTCAGTCCACTCCAGAGGAACCTGATTTCCCTTCACTGCCTCGACTGTCATGTCGCGAATCGACTCCAAACACGGTGGCACATGTGTCAGCACTGTGGGAAAGCCTCGATGGAAAGCCACAGATCCTTGTGTCAACACGACGGGAAGCCTGGCACTGCTGCTGCAGCTCGGGAGGAAAGCAGATGTTCATGTCTCCACTCAAGACAAGACCTGACTCCACTGTGGAGATTCCAGAGGAACCCCAAGATCCATGTCAGCACTGGAGAGGAAACCTCAGATTCTGGACTCTGCTCCAGACGAGGACTTAGGACCCAGCACGGACTGGAGAGGAATCCCAAGAGGACCCTCGGAACTCGCATGGAGACTGGCCTTTCCTGAGGCCACACGAACTGGTCCCTGAGATCCCTGTCATAATTCAAGAAGAACCTTCTGCAACTCGAGAAAAACCAGGAGATTCTTTCCTCCAAGTGAGATGAGGCCCTTTTCTGCTGCGGAGTCTCAAGGCAAATCACACCTTCACTCTTGAACCTCGAAAGGATCTTTCACACCCTTGCAGCAACTCAAGAAGTTCCCCAAAATACCCGTCTCCACTCAAAAGTAACACCAAGGATCCTGCCAAAACTCAAGAGGAGCCCCGTTTTCCCCTCCTCCACTCGAGAAGAAGGTTCCTTTCCCTGCTTCATCAGGAAAGGATTCTTGGCGTTTCCGTCGCATCTCAAGAGGAGGCACTCTCAACAGGAAACTCGAGAGGAACTCCAGGGGTCGTGCCACCATTCCAAGCGACCCCCAAATGTCTCAGCCCACTCCAGAGGAACATAATTTCCCTGCCCTGCCTCAAAGGTCACCCCGAGTGTCGACTCACACCACGGTGGCAAGTGTGACAGCCCTGTGGGAAAGCCTCGAGAGAAATCCACAGATACCTGTATCAACTCGACTGGAAGCCTGACACTGCTGCTACAGCTTGGGAAGAAAGAAGATGTGCGTGTCTCCACTCAAGACGAGGCCTGACTCCCCTGTGGAGACTCCAGAGGAACCCCAAAATCCATGTCAGCACTGGAGAGGAAACCTCAGGTTCTGGCCTCAGCTCCAGACGAGGACTTAGGACCCAGCACCGACTGGAGAGGAATCCTGAGAGGCCCCTAGCAACTTGCATGGAGGCTGGCCTTTCCTGAAGCCACACGTGCGGTTCCCTGAGGTCACCTTTGTAATATGAGATAAAAATGCCGCAACTCGAGAAAAACCAGGAGGTTCTCTGCTCCAGGCGAGATGAAGCCTTTTTCCATTGCGGAGTCTCAAGGGAAATCACACCTTCCCTCTTGAACCTCGTAAGGGTCCTTCACGCACTGCCACAACTCAAGAAGTTCCCCAACATAGCCGTCTCCACTCGAGAGGAATAACGAGGGTCCTGCCACAACTCAAGAGGAGCACCGTGGTCCCCTCCTCACCTCGAGATGAGAGTTTATTTCCCTGCTTCTTCAGGAATGGATTCCTGGTGTTCCCGTCACATCTCAAGTGGAGGCGCTCTCAACAGGAAAGTCGAGAGGAACTCCAGGGGTCTTGCCACCATTCCAAAAGACCCCCAAATATCTTAGTCCACTCCAGAAGAACCTGATTTCCCTACACTGCCTCAACTGTCACCCTGAGTATCAACTCACAACACAGTTGCACGTGTGACAGCCTGTGGTACCTAGAAGGAAATCCACAGATCCTTGTGTCAACATGACGGGAAGCCTGTCACTGCTGCTAAAGCTCAGGAGGAATGCGGACGTGCATGTCTCCACTTGAGATGAGGACTGACTCGCCTGTGGAGACTCCAGAGGAACCCAGCTACAGAGGAGGACTTAGGACCCAGCACCAACTGGAAAGGAATCCCGAGGGGCCCCTCGCAACTTACATGGGGACTGGCCTTTCTTGAAGCCACACGAGTGGGTCCCTGAGGTCCCCATCGTAACTCGAGAGGAACCTGCCACAACTCGAGAAAAACCAGGAGGTTCTCCCCTCCAGGCGAGATGAGGCCGTTTTCTGCTGAGGCATCCCGAGAGAAATCACGCCTTCCCTCCTGAACCTCAAAGGGTCCTTCACACCCTTGCTGCAACTCAACAAATTCCCCGAAATACCCGTCTCCACTCGAGAGGAACCCTGAGGGCCCAACCAAAACTCCAGAGGAGCCCCACAAATGTTTCAGTCCACTCCAGAGTAACCTGATTTCCCTGCACTGCCTCGACTGTAACCGCAAGTATCGACTCACACCATGGTGGCACGTTTGACAGCCCTGTGGGAAAGCCTCGAGGGGAAACCACAGATCCCTGTGTCAACACGATGAGAAGCATGACACTGGTGTTACAGCTCGGGAGGAATGTGGAGGTGCATGTCTCCACTCGAGACAAGGCCTGAATTCCCTGCAGAGACTCCAGAGGAACCCCAAGATCCATGTCAGTACTGGAGAGGAAACCTCAGGATCTGGCCTCAGCTCCAGACAAGGACTTAGGGTCTGGCACCATCTGGAGAGGAATCCTGAGAGGCCCCTCGCAACTCGCATGGAGACTGGCCTTTCCTGAGGCCACATGAGCAGGTCCCTGAAGTCCCCATCATAAATCGAAAGGAACCTGCCCCGACTCGAGAAAAACCAGTAGGTTCTCCTCTCCAGGAGAGATGAGGCCCATTTTCCCTGCAGCATCTTGAGAGAAATCTCACCTTCCATCTTGAACCTCGAAAGGGTCCTTCACACCCTTGCTGCAACTCAAGAATTTCCCCGACATACCTGTCTCCACTCGAGAGGAACACCAAAGGTTACACCAAAATCAAGAGGAGCCACGTTTCCCTTCCTTCACTTGAGGTGAGGGTTCCTTTCTCTTCTTCATCGGGAAAGGATTCCTGGCATTCCCATCGCATCTCAAGAGGAGGCGCTCTTCACAGGAAAGTGGAGAGGAACACCAGGGGTCGTGCCAACAATCCAAAAGACACCCAAATGTCTCAGTCCACTCCAGAGGAACCGGATTTCCCTGCACTGCCTCGACTGTCACCCCTAGTATCGACTGACACCACGGTGGTACATGTTACATCCCTGTGGGAAAGCCTCGAGGGAATACCTGACACTGCTGCTACAGCTCGGGAGGAAAGCAGACGTGCATGTCTCCACTGGAGATGAGGCCTGACTCCCGTGTGGAGACTCCAGAGGAACCCCAAGATCCATGTCAGCACTTGAGAAGAAGCCTCAGGTTCTGGTCTCAGCAGAGGAGAGGACATAGGACTTGGCAGCATCTGGAGAGGAATCCCGAGAAGCCCCTCGCAAATCGCATGGAGACTGTCCTTTCCTGAGGCCAAACGAGCGGGTCCCTGAGTTTCTCATCGTAACTTGAGAGGAACCTACCACAACTCGAGAAAAACCAGGAAGTTTTCCCCTCCAGGCGGGATGAGGCTCTTTTCTGCCCCACCGTCTTGAGGGAAATCACACCTTCCCTCTTGAACCTCGAAAGAGTCCTTCACACCCTTGCTGCAGATCAAAAAAGCTCGAGGTGAGGATTCCTTTCTCTTCTTCATCGGGAAAGGATTCCCGGCATTCCCATCACATCACAAGAGGAGGCACTCTCCATAAGAAATTTGAGAGGAATTCCAGAGGTGGTGCTACCTTCCAAAAGACACCCAAATGTCTCAGTCCACTCCAGAGGAACCTGATTTCCCTGCACTGCCTCGACTGTCTCCCCAAGTATCGAATCACACCATGTTTCAACTTTTGACAGCCCTGTGGGAAAGCCTCAAGGGAAAGACACAGATCCCTGTGGCAACATGATGGGAAGCCTGACACTGTTGCTACAGCTCGGGAAGAAAGCAAACGTGCATGTCTCCACTCGAGACGAGGCCTGACTCCCCTATGGAGACTCCAGTGGAACCCCAAGATCCATGTCAGCACTGGAGAGAAAACCTCAGGTTCCAGCCTCGGTTCCAGGCAAGGTCTTAGGACTCGGCACAAACTGGAGAGGAATCCAAAGAGGCCCTTCACAACTCACATGGAGACTGACGTTTCCTGAGGCCACATGAGTGGGTCCCTGATGTGCCCGTCGTAACTCGAGAGGAACCTGCTGCAACTCGAGAGAAACCAGGAGGTTCTCCCCTCCAGGACAGTTTCCCTTTTCCACTGTGGCGTCTTGAGGGAAATCACACCTTCCCACTTGAACTTCAAAAGGGTCCTTCACACCCTTGCAGAAACTCAAGAAGTTCCCTGATATAGCCGTATCCACTTGACAGGAACACCGAGGGTCCCACCAAACTCAAGCAGAAACCCGTTTCGCCATCCTCCACTCGAGATGAGGGTTCTTTCCTTGTTTCATCAAGAAAGGATTCTGGTGTTCCCGTCCCATCTCAAGAGGAGGTGCTCTCAACAGGAAAGTCGAGAGGAACACCAGGGGTCATGCCACCATTCCAAAAGACCCCCAAATGTCTCAGTTCACTTCAGATTTCCCTGCGCTAACTCGACTGTCACCCTGAGTATTGACTCACACCACAGTGGCACGTGTGACAGCCCTGTGGGAAAGCCTTGAGGGAAAGCCACAGATCTCTGTGTCAGCTCGATGGGAAGCTTGACACTGCTGCTACAGTTCGGGAGGAAAACTGATGTACATATCTCCAGTCGAGACGAGGCCTGACTCCCCTTTGGAGACTCCAGAGGAACCCCAAGATCCATGTCATCAATTGAGAGGAAACCTCAGGTTCCAGGCTGGGCTCCAGGCGAGGACTTAGCACTCAGCAACAACTGTAAAGAAATCCGGAGATGCCCCTCACAACTCGCATGGACACTGGGTTTTCTTGAGGCAACATAGGTGGGTTCTGAAGTCCCTGTAGTAACTAGAGAGATACCTGCCACAACTCGAGAAAAACCAGGAGGTTCTCCCTTCCAGGCAAGATGAGGCCCTTTTCTGCTCTGGCGTCTCAAGAGAAATCACACCTTCCCTCTTGAACCTCAAAAGCGTCCTTCTCACCCGTGCTGCAACTCAAAAAGTTCCCCGAAATACCCGTCTCAACTCGAGAAGAACACCAAGGGTCCCAAAAGATGAGGCCCTTTTCTGCTCTGGCGTCTCAAGAGAAATCACACCTTCCCTCTTGAACCTCAAAAGCGTCCTTCTCACCCGTGCTGCAACTCAAAAAGTTCCCCGAAATACCCGTCTCAACTCGAGAAGAACACCAAGGGTCCCAACACAACTCAAGAGGAGCCCACTTTCCCCCTCGTCTGCTCGAGATGAGGGTTCTTTTCCCTGCTTCGTTGGGAAAGGATTCCCGACGTTCTCATTGCATCCTAAGAGGAGGCACCCTCAACATAAAAGTCGAGAGGAACTCCAGGGGTCGTGCCACCATTTCAAAATATCCCCAAATGTCTCAGTCCACTCCAGAGGAACCTGATTTCCCTGCACTGCCTCGAATGTCACCCCGAGTATCGATTCACAACACAGTGGCAAGTGTGACAGCCCTGTGGGAAAGTCTCAAGGGAAAGACTGACACTGCTGCAATAGCTCGGGAGGAAAGTGGTCGTGCATGATGACACCACTCGAGAAAGCCCAGACTCCTCTGTGGAGACTTCAGAGGAACCCCAAGATCCAAATCAGTACTGGAGAGGAAACCTCAGGTTCTGGCCTCGGTTCCAGGCGAGGTCTTAGGACTCGGCACAAACTGGAGAGGAATCCAAAGAGGCCCTTCACAACTCACATGGAGACTGACATTTCCTGAGGCCGCATGAGCGGGTTCCTGATGTGCTCATCATAATTCAAGAGGAACCTGCTGCAACTTGAGAAAAACCAGGAGGTTCTCCCCTCCAGGACATTGAGGCCCTTTTCCACTTGGGCGACTCGAGGGAAATCAACGGGGTGACAGTCGAGGCAATGCAGGGAAATCAGGTTCCTCTGAAGTGGACTGAGATATTTTGGGGTCTTTTGGAATGCGGGCATGACCCCTGGAGTTCCTCTCTATTTCCTGTTGAGAGCGCCTCCTCTTGAGATGTGACAGGAACAACGGGAATCCTTTCCCAACAAAGCAGGGAAACGAACCCTCATCTCGAGTGGAAGGGGCGGGGGAAACGGGGCTCCTCTTGAGTATGGTGGGACTCGCGATGTTCTCTCGAGTTGAGTCAGGTATGTCGGGGAACTTCTTGAGTTGCTGCAAGGGTGTGAAGGACCTTTTCGAGGTTCAAGAAGGAAGGTGAGATCTCCCTAGAGACACCACAAAATAAAAGGGCCTTATCTTGCCTGGAGGGGAGAACCTCCTGTTTCTTCTCAAGTTGCGGCAGGTTCCTCTCGAGTTACGACTGGGACCTCAGGAATCCACTCATGTGGCCTCAGGAAAGGCCATCTTCATGTGAGTTGCGAGGGGCCTCTCTGAATTCCTCTCCAGTATGTGCCGCATACTGTCTTCATCTGGAGCTGAGGCCGGAACCTGAGGTTTCCTCTCCCGTGCTGACATGGATCTTCGGGTTCCTCTGGAGTCTCCACAGGGGAGTCAGGCCTTGTCTCGAATGGAGACATGCACGTCCACTTTCCTCCCGAGCTGTAGCAGCAGTATCAGGCTTCCGGTAGTTGACACAGGGATCTTGGCTTTCTCTTGAAGGTTTCCCAAAGGGCTGTCATACGTGCCACCGGGGTGAGAGTTGATACTCAGGGTGATAGTCGAGGCAGCGCAGTGCAGTCAGGTTCATCTGGAGTGGACTGAGACATTTGGGGGGCTTTTGGAATGGTGGCACAAACCCTGGAGTTCTTTTCCTCTTTCCTCTTCAGAGCGCCTTCTTTTGAAATGCGACGGGAAATCTGGTAATCCTTTCCCGATGAAGCAGGGAAACGAACGCTCATCTCGAGTGGAGGAGGGGTAAATGGGGCTCCTCGTGAGTTGTGGCGGGAACCTCGGTGTTCCTCTCGAGTGGAGACGGTTATGTTGGGGAACTTCTTGAGTTGCTGCAAGGGTGTGAAGGACCCTTTTGAGGTTTAAGAGGTAAGGTGTGAGTTCCCTCGAGACGCCACAGTGTAAAAGGGCCTCATCTCGCCTGGAGAGGTTTATTCAAGAGTTGCAGCAGTTTTATTCTGGTTTATTCTCTGGTTTATTCAAGAGTTGCAGCAGTTTCCGCTCGAGTTATGATGGGGACCTCAGGGACCCACTTGTGTGGCCACAGGTAAGGCCAGTCTCCATGTAAGTTGCGAGGGGCCTATCGGGATTCCTCTCCAGTCGGTGCTGGGTCATAAGTCCTCATCTGGATCTGAGGTTGAAACCTGAGGTTTCCTCTCCAGTGCTGACATGGATCTTGGTTCCTCTGGAGTCTCCACAGGGGAGTCAGGCATCGTCTCGAGTGGAGACATGCAGGTCCGCTTTCCTTTCGAGCTGTAGCATCAGTGTCAGTCTTCCCATCAAGATGACACAGGGGTCTGTGGCTTTCCCTCGATGCTTTCCCATGTGGCTGTCACACGTGCCACCGTGGTGAGAGTTGACACTCGGGGTGACTGTCAAGGCAATGCAGGGAAATCAGGTTCATCTTCAGTGGACTGAGACATTTGGGGGTCTTTTGGAATGGTGGCACAACCCCTGAAGTTCCTCTCAACTTTCCTGTTGAGAGTGCCTCCTCTTGAGATGTGACAGGATCGCTGGGAATCCTCTCCCTACAAAGCAGGGAAAGGAACCCACATCTCGAGTGGATGAGGGGGAAACGGGGCTCCTCTTGAATTGTGGCAGGACACTGGTGTTCCTCTCGAGTGGAGACGGGTAAGTTGGAAACTTCTTGAGTTGCAGCAAGGGTGTGAAGGACCCTTTCGAGTTTTAAGAGGGAAGGTGTGATTTCCCTCAAGACACTGGAGCGGAAAGGGCCTGAATTCTCCTGGAGGGGAGAACCTCCTGGTTTTTCTCGAGTTGCAGCAGGTTCCTCTCTAGTTACTACAGGGACTTCAGAACCCATTTGTGTTGCCTCAAGAAAGGTCAGTGTCCCATGCAAGTTGCGAGGGGCATCTCCGGATTCCTCTACAGTTGTTGCCAAGTGCTAAGTCCTTGCCTGGAGCCCAGCCTGGAACCTGAGGTTTCCTCTCAATTGAGGACATGAATCTTGGGGTTCCTCTGCAGTCTCCACAGGGGAGTCAGGCCTCGTCTCGACTGGAGACATGCACGTCCATTTTCCTCCTGGAGCTTTAGCAGCAATGTCAAGCTTCCCATTGAGTTGACACAGAGATCTGTGGCTTTCCCTCGAGGCTTTCCCACAGGGCTGTCACACGTGCCACCGTGGTGTGAGTCGATACTCGGGGTGACAGTCGAGGCAGTGCAGTTAAATCATGTTCCTCTGGAGTGGACTAAAACATTTGGGGGTCTTTTGGAATGGTGGCATGAACCCTGGAGTTCCTCTCGACTTTCCTGTTGAGAACGCCTCCTCTTGAGATGGGACGGGAACACCGGAATCCTTTCTTGACGAAACAGGGAAAGGAACCCTCATCTCAAGTGGAGAATGGCAAAACGGGGCTCTGCTTGAGTTTGGTTGCACCCTCGGTGTTCCTGAAGAGTGGATACGGCTATGTCAGGGAACTTCTTGAGTTTCTGCAAGGGTGTTAAGGACCCTTTCGAGGTTCAAGAGGGAAGGTGTGATTTCCCTCAAGATGCCACAGTGGAAAAGGGCCTCAATTTCCTGGAGGGGAGAACCTCCTGGTTTTTCTTGAGTTGCGGCAGGTTCCTCTCGAGTTACGATGGCCACATCATGGACCCGCTCGTGTGGCCTCAGGAAACATCAGTCTTGATGCGAGTTGCGAAGGGCCTCTTTGGATTCCTCTCTAGTTTGTGCCGAGTGCTAAGACCTCTCCTGGAACTGAGGCCAGAACCTAAGGTTTCCTCTCCAGTACTGACATGGATCTTGGGGTTCCACTGAAGTCTCCACAGATGAGTCTGGCCTTTCTCAAGTGGTGTCATCATGCACGGCCGCTTTCCTCCCGAGCTGTAGCAGCAGTGTCAGTCTTTCCCTTGAGGCTTTCCCACAGGGCTGTCACACGTGCCACCGTGGTGTGAGTAGATACTCGGGGTGACAGTCAAGGCAGTGCAATTAAGTCATGTTCCTCTGGAGTGGACTAAAACATTTGGGGGTCTTTTGGAATGGTGGCATGAACACTGGAGTTGCTCTCGACTTTCCTGTTGAGAGCACCTCCTCTTGAGATGGGATGGGAACACTGGAATCCTTTCTTGACGAAACAGGGAAAGGAACCCTCATCTCAAGTGGAGGATGGCGAAACGGGGCTCTGCTTGAGTTTGGTGGGACCCTCGGTGTTCCTGTCGAGTGGATATGGCTATCTCAGGGAACTTCTTGAGTTTCTGCAAGAGTGTGAAGGACCCTTTCGAGGTTCAAGAGAGAAGGTGTGATTTACCTCGAGACGCCACAGTGGAAAAGGGCCTCAATGTCCTGGAGGGGAGAACCTCCTGGTTTTTCTCAAGTTGCGGCAGGTTCCTCTCGAGTTACAATGGGCACATCAGGGACCCGCTCATGTGGCCTCAGGAAACGTCAGTCTCCATGCGAGTTGCAAAAGGCCTCTTTGGATTCCTCTCTAGTTTGTGCTGAGTCCTAAGACCTCACCTGGAACCGAGGCCGGAACCTGAGGTTTCCTCTCCAGTGCTAACATGGATCTTGGGGTTCCTCTGGAGTCTCCACAGAGGAGTCTGGCCTTTCTCGAGTGGTGTCATCACGCACGTCTGCTTTCATACCGAGTTGTAGCAGCAGTGTCAGTCTTTCCCTTGAGGCTTTCCCACAGGGCTGTCACACTTGCCACCGTGTTGTGAAACGATACTCGGGGTGACAGTCGAGGAAGTGCAGGGAAATCAGGTTCCTCTGGAGTGGACTGAGACATTTGGGGGTATTTTGGAATGGTGGCACGACCCCTGGAGTTTCTCTCAACTTTTATGTTGAGAGTGCTTCCTCTTGGGATGCAACAAGAACATCGGGAATCCTTTCCCAACGAAGCAGGGAAAAGAACCCTCATCTTGAGCAGACGAGGGGGAAAGTGGGCTCCACTTGAGTTGTGTTGGGACGCTTGGTGTTCTTCTTGAGTTGAGACGGGTATTTTGGGGAACTTCTTGAGTTGCAGCACGGGTGAGAAGGACGCTTTCAAGGTTCAAGAGGGAAGGTGTG
>SJYT01032552.1:112670-136042 GCA_006410635.1 Cephalophus harveyi
AGCTCGGGAGGAAAGCAGACATGCATATTCCCACTCGAGACGAGGCCTGACTCCCCTATGGAGACTCCAGAGGAACCCCAAGATCCTTGTCAGCACGGCAGAGGAAACCTCAGGTTCCAGCTTCAGCTCCAGACAAGTACTTAGGACCCAGCACCTACTGGAGGGGAATCCTGAAAAACCCGTCACAACTCGCATGGAGACTGGCCTTTCCTGAGGCCACACAAGTGATTCCCTGAGTTCCCCATCATAACTTGAGAGGAACCTGCTGCAACTCGAGAAAAACCAGGAGGTTCTCCCCTGAAGGCGAGATGAGGCCCTTTTTCACTGAGGCGTCTCGAGGGAAATCACACCTTCCCTTTTGAACCTCAAAAGGGCCCTTCACACCATGGCTTCAACTCAAGAAGTTCCTCTACATACCCGTCTCCACTCGAGAAAAAACCGCAGGTCCCGCCATACTCAACAGGAGCACCGTTATGCCCTCCTCCTCTCGAAATGAAGGTCCCTTTCCCTGCTTCATTGGGAAAGGATTCTCAGTGTCCTGTTGCATATCAAGAGGAGGCGCTTTCAACTGGAAAGTCGAGAGCAATGCCAGGGGTCGTGCCACCATTCCAAAAGACCACCAAATGTCTACGTCCATGCCAGATGAACCTGATTTCCCTGCACTGCCTTGACTGTCACCCCAAGTATTGACTGACACCGTGGTGGAACGTGTGACTGGCCTGTGGGAAAGCCTCGAGGGAAAGCCACAGATCCTTGTGTCTACTCGACGGGAAGACAGACACTGCTACTCCAGTTCGGGAGGAAAGTGGATGTGCATGTCTCCACTTGAGACGAGGAGTGACTCCCCTGTGGAGACTCCAGAGGAACCCCTAGTTCCATATCAACACTCGAGAGGGAACCTCAGGTTCCCGTCTCAGTCAAGCCGAGGACTTAGGACCCATCACAGACTGGAGAGGAATCCCAAGAGGCCCCTTGCCACTCGCATGGAGACTGTCCTTTTCTGAGGCCACACAAGCTGGTCCCCGAGGTCCCCATCGTAACTCGAGAGGAACCTGCCACAACTCGAGAATAACCAGGAGGTTCTCCCCTCCAGGCGAGATGAGGCCCTTTTCTGCTCCGCCATCTCGAGGGAAATCACACCTTTCCTCTTGAACCTCGAAAGGGTCCTTCACACCCCTGCAGAAACTCAAGAAGTTCCCCAACATACCCCATTCCACTCGAGAGGAACACCAAGAGTGCCACCACAACTCAAGAGGAGCCCCGTTTCCCCCTCTTCTGCTAGAGATGAGGGTTCCTTTCCTGCTTCAGCATGAAAGTGTTCCCGGCGTTCCTCTTGCATCTCAAGAGAAGGCGCTTTCAACAGCAAAGTAGAGAGGAACTCCAGGGGTCGTGTCATCATTCCAAAAGACCCCCAAAGGTCTCAGTCCACTCCAGAGGAACCTGATTTCCCTGCACTGCCTCGGCTGTCATCAGAGTATCAACTCACACCATGGTGGCACGTGTGACAGTCCTTTGGGAAAGCCTCAAGGGAAAAATCAGAGATCCCTGTGTCAACTCGACGAGAAGCCTGACACTGCTGCTACAGCTCGGGAGGAAAGCAGACGTGCATGTTTCCACTCGAGACGAGGCCTGATTCCCCTGTAGAGACCCCAGAGGAACCCCAAGAACCATGTCAGCACTGGAGAGGAAACCTCAGGTTCTGGCCTTGGCTCCAGATGAGGACATAGGACCCGGTACCAACTGGAGAGAAATCCCAAGAGGAACCTCGAAACTAGCATGGAGACTGGCCTTTCCTGAGGCCACATAAGCGCGTCGCTCAGGTCCCCATCGTAACTCGAGAGGAACGTGCCGCAATTCGAGAAAAACCAGGAGGTTCTCCCCTCCAGGCGAGATGAGGCCCTTTTGCACTGAGGCGTCTCGATGGAAATCACAACTTCCTTCTTGAATCTCGAAGGTGTCCTTCACACCCTTGCTGCAACTCAAGATGTTACCTGATGTACCCGTCTCCACTCGAGAGAAACACCAAGGATCCCGCCAACCTCAAGGGGAGTCACGTTTCCCCCTCCACTTCTCGAGATGAGGGTTCCTTTCGCTGCTTCATAGGGAAAGGATTCCCAGCGATCCCATCGCATCTCAAGAGAAAGCACTCTCAACAAGAAAATCGAGAGGAACTCCAGGGGTAGTGCCACCATTCCAAAAGATCCCCAAATGTCTCAGTCCACTGAAGATGAACCTGATTTCCCTGCACTGCCTTGACAGTCACCCCGAGTATCGACTCTCACCACGATGGCACGTGTGACAGCCACGAGGAAAAGCATTGAGGGAAAGACACAGATCCCTGTGTCATCTCGATGGGAAGCCTGACACTGATGCCACAGCTCGAGAGGAAAGCGGAAGTGCATGTCTCCACTCGAGACAATGCCTGACTCCCCTGTGGAGACTCCAGAGGAACCTGAAGATCCATGTCAGCACTGGAGAGGAAACCTCAGATTTCAGCCTCAGATACAGACAAGGACTTAGGACCCAGCACCGACTGGAGAGGAATCCAGATAGGCCTCTTGCAACTCGCATGGAGACTGGCCTTTCCTGAGGCCACACGAGTGGATCCCTGAGGTCCCAGTCGTAACTCGAGAGGAACCTGCCACAACTAGAGAAGAAACAGGAGATTCTCCCCTCCAGGCGAAATAAGGCCCTTTTCATCTGCAGAGTCTCAAAGGAAATCTCACCTTCCTTCTTGAACCTCGAAAGGGTCCTTCACACCCTTGCAGCAACTCAAGAAGTTCCCCAACATACCCGACTCCACTCGAGAGAACATCGTGGGTCCCACCATACTCAAGAGGAGCCCCGTTTCCCCCGCTTCCGCTCGAGATGAGGGTTCCTTTCTCTGCTTCATCGGGAAAGGATTCCCATTGTTCCTGTCACATCTCAAGAGGAGGCGCTCTCAACAGGAAATAGAAAGGAACTCCAGGGGTCATGCCAGCATTCCAAAAGACCCCAAAATGTCTCAGTTCACTCCAGAGGAACCTGATTTCCCTGCATCGCCTTGACTGTTACCCCGAGGATCGACTCACACCATGGTGGCACGTGTGACATCCCTGTGGGAAAGCCTTGAGGGAAAGCCACAGATCCCTGCATCTACTGGACAGGAAGTCTGACACTGCTGCTACAGCTAGGGAGGAAAGCGGATGTGCATGTCTCCACTCGAGACGAGGACTGACTCCCCTGTGGAGACTCCAGAGGAACCCCAAGTTCCGTGTCAGCACTGGAGAGGAAACCTCAGGTTCCGGCCTCAGGTCCAGTCAAGGTCTTAGGACCTGGCACCTACTGCAGAGGAATCCTGAGAGGCCCCTCTTAACTCACATGGAGACTGGCCTTTCCTGAGGCCACATAAGTGGATCCCTGAGGTCCCCGTTGTAACTGGAGAGGGACCTGCCGTAACTCGAGGAAAACCAGGAAATTCTACCCTCCAGGAGAGATGAGGCCCTTTTCTGCTGCGGGGTCTCAAGGGAAATCACACCTTCTCTCTTGAACCTCGAAAGGGTCCTTCACACCCTTGCTGCAACTCAAGAAGCTCCTCGACATACCCGTCTCCACTCGAGAGGAACACCGAGCGTCCCACCACAACTCAAGGGGACCCCCGTTGTTCACTCCACAGCTCAAGGTGAGGGTTCAGGGAAAGGATTCCCGGCATTCCTGTAGCACCTCAAGAGGAGGCACTCTCAACAGGAAAGTCGAGAGGATCTCCAGGGGTCGTGTCAACATTCCAAAAGACCCCCAAATGTCTCAGTCAATTTCAGAGGAACCTGAATTCCCTGCACTGCCTCGACTGTCACCCCAAATATCGACTCACTCCATGGTGGCACGTGTGAAAGCTCTGTGGGAAAGCCTCGAGGGAAAGCCACAGATCCCTGTGTCAACTCGATGGGAAGCATGACACTGCTGTTTCAGCTCGGGAGGAAAGCAGACATGCATGTCTCCACTCAAGACGAGGCCTGATTCCCCTGTGGAGACTCCAGAGGAACCCCCAGATCTATGTCACCACTGGATAGGAAACTTCAGGTTCTGGCCTCGGCTCCAGATGAGGACTTAGGAACCACAAATGACAGGAGAGGAATTCTGAGAGACCCCTCTCAACTCGTGTGGAGACTAGCTTTTCCTGGGCCACATGAGCGGGTCCCTGAGGTCCCCGTCATAACTTGAGAGGAACCTGCCACAACTCGAGAAAAACCAGGAGGTTCTCCTCTCTAGTCGAGATGAGGCCTTTTTCGGCTGCGGCATCTCAAGGGAAATCACACCTTCCCTCTTGAACCTCGAAAGGGTCCTTCACACCCTTGCAACAACTCAAGAAGTTCCCAAACATACCCTTCTACACTCGAGAGAACACCGTGGGTCCCGCCATACTCCAGAGGAGTCCCGTTTCCCCCTCCTCCACTCGAGATGAGGGTTCCTTTCCTGCTTCTTTGGGAAAGGATTCCCGGCGTTCCCGTCAAAACTCAAGAGAAGGTGCTCTCAACAGAAAAGTCGAGAGAAACTCCAGGGGTACTGTCACTATTCTAAAAGACCTCAAAATGTCACACTCCACTCCAGATGAACCTGATTTCCCTGTACTGCCTCGACTGTTGCCCCGAGTATTGACTCACACCACCGTGGCACGTGTGACAGCCCTGTGGGAAAGCCTAGAGGGAAAGCCACAGATCCCTGTGTCAACTCAACAGGAACCATGAAACTGCTGCTACAGCTCTGGAGTAAAGCAGATGTGCATGTCTCCACTCGAGAAGAGGCCTGACTTCCCTGTGGAGACTCCAGAGGAACCCCAAGGTTCATGCCAGCACCGGAGAGGAACCCTCAGGTTCTGGCCCCAGCTCCAGATGAGGACTTAGGACCCGGCACTGAATGGAGAGGAATCCTGAGAGGCCCCTCGCAACTCGCATGGAGACTGGCCTTTCCTGATGCCACATGAGTGGGTCCCTGAGGTCCCCGTTGAACATGAGAGGAACCTGCTGCAACTAGTGAAAAACTAGGAGGTTCTCCCCTCCAGGTGACATGAGGCCCTTTTCTGCTGCGACGTCTCAAGGAAAATCACACCTTACCTTTTGAAACTCGAAAGGGTCCTTCACACCCTTGCTGCAACTCAAGAAGTTCCCTGACACACCCGTCTCCACTGGAGATAATACCACGGGACCCACCATACTCAAGAGGAGCCACGTTTCCCCCTCTTCTGTTCGAGATGGGGGTTACTTTCCCTGCTTCATCAGGAAAAGATTCCCGGCGTTCCCATCACATCTCAAGAGGAGGTGCTCTTAACAGGAAATTGAGAGGAACTCCAGGGGTCATGCCAGCATTCCAAAAGACCCCAAAATGTCTCAGTACACTCCAGAGAAACCTGATTTCCCTGCATTGCCTCGACTGTCACCCCGAGTATCGATTCACACCACGGTGAAATGTGTGATAGCCCTGTGGGAAAGCCTCGAGGGAAAGCCTGATACTGATGCTACAGCTCGGGAGGAAAGCGGACGTGCATATCTCCACTTGAGAAGAGGGCTGACTCCACTGCAGAGACTCCAGAGGAACCCCAAGAACCATGTCAGCACTGGAGAGGAAACATCAGTTTCCAGCCTCTGCTCCAGACGTGGACTGAGGATCCGGCACCGACTGGAGAGGAATCCCAAGAGGCTCCTCGCAATTCCCATGGAGACTGCCCTTTCCTGATGCCACATGAGCGGGTCCCAGAGGTCCCCATCTTAACACGGGAGGAACCTGCTACAACTCAAGAGAAACCAAGAGGTTCTCCCCTCCAGGTGAGATGAAGCCCTTTTCCGCTGCAGCGTCCCGAAGGAAATCACACCTTCCATCTTGAGCCTCAAACATGTCCTTGACACCCTTGCTTCAACTCAAGAAGTTCCCCAACATACCCGTTTCAACTCGAGAGGAACACCGAGGGTCCTGCCAACCTTAAGAGGCACCCCGTTTCTCCCTCCTCTGCTCAAGATGAGAGTTACTTTCCCTGCTTCGTTGGGAAAGGCTTCCTGGCGTCCCGTCGCATATCAAGAGGAGGCACTTTCAACAGGAGAGTCGAGAGGAAATCCAGGGTTCATGCCACTATTCCAAAAGACCCCCAAATGTCTCAGTCCACTCCAGAGGAAGCTGAATTTCCTGCACTGGCTCGACTGTCATCCCGAGTATCGACTCACACCACGGTGGCACGTGTGACACCCCTGTAGGTAAGCCTCGGGGGAAAGACACAGATTCCTTTGTCAACTCGACGGGAAGCCTGACACTGCTGCTACAGCTCGGGAGGAAAGCAGACGTGCATGTCTCCACTCGAGACGAGGCCTGACTCCCCTGTGGAGACTCCAGAGGGACACCAACATCCATGTCAGCACTGGAGAGGAAACCTCAGGTTCCGGCCTCGTCTCAAGATGAGGACTTAGGACCCGGCACCAACTGGAGAGGAATCCTGGGAGGTGCCTCGCAACTCTCATGGAGACTGGCCTTTCGTGAGGCCACATGAGTGGGTCCCTGAGGTCCCCGTCATAACTTGAGAGGAACATGCCGCAACTTGAGAAAAACAAGGAGGTTCTTTCCTCCAGGCGAGATGAGGCCTTTTTCTGCCTCAGTGCCTCTAGGGATATCACACCTTCCCTCCTGAACCTCGAAAGGGTCCTTCACACCCTTGCTGCAACTCAAGAAGTTCCCCGACATACCCGACTCCACTTGAGAGAACACCGAGGGTTCTGCCATACTCAAGATGAGCACCGTTTCCTCCTCCTCTGCTAGAGATGAGGGTTCCTTTCCCTGCTTCGTCAGGAAAGGATTCCTGGAGTTCCCGTCGCAACTCAAGAGGAGACACTCTCCACAGTAAAGTCGAGAGGAACTCCAGTGGTCGTGCCACCATTCCAAAAGACACCCAAATGTCTCAGTCCACTACAGATGAACATGATTTCCATTCATGACTTCGACTGTCATCCCAAGTATCAGCTCACACCACGATGGCACGTGTGACAGCCCTGTGGGAAAGACTCGAGGGAAAGCCTGACACTGCTGCTATAGCTCAGCAGGAAAGTGGACGTGCATGTCTCCACTCGAGACGAGGCCTGACTCCCCTGTAGAGACTCCAGAGGAACCCCAAGATCCATGTCAGCACTGGAGAGGAAAGCCCAAGTTCCGGCCTCGGCTCCAGACGAGGAGTTAGGACACGACACCGAATGGAGAGGAATCCCAAGAGGCCCCTCGCAACTCGCATGGAGACCAGCCTTTCCTGAGGGTACAAGAGTGGGGCCCTGATGTCCCCGTCATAACTCGATACGAACCTGCCGCAACTCGAGAAAAACCGGGAGGTTCTCCCCTCCAGGCAAGATGAGGCCCTTTTCTGCTGCGGTGTCTCAAGGGAAATCACACGTTCCCTCTTGAACCACGAAAGGGTCCTTCACACCCTTGAAGCAAGCCTAGAAGTTCCCCGACATACCCGTCTCCACTCGAGAGGAGAACCGAGGGTTCAACCAAACTCAAGCAGAGCCCCGTTTCCCCTTCCTCCACTCGAGATGAGGGTTCATTTCCCTGCTTCGTTGGGAAAGGATTCAGGCGTTCCCTTTGCAACTCATGATCAGGCGCTTTCAATATGAAAGTCGAGAGGAACTCCAGGGGTCGTGCCACAATTCCAAAAGACCCCCAGATGTCTCAGCCCACTCCAGAGTACCCTGATTTCCCTGCACTGACTCGACTGTCACACCGAGTATTGACTCACACCACGGTGGCACGTGTGACAGCCTTGTGGAAAAGCATAGATGGAAAGCCAAAGATTAATGTGTCAACTCGAAGGGAAGCCTGACAATGCTGGTACAGCTAGGGAGGAAAGCGGATGTGCATGTCTCCACTCGAGACGAGGCCTGATTCCCCTGTGGAGACTCCAGAGGAACCCCAAGATCCATATCAGCACTGGAGAGGAAACCTCAGGTTCCGGCCTCAGGTCCAGTCAAGGTCTTAGGACCTGGCACCTACTGCAGAGGAATCCTGAGAGGCCCCTCTTAACTCACATGGAGACTGGCCTTTCCTGAGGCCACATAAGTGGATCCCTGAGGTCCCCGTTGTAACTGGAGAGGGACCTGCCGTAACTCGAGGAAAACCAGGAAATTCTACCCTCCAGGAGAGATGAGGCCCTTTTCTGCTGCGGGGTCTCAAGGGAAATCACACCTTCACCCTCGCAATTCGCATGGAGACAGGTGTTTCCTGAGTCCACTCGAGCGGGTCCCTGAGGTCCCCGTCGTAACTCGAGAGGAACCTGCCATAACTCGAGAAACACCAGGAGGTTGTCCCCAGCAGGCAAGCTGTGGCATCTCGAGGGAAATCACACCTTCCCTCTTGACCGTGAAAGGGTCCTTCACACCCTTGCTGCATCTGAAAAAGTTCCCTGACATTCCCGTCAGCACTCGAGAGGAAAACCGAGGGTCGCACCACAACTCAAGAAGTGCCCCGTTTCCCACTCCTCCGTTCGAGATGAGGGTTCCTTTCCCTGCTTCATTGGGAAAGGATTCCCGACATTCCCGTCGCATCTCAAGAGGAGGCACTGTCAACAGGAAACTCGAGAGGAACTCCAGGGGTCGTGCCACAATTCCAAGAGACCCCCAAATGTCTCAGCCCACTCCAGAGTACTCTGATTTCCCTGCACTGACTCAACTGTCACACCGAGTATCGACTCACACCACGGTGGCACGTGTGACAGCCTTGTGGGAAAGCATAGATGGAAAGCCAAAGATTAATGTGTCAACTCGAAGGGAAGCCTGACACTGCTGGTACAGCTAGGGAGGAATGTGGATGTGCATGTCTCCCCTCGAGACGAGGCCTGACTACACTTTGGAGACTCCAGAGGAATCCCAAGTTCCATGTCAGCACTGGAGATGAGACCTCAGGTTCCGGGATCGGCAACAGATGAGGAATTAGGACCCGGCACCGACTGGAGAGGAATCCTGAGAGGCCCATCGCAACTCGCATGGAGACTGGCCTTTCCTGAGGTCACACAAATGGGTCCCTGGGTTCCCTGTCTTAAATCGAGAGGAACCAGCTGCAACTCGAGAAAAATTAGGAGGTTCTCCCCTCCCGGCCAGATAAGGCCCTTTTCTGTTGTGATGTCTCAAGGGAAATCACACCTTCCCTCTTGAACCTTGAAAGGGTCTTTCACACCCTTGCTGCAACTCAAGAATTTCCCCGACATAACCGTCTCCACTCGAGAGGAACAGCGAGGGTCCTGCCAAACTCAAGAGTTGCCCCGTTTCCCCCTCCTCTGCTCGAGATGAGGGTTCCTTTCCCTGCTTCATCGGGAAAGGATTGCCGGCATTGGCGTCACATCCCAAGAGGAGGCCCTCTCATAAGGAAAGTTGACAGGAACTCCACGGGTCATGACACCATTTTTAAGACCCCCAAAAGTCTCAGTCCACTCCAGAGGAACCTGATTTCTGTGCATTGTCTCAACTGTCACCCTGAGTATCAACTCACACCACAGTGGCACGAGTGACAGCCCTGTGGGAAAGCCTCGAGGGAAAGCCACAGATCCCTGTGTCAACTCGACGGCAAGCCTTACACTGCTTCCACTGATCGGAGAAAAGCAGACTTGCATGTCTCCTTTCGAGACGAGGCCTGATTCCCCTGTGGAGACTCCAGAGGAACCCCAAGATCCATGTCAGCACTGGAGAGGAAACCTCAGGTTCATGGGAAGCCTGACACTCCTGCTCCAGCTTGGGAGGAAAGCAGACATGCATGTCTCCACTCGAGACGAGGTCTGTCTCCCCTGTGGAGACTCCAGAGGAAACACAAGGTCCATGTCAGTGGTGGAGAGGAAACCTCAGGTTCCGGACTCAGCTCCAGTGGTGGACTTAGGACCTGGCACCAACTGGAGAGGAATCACAAGAGGCCCCTTGCAACTCGCATGGAGTCTTGCCTTTCCTGAGGCCAAACGAGTGGGTCCCTGAGGTCCCCGTTGTCACTCAAGAGGAACCTGCTGCAACTCGAGAAAAACCAGGAGGTTCTCCCCTCCAGGCGAGATGAGACCCTTTTCCACTGCAGCGCCTAGAGGGAAATCACACAGTACCTCCTGAACCTTGAAAGGGTCTTTCACACCCTTGCAGCAACTCCATAAGTTCCCCAACATATCCTTCTGCACTTGAAACGAAAATCGAGGGTCCCGCCAAACTCATGAGGATCCCCGTTTCCCCTTCCTCCTCTCGATATTAGGGTTCCTTTACCTGTTTCTTCGGGAAAGGATTCCTGGGTATTCTGTCGCATCTCAAGTGGAAGTGCTCTCCACGGGAAAGTCGAGAGGAACTCCAGGGGTCGTACCACCATTCCAAAAGACCCCCAAATGTCTCAGTCCACTCGAGATGAACCTGATTTCCATGCACTGCCCCGACTGTCACCCCGAGTATCGACTCACACCATGGTGGCACGTGTGACAGCCCCGTGGGAAAGCCTCGAGGGAAAGCCACAGATCCCTGTGTCCACTCGACGGCAAGCCTTACACTGCTTCCACTGATCGGAGAAAAGCAGACTTGCATGTCTCCTTTCGAGACGAGGCCTGATTCCCCTGTGGAGACTCCAGAGGAACCCCAAGATCCATGTCAGCACTCGAGAGGAAACCTCAGGTTCCGGCCTCGGCTCCAGACTAGGACTTAGGCCCCGGCACTGACTGGAGAGGATTCTGGAGTGGCCCCTCGCAACTCGAAAGGAGAATGGCTTTTCCTGAGGTCAGCATGAGCAGTTCCCTTAGGTCCCTGTCATAATTCAAGAGGAACCTGCCACAACACGAGAAAAACCAGGAAGTTCTCCCCTCCAGGCGAGATGAGGCCCTTTTCCACTGCAGTGCCTAGAGGGAAATCACACGTTAACTCTTGAACCTCGAAAGGGTCCTTCACACCCTTGCAGCAACTCAAGAAGTTCCCCAAAATATCCGTCTGCACTCGAATGGAAAACTAAGGGTCCCGCCAAACTCATGAGGATCCCCGTTTCCCCTTCCTCCCCTCGAGATTAGGGTTCCATTTCCTGCTTCTTCGGGAAAGAAGATTCCCAGATTCCCGGGTATACTGTTGCATCTCAAGTGGAGGCGCTCTCCAAAGGAAAATTGAGCGGAACTCCTGTGGTCGTGCCACCATTCCGAAAGACCCCAAATGTCTCAGTCCACTCGAGATGAACCTGATTTCCATGCACTGCCCCAACCGTCACCCCAAGTATCGACTCACACCACGGTGGCACATGTGACAGCCCTGTGGGAAAGCCTCGAGGGAAAGCCACAGATCCCTGTGTCAACTCCATGGGAAGCCTGACACTGCTTCCACAGATCAGAAGAAAAGCGGACTTGCATGTCTCCTTTTGGTACATGGCCTGACTCCCCCGTGGAGACGCCAGAGGGACATCAAGATCCATGTCAGCGCTGGAGAGGAAACCTCAGGTTCTGGCCTCGACTCCAGACAAGGACTTAAGAACTGGCAATGACTGGAGAGGAATCTTGAGAGGCCCCACACAACTAGCATGGAGACTGGCCTTTCCTGAGACCACACGAGCGGGTCCCTGAGGTCTCCGTCATAACTTGAGAGGATCCTCCTGCATATCAAGCAAAACCAGGAGTTTCTCTGCTCTTGAAGTGATGAGTCCTTTTCCACTGCGGCTTCTCGAGGGAAATCACACTTTCCCTCTTGAACCTCGAGAGTGTCCTTGACACTCTTGCTGCAACTCAAGAAGTTACCCTTCATATCCGTCTCCACTCGAGAGAACACTGAATGTCCCGCCAAACTCAAGAGGAGCCCCTTTCCCCCTCCTACACTCAAGATGAGTGTTCTTTTCCCTGATCTTTTGGGAAAGGATTCCCGGCATTCCCGTCCCATCTCAAGAGTAGGCGCTCTCAAAAGGAAAGTGAGAGGAACTCCAGGCATCATGCCAACATTTCAAAAGACCCCCAAATGTCTCATTCCACTCCAGAGGCAACTGGTTTCCATGCACTACCTCAACTGTCACCCCAAGTATCGACTAACACCATGGTGGCACATGTGACAGCCCTGTGGGAAAGCCTAGCACAAAAGCCACAGATCCGTGTGTCAACTCGACAGGAAGCTTGACATTGCTGCTACAGCTCGGGAGTAATTCAGACGTGCATGTCTCCTCTCAAGAGGAGGCTTGACTCTCCTGGGGAGACTTCAGAAAAACTACAAGATCCATGTCAGCACTGGAGAGGAAACCTCAGGTTTTGGCTTTGGCTCCAGGCGAGGACTTAGGACCCGGCACCGACTGAAGAGGAATCCTGAGAGGCCCCTCGCAGCTCGCATGGAGACTGGCCTTTCCTGAGGCCACACGAACGGGTCACCAAGGTACCTCTCCTAACTCAAAAGGAACCTGCCGCAACTCGAGAAAAACCAGGAGGTTCTTCCCTGCAGGCGAGATGAGGCCCTTTTCCTCTGCGGCGTCTCGAGGGAAATCACACCTTTACCCTTGAACCGACAAAGGGTCCTTCACACACTTGCTGCAACTCAAGAAGTTCCCCGAGATACCTGTCTCCACTTGAGAGGAACACCGAGGGTCCCACCAAACTCGAGAGGAACCCCGTTTCCCCCTCCTCCCCTCGAGATGAGGGTTCCTTTCCCTGCTTCGTTGGGAAAGGATTCCCGGTGTTCCCGTCACAACTCAAGAGGAGGTACTCTCAACAGGAAAGTCGAGAGGAACTACAAGGGTCATTCCACCATTAAAAAAGACCCGCAAATGTCTCACTCCACTCCAGAGGAAGCTGATTTCCCTGCACTGCCTCGTCTGTCACCCCGAGTATCGACTCTCACCACGGTGGCACGTGTGACAGCCCTATGGGAAAACCTCAAGGGAAAGCCACAAATCCCTGTGTCAACTCGTCAGGAAGACTGACACTGATGCTACAGCTCTGGAGGAAAGTGTAAGTGCATGTCTCCACTCGAGATGAGGCTTGATTCATCTGTGGAGACTCCAGAGGAACCCAAATATCCATGTAAGTACTATAGAGGAAACCTCAGGTACCAGCCTCGGCTACAGATGAAGACTTAGGACACGTCACCGACTGGAGAGGAATCCTGAGAGGCCCCTCACAACTGGCATGGCAACCAACCTTTCCTAAGGCCACATGAGCAGGTCCGAGAGGTCCCCGTCGTAACTCAAGAGGAACCTGCCACAACTCGAGAAAAACCAGGAGGTTCCCCCCTCTAAGCGAGATGAGGCCCTTTTGCGCTGTGGCATCTCAAGGAAAAGCACACCTTCCCTCTTGAATCTCGAAAGGGTCCTTCACACCCTTGCTGCTACTCTAGAATTTCCCCGACATACCCGTTCAACTTGAGAGGAACACTGAGGGTTCTGCCACAACTCAAGAGGAGCCCCGTTTCCCCTCGTCTGCTCGAGTTGAGGGTTCCTTTTCCTGCTTCCTCAGGAAAGGATTCCCATCGTCCCCCTCACATTTCAAGAGGAGTCGTTCTCAATAGGAAAATCAAGAGGAACACCAGGGGTCATGCCACCATTCCACAAGACCCCCAAATGTATCAGTCCACTCCAGAGGAACCTGATTTCCCTGCACTGCCTCGACTGTCATCCCAAGTATGGACTCATACCATGGTGGCACGTGTGACAGCCCTGTGGGAAAGCCTCGAGGAAAAGCCACAGATCCCTGTGTCAACTTGACGGGAAGCTGACACTGCTACTAGCTTGGGAGGAAAGCAGACCTGCATGTCTCCACTCGAGATGAGGCCTGACTCCCATGTGGAGACTCCCAAGGAATCCCAAGATCCATGTCTGCACTGTTGAGGAAACCTCTGGTTCCGGCCTCGGCTCCAGACGAGGACATAGGACATGGCACCGACTGGAGAGGAATCCTGAGAAGTCCCTCGCAACTCACATGGAGACGGGCCTTTCCTGAGGCCACATGAGTGGGTCCCTGAGGTTCCCATCGTAACTCGAGATAAACCTGCTGCACCTCAAGAAACACCAGTAGGTTCTGCCTTCCACGCGAGATGAGGTCATTTTCCACTGCGGCATCTCGAGGGAAATCACACCTTCCCTCTTGAACTTCGAAGGGTTATTCACACCCTTGTAGCAACTAAAGATGTTCCCCGACATACCCATCTCCACTCAAGAGGAACACCGAGGGTCCCGCCACAGTACAAGAGGGGCCCCGTTTGCCCCTTCTCCGCTCGAGATGAGAGTTCCTTTCCCTGCTTCATAGGTAAAGGATTCCCGGAGTTCCCGTCGCATCTCAAGAAGAGGCACTCTCAACAGGAAAGTCGAGAGGAACTCCAGGGTTCAGGCCACCATTCCAAAAGACTCCCAAATGTCTCAGTCCACACCAGAGGAACCTGATTACCCTGCACTGCCTCGACTGTCACCCCGAGGATCGACTCACACCATGGTGGCACGTGTGACATCCCTGTGGGAAAGCCTCGAGGGGAAGCCACAGATCCATGTGTCAACTCGACGGGAAGCCTGACACTGCTGCTATAGCTCGGAAGGAAAGCAGATGTGCATGTCTCAAGTCGAGATGAGACCTGACTCCCCTGTGGAGATTCCAGAGGAAACCCAAGTTCCATGTCAGCACTGGAGAGGAAACCTCAGGTTCTGGCCTCGGCTCTAGACAAGGAGTTAGGACCCGGAACCAACTGTAGTGTAATCCCGAGAGGCCCCTCACAGCTTGCATGGAGACTGGCCATTCCTGAGTCCACACGATCGGTTCCCAGAGGTTCCCATCGTAACTCAAGAAGAACCTGCCGAAACTCGAGAAAAATCAGGAGGTTCTCCCCTCCAGGCGAGATGAGGCCCTTTTCCACTGTGGCATGTCAAGGGAAATCACACCTTCCTTTTTGAATCTCGAAAGGGTCCTTCATACCCTTGCAGCAACTCAAGAAGTTCCCCGACATGGCTGACTCCACTCGAGAGGAATACCGAGGGTCCCGCCAAACTCAAGAGGAACCCTGTTTCCCCCTCCTCCACTCGAGATGAGGGTTCCGTTACCTGTTTTGTCACGAAAGGTGTCCCTGCATTCCCTTCACATCTCAAGAGTAGGCACTCTCCACAGGAAAGTCAAGAGGAAGTCCAGGTGTCGTGCCACCATTCCTAAGGATGCCCAAATGTCTCAGTGTACTCCAGAGGAACCTGATTTCCCTGCATCACCTTGGCTGTCACCCTGAGTATTGACTCACACCATGGTGGCACGTGTGACAGCCCTCTGGAAAATCCTCGAGGGAAAGCCACAGATCCCTGTGCCAACTCTATGGGAAGCCTGACACTGCTGCTACAGCACCGGAGGAGAGCAGACGTTCATGTCTCCAGTCGAGACGAGGCCTGATGGCCCTGTGGAGACTCCAGAGGAATGCCAAGATCCATGTCAGCACTGGAGAGGAAACCTCAGGTTCTGGCCTCGGCTCCAGATGAGGACTTAGGACCCGGCACCGACTAGAGAGTAATCCCGAGAGGGCTCGTGCAAATGTCTCCAGTCGAGACAAGGCCTGACGGCCCTGTGGAGACTCCAGAGGAATGCCAAGATCCATGTCAGCACTGGAGAGGAAACCTCAGGTTCTGGCCTCGGCTCCAGATGAGGACTTAGGACCCGGCACCGACTAGAGAGTAATCCCGAGAGGGCTCGTGCAACTCACATGGAGACTGGCCTTTCCTGAGGCCACAGGAGCGGATCCCTGAGGTACCCATCGTAACTCCAGAGGAACCTGCCACAACTACAGAAAAACCAGGAGGTTCTCCCCTCCAGGTGAGATGAGGCCCATTTCCACTGCGGCATCTCGAGGGAAATCACACCTTCCCTCTTGAACCTCGAAAGGGTCCTTCACACCACTGCTCCAACTGAAAAAGTTCCCCGACATACCCATCTCAACTTGAGAGGAACGTCGAGGTTCCCGCCAAACTCAAGAGGAGTGACGTTTCCCCATCCTTCACTCGAGATGAGAATTCCTTTCCCTGCTTCATCAGGGAAGGATTCCCAGCATTCCCGTCGCATCTCAAGAGAAGGCGCTCTCAACCAGAAAGTCGAGAGGAACTCCAGGGGTCATGCCACCATTACAAAAGACCCCCAAATGTCTCAGTCCACTCCAGAGGACCCTGATTTCCCTGCACTGCCTTGACTGTCACCCAGAGTATCGACTCACACCACGGTGACACGTGTGACACACCTGTGTGTAAGCCTCGAGGGAAAGCCTGACACTGCTGCTACAGCTCAGGAGGAAACCGGATGTGCATGTTTCCACTTGAGACGAGGCCTGACTCCCCTTTGGAGACTCCAGAGGAACCCTAAAATCCCTGTCAAAACTGGAGAGGAAACCTCAGGTGCCAGCCTTGACTCCAGGTGTGGACTTCAGACTCAGCATCAACTGGAGAGGAATCCCGAGAGACCTGTTGCAACTTACATGAAGACTGGCCATTCCTGAAGCCACACGAGTGGGTCCCTGAGGTCCCTGTCATAACTTGAGAGGAACCTGCCACAATTTGAGAAAAACCAGGAGCTTCTACCCTCCAGTGAGATGAGGCCTTTTTCCGCTGCGGCATCTCAAAGCAAATTCACCTTCCCTCTTGAAACTCGAAAGGGTCCTTCACACCATTGCTGCAACTCAAGAAATTCACCTACATATCCGTCTCCACTCGAGAGGAAGACCGAGGATCCCGCCAAACACAAGAGGAGCTGCGTTTCCCCCTCCTCTGCTCCAGATGAGGGTTCCTTTTCCTGCTTCTTCATGAAAGGAGTCCTGGCGTTCCTGTTGCATCTCAAGAGTAGGCACTCTCCACAAGAAAGCCTAGAGGAAACCCAGGTGTCATGCCACCATTCCAAAAGACCCCCAAATATCTCAGTCCACTCCAGAGGAATCTAATTTCCCTGCCCTGCCTCAAAGGTCACCCCGAGCATCGAATCACACCACGGTGGCTCGTGTGACAGCCCTGTGGGAAAGCCTCTAGGGAAAGCCACAGATCCTTTGTCAACTCGATGGGAAGCCTGACACTGCTGCTATAGCTTGGGAGGAAAGCGGACGTGCATGTCTCCACTTGAGATGAGACCTGACTCCCCTGTGGAGACTCCAGAGGAATGCCTAGATTCACTTCAGCACTGGAGAGGAAACCTCAGGTACCATCCTCGGGTCCAGATGAGCACTTAGGACTCGTCACCAACTGGAGAGGAATCCTGAGAAGCCCCTCGCAACTCACATGGAGACTGGCATTTCCTGAGGCCACATGAGCAGGTCCCTGAGGTCCACATTGTAACTCGAGAGGAACCTGCCACAGCTCCTCAAAAACCAGGAGGTTCTCCCCTTCAGGCAAGATGAGGCACTTTTCCTCTGTGGCATCTTAAGGGAAGTCAATCCTTCCCTCTTGAACCTCGAAAGGGTCCTTCACACCATTGCTTCAACTCAAGAAGTTCCCCGACATACCCGTCTCCACTTGAGAGGAACACCGAGGATCCCAACAAACTCAATAGGACCCCTGTCTCCCCCTCCTCCGCTTGAGATGAGAATTCCTTTCCCTGGTTCGTTGGGAAAGGATTCCGCTGTTCCCGTTGCATCTCAAGAGGAGGAAGTCTCAACAGGAAAGTCGAGAGGAAATCCAGGCGTCGTGCCACCATTCCCAAAGACCCCCAAATGTCTCAGTCCACTCCAGAGGAACCTGATTTCCCTGCACTGCCTCGAATGTCATCCCAAGTATCGACTAACACCACGGTGGCACGTGTGACAGCCCTGTGGGAAAACCTCGAGGGAAAGCCACAGATCCCTGTGTCAACTCTACGGGAAGCTTGACACTGCTGCTACAGCTTGGGAGGAAAGCAGACATGCACGTCTCCACTTGAGACAAGGTCTGATTTCCCCGTGGTGTCTCCAGAGGAAGCCCAAGATCCATGTCACCAGTGGAGAGGAAACCTCAGGTACTGGCCTCGGCTCCAGATGAGGACTTAGGTTCCGGCACCGACTGGAGAGGAATCCCAAGAGGCCTCTGGCAACTCGCATGGAGACTGGCCTTTCCTGAGGCAACATGAGTGGGTTCTGAGGTCCCCATTGTAACTCGAGAGGAACCTGCTGCAACTCGAGGAAAACCAGGAGATTCTCCCCTCCAGCTGAGATGAGGCTGTCTTCCACTGCGGAGTCTTGAGGGAAATCACACCTTCCCTCTTGAACCTCGAAAGGGTCTTTCACACCCTTGCTGCAACTCAGAAGTTCCCCAACATACACGTCTCAACTCAAGAAGAACACTGAGGTTCCCGCCAAACTCAAGAGGTGCCCCGATTCACACTCTTCCAATGGAGATGAGGGTTTCTTTAACTGCTTCATCGGTAAAGGATTCCCAGAGTTCCCATCGCTAATCAAGAGGAATCACTGTCAATACGAAAGTTGAGAGGAACTCCAGGGGTCGTGCCACCATTCCAAAACACCCACAAATGTCTCAGTCCACTCCATAGGAACCTGACTTCCCTGAACTGCCTCGACTGTCACCCCGAGTATCGACTCACACCATGGTGGCACGTGTGACAGACCTGTGGGAAAGCCTCGAGGGAATGTCATAGATCCCAGTGTCAACTCGACGGGAAGCTTGACACTGCTGCTACAGCTCTGGAGGAAAGCGGACGTGCATGTCGCCAGTTGAGATGAGATGTGACTCCCCTGTGGAGAGTCCAGAGGAATGGCAAGATCCATGTCAACACTGGAAAGGAAACCTCAGGTTCTGGCCTCAGCTCCAGATGAGTACTTAGGACCCAGCACTGACTGGAGAGGAATCCCAAGAGGTCCCTCGCAACTCACATGGAGACTGGCCTTTCTGGAGGCCACATGGGCGGGTCCCTGAGGTCCCCGTCATAACTCAAGAGGAACCTGCTGCAACTCTAGAAAAACCAGGAAGTTCTCCCCTCCAGGCGAGATGAGGCCCTTTTCCACTGCAGCGTCTTGAGGGAACTCACTCCTTCCCTCTTGAACCTCGAAAGGGTCATTCACACCATTGCAGCAACTCAAGAATTTCCCCGACATACCCTCCTCCACTCGAGAGGAACACTGAGGATCCTGCCAAACTCAAGAGAATCCCCGTTTCCCGCTCCTCTGCTCGAGATGAGAATTCATTTCCCTGCTTTGTTAGGAAAGGATTCCAGTGTTCCCTTCGCATCTCAAGAGGAGGTGCTCTCAACAGAAAAGTTGAGACGTATTCCAGGGGTCATGTCATGATTCCAAAAGATCCCCAAATGTCTCAGTCCACTTCAGAAGAACCTGGTTTCCATGCACTGCATCGAATGTCACCCTGAGTATCGACTCACACCACGGTGGCACATGTGACAGACCTGTGGGAAAGCCTCGAGGGAAATCCACAGATCCCTGTGTTGCCTCGATGGGAAGATTGACACTGCTGCTACAGCTACGGAGGAAAGTAGACATGCATGTCTCCACTCGAGACAAGGCCTGACTTCCCAGCGGCGTCTCCAGAGGATCCCCAAGATCCATTTCAGCACTGGGGAGGAAACCTCAGGTACCGGCCTCGGCTCCAGATGTGGACTTAGGTTCCAGCACCGACTGGAGAAGAATCCCGAGAGGTCCTTCGCAACTCACAAGGAGACTGGCCTTTCCTGAACCACATGAGCTGGTCGCTGACGACCCCTCATAATTCGAGAGGAACCTGCTGCACCTCAAGAAAAACCGGGAGGTTCTCCCCTCCAGGCGAGATGAGGCCCATTTCTGCTGTGGCATCTCAAGGGAAATCTCACCTTCCCTCTTGAACCTCGAAAGGGTCCTTCACACCCTTGCTGCAACTGGAGAAGTTCCCTGACATACCCGTCTCCACTCGAGAGGAACACCAAAGGTCACACCAAAGTCAAAAGGAGCCTGGTTACCCAATTCTTCACTAGAGATGAGGGTTTCTTTCCCTGCTTCGTAGGGAAAGGATTCCCGGCATTCCCGTCGCATCTCAAGAGGAGGTGCTCTCCACAGGAAAGTTGAGAGGAGCACCAGGTGTCATGCCACCATTCCAAAAGACCCACAAATAACTCAGTCCACTCCAGATGAACCTAACTTCCGTGCACTGCCTCGAATGTCACCTCGAGTATCGACTCACACCACGGTGGCACGTGTGAAAACCCTGTGGGAAAGCCTTGAGGGAAAGCCACAGATCCATGTGTCAGCTCGATGGGAAGCCTGACACTGCTGCTACAGCTCAGGAGGAAAGCGGATGTGCATGTCTCCAGTCGAGACGAGGCCTGACTCCCCTGTGAAGATTCCAGAGGAAACCCAAGATTCATGTCAGCACTGGAGACGAAACCTCAGGATCTGGCTGCAGTTCCAGACCAGGACCTAGGACCCGACACTGACAGGAGAGGAATCCCAAGTGGCCCCACGCAACTCACATGGAGACTGGTCTTTCCTGAGACCCCGCCAGCGGGTCCCTGAGGTCCCCGTCGTAACTCGAGAGGGACCTGCTGCAACTTGAGAAAAACCAGGAGGTTCTCCCCTGCAGGCGAGATGAGGCCCTTTCCTGCTGCAGCGTCTCTAGGGAAATTACACCTTCCCTCTTGAACCTCGCAAGGGTCCTTCCTACCTTTGTTGCAACTCAAGAAGTTCCCCGGCATACCCGTCCCTACGCGGAAGGAACACCGAGGGTTCTGGCACAACTCAGGAGGAGCCCCGTTTCCCCGTCGTGAGCTCGAGATGAGGGTCCTTTTCCCCTCTTCGTCGGGAAAGGTTTCCCGCCATTCCCGTCGCATCTCAAGTGGTGGCGCTCTCAACAGGATAGCCGAGACCTCCAGGGGTCGTGCCAACATATTAAAAGTTCCCCAGATTTCCCAGTCCACTCCAGATGAACCTGATTTCCCTGCCCTACCTTGAGTGTCACCCGCGTTTCGCCTCACAACACGGTGGCTCATTCCAGAGCACTGTGGCATCTCGAGGGAAAGACAGAGATCCCTGGGTCAACTCGACGGGAAGCCTGACACTGCTGCTACAGCTCAGGAGGAAAGCAGACATGCGTGTAACCACAGGAGACGAGGCCTGACTCCCCTGGGGATACTGCAGAGGAACCCCAAGATCCATGCCAGCACTAGAGAGGAACCCTCACGTTCCAGCTTCGGCTCCAGACTGGGACTTAGGACCCGGCATCAACTGGAGAGGAATCCTGAGGGGCCCGTGTCAAATCGCATGGAGACTGGCCTTTCCTGAGGCCAAGCCAGTGGGTCCCTGATGTCCCCGTTGTAACTCGAGAGGGATGTGCCACAACTCGAGAGAAACCAGGAGGTTCTCCCCTCCAGGCGGGATGAGGCCTTTTTCTGCTGCGGTATCCCGAGAGTAATCACGCCTTCCCTCCTGAACCTCAAAGGGTCCTTCCCACCCTTGCTGCAACTCAAGCAGTTCCCCGACATACCCATCTCCACTCGAGAGGAACTCTCAGGGCCCCACCACAACCCAAGAGGAGCCTCCTTTCCCCCTCCTCCGCTACAGATGAGGTTTCCTTTCCCTGCTTCGTTGGGAAAGGATTCTGGCTTTCCTGTCTCACAGAAAGAGGACGTGCTCTCAACAGAGAAGTCGAGAGGAACTCCAGGGGTCATGCCACCATTCCAAAAGACCTCCAAATGTCTCAGTCCTCGCCAGATGAACCTGATTTCCCTGCCCTGCCACGAAGGTCCCCCCGAGCATCGAATCACACCACGGTGGCACGTGCCACAGCCCAGTGGCACCTCGAATGAAAACCACAGATCCCTGTGTCAACTCGTCGGGAAGGCTGATACTGCTGCTAAAGCTCGGGAGGAAAACAGACGTGTATGTCTCCACTTGAGAAGAGTCCTGCCTCTCCTGTAAAAACCAGGAAGTTCTCCCCTCCAGGTGAGATGAGGCCATTTTCTGCTGCGGCATCCCGAGAGAAATCACGGCTTCCCTCCTGAATCTCAAAGGATTCTTCACACCATTGCTGCTAGTCAAGAGGTTCCCGGACATATCCGTCCCCACGCGGGAGGAACACCGGGGGTCCCGGCACAACTCAGGAGGAGCCCCGTTTCCCCCTCATGAGCTCGAGATGAGGGTTCCTTTGCCTGCTTCATCGGGAAAATATTTCCGCCATTCCCATAGCATCTCAAGAGGACATGCTCTGAACAGTAAAGGCGAGAACTCCAGGGGTCATGCCAACATACTAAAAGTCCCCCAGGTGTCTCAGTCCACTCCAGATGAATCTGATTGCCATACACTACCTCGAGTGTCACCCGCGTATTGCCTCACACCACGCTGGCTCTTGCCACAGGCCTGTGGCATCTCGAGGGAAAGACAGAGATCCCTGGGTCAACTCGACGGGAGGCCTGACACTGCTGCTACAGCTCGGGAGGAAAGCGGACGTACGTGTAACCACAGGAGGCGAGGCCTGACTCCCCTGGGGAGACTCCAGGGGAACCTCAAGATCCATGCCAGAACTGGAGAGGAAACCTCAGGTTCCAGGTTCAGCTCCAGACTGGTACTTAAGACCCGGCACTGACTGGAGAGGAATCCCGAGGGGCCCATCTCAACTCGCACGGAGCCTGGCCTTTCCTGAGGCCACGCGAGCGGGTCCCTGAGGTCCCCGCCGTAACTCGAGAGGGACCTGCCACAACTCGAGAAATACCAGAAGGTTCTCACCTACAGGCCGAATGAGGCCGTTTCCTGCTGCGGCATCCCGAGAGAAATCACGCCTTCCCTCCTCAACCTCAAAGGGTCCTTCACACCCTTGCTGCAACTCAAGAAGTTCCCCGACATGCCCGTCTCCACACGAGAAGAACACTGAGGGTCCCACCACAACTCAAGAGGAGCCCCTTTCCCCCTCCTCCGCTCCAGATGAGGGTTCGTTTCCTTACTTCGTTGGGAAAGGATTCTGGCTTTCCTGTCGCACAGAAAGACGACGTGCTCTCAACAGAGAAGTCGAGAGGAACTCCAGGGGTCAAGGGGCCCATCTCAACTCGCACGGAGCCTGGCCTTTCCTGAGGCCACGCGAGCGGGTCCCTGAGGTCCCCGCCGTAACTCGAGAGGGACCTGCCACAACTTGAGAAATACCAGAAGGTTCTCACCTACAGGCCGAATGAGGCCGTTTCCTGCTGCGGCATCCCGAGAGAAATCACGCCTTCCCTCCTCAACCTCAAAGGGTCCTTCACACCCTTGCTGCAACTCAAGAAGTTCCCCGACATGCCCGTCTCCACACGAGAAGAACACTGAGGGTCCCACCACAACTCAAGAGGAGCCCCTTTCCCCCTCCTCCGCTCCAGATGAGGGTTCGTTTCCTTGCTTCGTTGGGAAAGGATTCTGGCTTTCCTGTCGCACAGAAAGACGACGTGCTCTCAACAGAGAAGTCGAGAGGAACTCCAGGGGTCGTGCCACCATTCCAAAGGACACCCAAATGTCTCAGTCCACTCCAGA